>NMXN01000018.1:0-27044 GCA_002851775.1 Verticillium isaacii | reverse complement strand
TAAGTTGATATAATTTATATTTAAAATTATATTTAACTAGAGCTATGAAATTTACATATTACAATAAATTAGAATCTTTAAGAAGATATCAATATAATTATCATCTTAATAAATTCAAATTTGAGAATAATGTTTTCTTAGGTAAATTAAACACTATATTATCTAAACTATATAATAATAATATAGAATTTAATATAATAAATTTAAAATCTGTTACACTTAATGCAGATATACTTACTGAAATGTTAACTTTAAAAATAAGAAGAGAAAAAACAAATATTGTACCTCTAATGAAAAATATATTACAACACTTCAAACTACCAAAAACAAATAGAGTACAAGAAAAAAGTGGTTGAATAAAAACTAGTAGTAATTCATTATTAGAAAATAAATATAAAAATTCAAGTTTAATTTCTATATTAAATAAAAACAATTTAAATATAAATGAAAGTTGTTCTTTAAATGAATTATTAAAAGAAATAACTAACTATTCTTCAAAATCTTTTGGTTTAAAAAGGAATATAAATAGTCTATCAAGTAAGCAAGATTATAATAATATCTCTAGTTTAATATTTAATTCTATTAAGTATAAAAACTTAGAAGGGGTAAGATTACAAGCTAAAGGTAGATTAAGTAGACCAGGTAGAGCAGATCGTTCTCAAATAAAATTAGGATGAAAAGGAGGATTAAAAAATATAGAGGCTTCTTATAAAGGATTATCAACAGTAACTTATAGAGGTTCTTCTAAACCAAATATAAGTTATTCAGTAAGCAATTCAAAACGTAGTGCGGGAGCATTTGCGATAAGAGGTTGAGTAAGTGGAAAATAAGTATATTTATAGTAAATATAAATAAAGTATAAAAATAAAAATGAAGACATAGTCTGAACCATTTTGTGAAAAATGGAAATAAAAAAAAGTTTTTTTATGATAACATGTAGAACAGGCTAATTTGCGCAAGAGTGTACAAAATGAGTGCGCGGTTTGGCACCTCGATGTCGGCTTAACTTATCCTCATGGACGCAGCAACTATGTAGGGTACGACTGTTCGTCGATTAAAAAGTTACACGAGCTGGGTTAAATACGTCGTGAGACAGTATGGTTTCTATCTTCTAGAGGGAATTGGAATAAAATAAGGATTAACCTTTGTACGAAAGGAACAGGAAAAACTTAACTCTAAAAAAGTCAAGTATTATTAATTGTTAATCTATGGTTTACCTGTTGTTTATATGCCCAATATTAATATTTTGTAAAATTTTATTTTACAAGGGATGTTACTCTCACTTAAGTAAATACATATTATAAGCATGGCAGGAAAGCTAAGTTAGTTAAAGATAAGTGCTGAAAGCATATAGGCACGAAGCTTACCTTAAGATATTTCTAATATATAATCGTAATATAATATTACAGCATAAAAATCTTAATATAAGATTATTATTATATTGTTTTCAATATAATATTTTTTGCAATAGGCTTTTGTTGTAATAATCTAGAGATTTTGAGACGAAAAGTACTAATTATAAAAAATAACTATTTATTAATATATCTTACATTAAATATTCGCTTGATTAGTATAAAAGTATTATAATTGTTTTGTAATCAATAGAAGTAAGTGCGATACTTGCATCAGGCTTTTATAGGATTAGTAGTCAAGTGGTTAAGACATAGCTCTTTCAATGCTACATACGCGGGTTCAAACCCCGCCTAGTCTAATTTCTATTTGCGGGTTGATGTAATAGTAACATATTTGGCTCATGACCGAAAGTAAGAGGTGCAAATCCTTTATCCGCATAAAGAGGCTATAGCTTAATTGGTAAAGTGTACTGCTCATGACAGTAATTATAAGTGTTCAATTCACTTTAGCCTTAAATCCGAGTGCTGGAATCGGTAGACAGGGTATTCTTAAACAATACTGATGAAATTTCGTGAACGTTCAAGTCGTTCTTCGGATAAGGGGCGATAATTTAGTTGGTAAAATGATAATTTTGCGTATTATATTCCCAGGTTCAATTCCTGGTCACTCCACAACAAGCTCGTGAAGCTCAATTGGTCGAGCAAAATATTGAAGCTATTTGGGTTGTAAGTTCAAGTCTTATCTCGAGCAAAGGGTGGTGATGAAATTGGTAGACATGAATAGTTTAGGACTATTTGATTACAAATCATATCCGTTCAAGTCGGGTTCACCTTACTATGTTGTGGACTAACAGGTAAGTCATAAATTTTTGATATTTACTATTGAGTGTTCGAATCACTTCAACATAATTTTAAGGTGGATATAGTTCAATTGGTAGATCGGCTGTTTGTGGCACAGTTTGTTCCCTGTTCGAACCAGGGTATTCACCCTTCAAACCCGGATAGTTTAATCGGTTAAAACTTTAATTTCATGCGTTAAGAATGAGAATTCAATTTTCTCTCCTGGTTCAAAATGATAGTAGTTTCAATATTATTTATATTACTTTCCAATGCCGTTACTTTAAGACGAGATGTATCAATACTTTTTAATAGAGTAGCTATTTTAGCTTTGACTTATTGTATTTTACAAGATATGATTAGTTTATCTATTGTAAGTAAAGGTATAGGGTTACATGGAGGTTTACTTCATATAACTAATATTACACAAATTTTCCATATATTTATTTTTTTTATTACTATATTAATTTTACAATTAACAAGTTTTCACCCCAGAAAAGTTTGAATACCTGAATATTCATCTTTATCGGAGTTATTAAATTCTAAACTTGTTTATTATAGAACAAAAATTATTAATAAAATGGGAGAACATTTAAAAATTATAGAATATCCTTTAATATTATTATTTGTTAATTTAGGAGGAGTTTTTTTAATGTCAACTAATGATTTAGTTTCAATTTTCCTTTCAATAGAATTACAAAGTTATGGTTTATATATTGTAAGTACAATATATAGAAATTCGGAGTCATCTACTACTGGAGGTTTAATTTACTTTTTATTAGGAGGATTAAGTTCATGTTTTATTTTATTAGGAACAGCTTTATTATATGCTAATTCTGGTACTACAAATTTAGATGGTTTATACATAATTAATAGTATAAGCGATTTTAGTGACATGACTTACTGATACAAACCTTATTATATTAATTTTTCTTTATTAGTATTTAGTATAGGATTCTTATTTAAAATAGGAGCTGCTCCATTCCATTTCTGATCTCCTGATGTTTATGACGCTATACCTACAATAGTTACAACATTTGTAGCTATAGTTGCGAAAATTTCTATATTAATTTTCTTATTAGAATTAGTTTACTATACAAGTAACAGTTTCTCAGATTTAAATTGAACTTTTAGTTTAATAATAAGTTCATTATTTTCACTTATTATAGGGACAGTTGTTGGTTTAACACAATTTAGAATTAAAAGATTATTTGCTTATAGTACTATTTCTCATGTAGGTTATATGTTATTAGCTTTAGGAATATCAAGTATAGAATCTACTCAAGCATTTATATTTTATTTAACACAATACTCTATAAGTAATTTAAATGCTTTTGTTATATTAATAGCTATAGGATTTTCTTTCTATCGTTATGTAAGTGATAACAAAGAACATAAAGAACTTTTAGATAAAAACAATTCTCCTTTACAATTAATTAACCAATTAAGAGGATATTTTTATATAAATCCTTTATTATCTATAAGTTTAGCTATTACAATATTCTCTTTTATGGGAATACCTCCTCTTGTAGGATTTTTTGGAAAACAGATGGTACTAAGTGCAGCTTTAGATAAAGGATATATATTTATAACTTTAGTTGCTATTTTAACTAGTGTTGTTGGTGGGGTTTATTACTTAACTATAATAAAAGAAATTTTCTTTTATTCACCTACATATAAACTTAACCCTTTACTAGAAAATTTAAATATACCTGGTAAAATTGAACCTAGTTCTAAAGAAGTTAATATTAAACATGATAATATAGTTATAGCTAGTCCTATAGCATTTATTATTTCTGTTATTACTTTAATAATATTATTATTTATATTTATAAATAAAGAATGATTAAGCATGGGTACCATATTGGTACATATTTTATTTAATTATTAAATGAGTAGCATGACTTTTTTTTTTATTCTTGTATGTATAATAGCTATACTTTTCTTAGTACTTAATTTTGTTTTTGCACCTCACAATCCTTACCAAGAAAAATATAGTATTTTTGAATGTGGTTTTCATAGTTTCTTAGGTCAAAATAGAACACAATTTGGTATAAAATTCTTTATATTTGGTTTAGTTTATTTATTATTAGATTTGGAAATTATATCTATATATCCTTATGGTGTTAGTGAATATGATAATGGTATATATGGTTTAGCCATTGTACTTATCTTTACTCTTATTATAACTGTAGGATTTGTGTTTGAATTAAGTAAAAATGCTTTAAAAATAGAAAGTAGACAATCTCTTACTAATTTAAAAAAATCTAATACATTTTTAGACACTTTTTCAGAAAAATAATAATATATTATTTTTCAATTCATAAAATTATTTATAATCTTTTATTATTTTAATCAGATATTTTTATATAAGTTAAAAACAATAATTTGTATAATAAAAATATCTTAGTCAAATTTTTATATCTAATGAGATTCTTTAACTTAATCGGTAAAGTGCGTTTTTGATAAGAATGATATTCAAGTTCAATTCTTGGAAGAATTATTAGAATATATAAGAGAGTTGACCGAGTGGTCGATGGTGGTAACCTTGAGTTTTATTAAGAAGCAATTCTTCATGGGTTCGAATCCCATATTCTCTGTTCTAATTTAGTATAAATAATAGTTTTAATATTAATTGTAACTAATTTCTCATTAGCTCAATGGTAGAGCAGAATACTTCTAATATTCCGATTTTAGTTCGAATCTAGGATGAGAGTTGGATTTTGATCCTTTTTTTTACTATTAAATAAACTATAATTAATAACCTAATATTAGGATTACCTTTTTTATATTACTTTTATATAGAGTTTTGTATTTTATGTATAATTTTACATTTATTACTTGCTTTATTTAAAAGTAATTTTAAATTAAATTAAATTTTTAAACTAAATGTTTTATACATCAACTCTTTTATCTATATTAGAAGTAGTATTACTTATATTACCTGCTTTATTAGCTGTAGCTTTTGTAACAGTAGCTGAAAGAAAAACAATGGCCAGTATGCAAAGAAGATTAGGACCTAATGCCGTAGGGTATTATGGATTACTTCAAGCTTTTGCGGATGCATTGAAATTAATTTTAAAAGAGTATGTAGCGCCTACTCAAGCTAATACTATTTTATTTTTCTTAGGTCCAGTTATTACACTGGTTTTTGCTTTATTAGGGTACGCAGTAATACCTTATGGTCCTGGTTTAGTTTTAAATGACATGGAACTTGGTATACTATATATGTTAGCTGTTTCATCATTAGGTACTTATGGTATTTTATTAGCAGGATGAAGTGCCAATAGTAAATATGCATTTTTAGGTTCTCTTAGAAGTACAGCTCAATTGATTAGTTACGAACTTGTTTTAAGTTCAGCCATATTATTAATAATTATGATTACTAGTAGTCTTAATTTAAATATGAATATACAAGCACAAAAAGCAGTATGACTTTTATTACCTCTATTCCCTGTTTTCTTAATTTTCTTTATAGGTACTATAGCAGAAACTAATAGAGCTCCTTTTGATTTAGCTGAAGCTGAATCTGAATTAGTTAGTGGTTTTATGACAGAACACGCTGCAGTTGTATTTGTATTCTTTTTCTTAGCTGAATATGGTAGTATATTATTAATGTGTATACTAACTAGTATTCTATTTATAGGAGGATATTTATCAGGATTCGATTTAATTTATTGATTTAATATAATAAATAATATCTGAGCTTATATTTTTGATATTGATTGAGTAGTATCTTCGGAATACTATACTATAAAAAATCTTGTAGCAAGTTTTGCTGAAAGTGGTCTTTTCTATGGTATTATTATAGGATTAAAAAGTGCTATTTTTGTATTTGTCTTTATCTGAGTAAGAGCATCATTCCCTAGAATACGTTTTGATCAATTAATGTCATTCTGTTGAACAGTATTATTACCATTAATGTTTGCATTTATTGTTTTATTACCTTGTACTTTATACGCTTTTGACGTATTTGTATTAAATATAGCTATATAATATATATTATATTTAAATTAAATTTCTAATAATTTTGTTGAAAATTTTATTTTAGATTTAATTTAATTGCTAGAAATATTAGTAATATACTACAAAATAATATATTTAAACTAATTTACTTTCGTCATATAATCATAGTATATGATGTGAACTATGTCTTATCAATACTATATTAAAAAAATGTTATTATCTCTTTTACTTATTATTCCTATTATAGGAATATTTATTATCTCTAATTTGAAAGCATATTCTGTGGGTTCATCATTAATTGAAGCAGAAAATACTCAAAAAATAAAAATTATAGCTTTAGTTACAGCTAGCGTAAATATGATTTTGTCTTTTGTTATTTATGTATTTTTTAATTCAAGTAGCAATCAATACCAATTCGTACAAGAACATTATAACATACAATCATTTGATATTTATTTAGGTGTAGATGGTATTTCTATTTACTTCGTTTTATTAACAACGATAATAATGCCTATTGCATTATTAGCTAATTGAAACTCAATAAAAGAAAATTTAAAATTTTATTTAATAACTATATTATTATTAGAAACTTTATTATTAGCAGTTTTTATGGTTTTAGATATATTATTATTTTATATTTTTTTTGAAAGTATATTACCTCCTTTATTTTTATTAATAGGTCTATTTGGATCAAGTAATAAAGTAAGAGCTAGTTATTATTTTTTCTTATATACATTATGAGGATCTTTATTTTTATTATTATCTATTTTAACAATGTATTCTGTAATGGGTACAACAGATTTTGATGCTTTATTTAAAACAAATTTTGACTATGCAATGCAATTTGTATTATTTGGTGGTGTATTTATAGCTTTCGCGGTAAAAACTCCTACAATCTTTTTAAATAACTGATTATTAAAAGCTCACGTTGAATCTCCTTTAGGTGGAAGTATAATACTAGCAGGTATTGTTTTAAAATTAAGTTTATATGGTATATTTAGATTAATATTACCTATATTACCTAAAGCTACTTTAGATCTTACTTTTATAGTATATACTATAGGTGTAATAACTATTTTATACGCAAGTTTTAGTACATTAAGAACTGTAGATGTTAAAGAATTAATTGCATATAGTTCTGTTTCTCATGCAGCTGTGTATTTAATAGGTGCATTTAGTAATACAATACAAGGTATAGAAGGAAGTATAACTTTAGGTTTAGCTCACGGATTTGTATCTAGTGGTTTATTTATATGTGCAGGTGGAATATTATATGACAGATCTGGAACTAGAATGATTTATTTATACAGAGGTGTAGCTCAACTTATGCCTTTATTCTCTGTATTATTCTTTATTTTATCATTAGGAAATTGTGGTGCTCCTTTAACATTAAATTTCATAGGAGAATTTATGTCTCTTTATGGAATGTTTGAAAAATTACCTATATTAGGTTTATTTGGGGCTACTTCTATTGTGTTCTCTGCAGCATATACTATATATATGTTCAATAGAATTACATTTGGAGGTTCTTTCACTAAATTCTTTGAAGAAAATATTTCTGATACAACAAAAAGAGAATTTACATTATTATTAGTATTAGTATTATTTACTGTTATACTTGGAATATACCCTTCATTAATTTTAGATAGCTTACACTATCCAGTGGTTAACTTAATATATAGTTTCCAATCAATTTAGTATTACACTAATAAAAGAATTTAAATAAAATTTTTATAAATAAACATATTTATAAATGTTATTTTACTATAGCACGAACATAGACTTAAAGTCTTACGATTAACTAGTTTTATATTAAACATAAATACAAAGTATTCAGCTAAATTTTTAATAAATTTTACTTTATTTTAGATTATGGCACAAAATATTCATATAGGTATTATCATATTTTAGCTATAGGCTTTTCAGCCTTATAATTATATTAGTTTTATATTAAACATAAATACAAAGTATTCAATAAAAATTTTAAAAACAACACAATGCCTCAATTAGTACCTTTTTATTTTATGAATGAAGTAGTATTTGCTTTTGCTGTAATTGCAATAGTACATTACGTATTATCAAAATATATATTACCTAGAATAATTAATTTATTTATATCTCGTTTATTTACAGTCTTATTAGCAGATTTAGGAAATGAATTATCTTGATAAAATTAAATTATGAAATTAATATTAGTTTATAATATTATGCAAACAATCTGATTTTTAAAGGCTTACATTAAATAGTACTTAAAGTACGATTTGAATACAAATATTTTAAGTTTATTAAATACAGAAATTACTAGTCCTCTAGACCAATTTGAAATTAGAGACCTTTTAAGCATAGAGGCTCCTATTTTTAACCATTTACATATCTCTTTAACTAATATAGGATTATACTTAGTATTTGGACTTATACTTATATTATCTCTTAGTATATTAACTACAAATAATAATAAATTAGGAAGTAGTAGATGATCTATTAGCCAAGAATCTTTATACGCAACAATTCACAGTATAGTTGTAAATCAAATTAACCCTAAAAACGGTCAAATTTATTTCCCATTTATCTATACTTTATTTATTTTTGTTTTAATAAATAATTTAATAGGATTAGTACCTTATAGCTTTGCAGCTACAAGTCATTTTATTTTAACATTTGCTCTTAGTTTCACTATAGTTTTAGGTGCAACTATATTAGGATTCCAAATTCATGGATTAAAATTCTTTTCTTTACTAGTTCCAGCTGGTTGTCCTTTACCTTTATTACCTTTATTAGTTTTAATTGAATTTATATCTTACTTAGCTCGTAATGTTTCTCTTGGATTAAGATTAGCTGCTAATATCCTTTCAGGTCATATGTTATTAAACATATTAGCTGGATTTACTTATAATATAATGACTTCAGGTATTATTTTCTTTTTCTTAGGATTAATTCCATTAGCATTTATTATAGCTTTCTCTGGATTAGAATTAGGTATTGCTTTAATACAAGCACAAGTGTTTGTAGTTTTATCTTCTAGTTTTATTAAAGACGGATTAGATTTACATTAATAATTAACAATATAAAAATTCTTTTTTTTTTAGTTTGTGATAAGTAACCAAATCAATATAATAAATCGTAATAAATTTATTTTGGTTGGAAAAGTTATAAATAAAAATAATATATACATATGGTTGTAAGATATGAAAATAAAGGATTGTAAAAAGAAATTAAAAAGATTTTTAAATAGTTTT
Organism: Verticillium isaacii; assembly: GCA_002851775.1. Lineage (NCBI taxonomy): Eukaryota > Fungi > Ascomycota > Sordariomycetes > Glomerellales > Plectosphaerellaceae > Verticillium > Verticillium isaacii. The sequence continues at coordinate 17,653 of NMXN01000018.1, read as the reverse complement.
TTATATATAAATATAGATTTTAGATTGCGAACAATAACGTTCTTATATAAATTTATTATTTTAGTGACATGGTTGAAAAATCAGAATATAGCTTAAATTTATCCTTCTAACTAAAAATTAGAATTATTAGTGATGTGTTTTACGCATCACAAAAAAGTATGAACTAGGTAATAATTAGTTGAGTTTGGTGATGGCTCTGACTGAACGCTGTTCAAGTGCTTGACACATGCTAATCGTACGATTAATTTAATGAATAATTTTATTAATAAGTGGTGAACAGGTGAGTATATGATATCTTGGCCAACCTTAAAGTGAGGATAGATTCCTTATAATGGTAAAAGGGTAACTGCTTTAAGAGGAACATGGATATCGTCGAAATAGGTAGTAGTTAAGGTGATGACTTAACTAGCTTAACATTTTCGTAACCGTAACTGAAAAGTTGATCGGTCACATTGGGTCTGAAAAAAGCCTAATGCAATATAACGTACAGCAGTGGGGAATCTTGGTCAATGGCCTAACGGCCGAACTGGCAACTTGAAAGAATGGGAAGTTTGAAAATAGAAATATAAGTAAAATTTAATTGATTAATCGAATAAAATTTTAAATACATTGATATAATGACGATATGTATATACGGTCTTGACAAAATACGTGCCAGCAGTCGCGGTAATACGTATGAGACTAGCGTTATTCATCTTAAATAGGTTTAAAGGGTACTCAAACGGTCAAATTATCCTTTAATAGGTAATATTTGTCTAGAGTTTTATGTAAGAAGACAGTACTTAGAGTGGAGAGATTATATTCTGTGATACCAAAGGGACTGGCAATGGCGTAGGCAGTCTTTTATGTAAAAACTGACGTTGAAGGACGAAGGCATAGATCGCAAACAGGATTTGACACCCCAGTAGTCTTTGCAGACAATGATGAATGCCGTAGATTAGATGAGAATTTAGTCTATCAATGAAAATAAAAGCATTTCACCTCAAGAGTAATGTGGCAACGCAGGAACTGAAATCACTAGACCGTTTCTGACACCAGTAGTGAAGTATGTTATTTAATTCGATGATCCACGAAAAACCTTACCACAATTTGCATATTACATTTTAATGTAATACAGGTGTTGCACGGCTGTTTTCAGTTAATGTTGTGAAACTGTGGTTTTTCCATGAATTAACAGAATCCTTTGCTTTATTTATTATTCTAATATTTTTATTAGTAATTTTATACAGCACTCTTTTTAAAAAACGGAAAGATAAAAAGGAAAAAGACAAGTCATCATGGCCCTTATGTTGTGGGCTATAGACGTGCCGCATGTTCCTTAACAAAGAGAAGCAAAAATGTGAATTTAAGCTAATCTCCAAAAAAGGATATAAATTATACAAGGATTGTAGTCTGAAACTCGACTATATGAATAAGTAATTACTAGTAATCGTGAATCACCATGTCACGGTGAATTTTCTTCGGATTGGTACTAATTACTCGTCGCATGCTGAAAGGAGCGCACGTAATAAGTTTGCTCTTTTGTTATAATCTCTTCTAAGGTTTAAATTAGTAAATTCTAATCGAATTCTTCGCATACGTGTCTCTGATTAGTGTTAAGTCGAAATATGGTTCGTGTAGTGGAAGTTGCACGGGGATTTTAAAAAAAAAATATAAAAATGTCTGATACCATTAAAAAAGATAAGTTACTTCAATTAGAAAACTATTTATCTAGGTATTATTGATCTTAATAAAGGTTTTGATAAATTTAAAATATAATTAATAAAAGTTTTAAATTAAGAGTTTGAATCTCTTCCTTATAAAAAATATTTAAATTAATCTTACAAAGGAGAATCCCTTTATTGGCAAGAAGGGTTGAGCTGTAAACTCAATAGCACTATGCTTTTAAGAGTTCGAATCTCTTTTCTCCTAAAAAGCCTTTATAGCTCAACGGTAGAGCATAATACTGTTAATATTATGATAGATGTTCGATTCATCTTAAGGGCTTAACCATACTTAAAATCATAAGTACGGAAGTTTTATAATAGATTTAAATATATTGACTAATATTGTAAGAAGCCAATTTCAAGATCATCCTTTTCATTTAGTGTCTCCATCTCCTTGACCTTTATATACAAGTATTGCTTTATTTAGTTTAACATTAAGTACTGCTTTATCTTTACATAGTTTTAATAATGCTTATATCGTTTTCTATATAGCACTTATAACAGTTATATCTTCTATGGTTTTATGATTTAGAGATATAATTTCTGAAGGTACATTTTTAGGTAACCATACATTAGCTGTACAAAAAGGACTTAACTTAGGTGTAATTCTTTTTATAGTATCTGAAGCTATGTTATTTTTAGCCATTTTCTGAGCTTTCTTTCATAGTGCTTTAACTCCTACAGTTGAATTAGGAGCTCAATGACCTCCTATGGGTATAGAACCTATAAATCCTTTTGAACTACCTTTACTTAATACAATTATATTATTGTCTAGTGGAGCTACAGTTACTTATGCTCACCATTCATTAATTAAAGGGGATAGAGCAGGAACTTTATATGGATCAATATTTACAGTTATATTAGCTGTTGTATTTACATTTTTCCAAGGAGTTGAATATAATGTTTCATCATTTACTATTAGTGACGGTGCATTTGGAACATGTTTTTATTTTGCTACAGGTTTCCATGGAATGCATGTTTTAGTTGGAACAATTTTCTTAGCTATAGCTTTATGAAGAATTTATGCTTACCATTTAACAGACCATCACCATTTAGGTTTTGAATCTGGAATTTTATACTGACATTTTGTAGACGTTATTTGATTATTTTTATACGTTTCAGTGTATTATTGAGGTTCTTAATATAAAAAATACTAAGTTTTTTAGAATTTAATATAATAAATAGTTAGTACATACTCATATTATTTTAAATTTTCTAAGGGACTTTAGTATAATGGTCAATACATATGACTTTTAATCATCAAAATACCGGTTCGAATCCGGTAGGTCCTAAGTTACTTTCTATTCATTGGTTTTCAAACATGTAAAATCAAATAATTTTATAGAATTATTAGAAATGTATACGATGGACATATTTCTAGAATTAATGTAAAATAAGTTTACAATAATTAACTTATATATATATTAGTCATAGTGTATTAATAAAAAAGCGATTATCGTTCAATGGTAGGACCCCTGTCTTCCAAACAGGCTATGTCGGTTCGAATCCGACTAATCGTAAAAAAAAAATTGAATTAGTAACTTAATTGGTAAAGGATTTCCTTGTCACGGAAATAGATGCCGGTTCGATGCCGGTCTAGTTCGCAAATGGAAAGGTCGCTATTGGTAGGGTAAGCTGTTTGCTATACAGTGCTTCTTTAAGCCTGGGAGTTCGAATCTCTTTCTTTCCGTTACAATTTTAGTTTTCTATTATAAATATTTGGTTATGCCAACTAATTTAACATATAGAAAATAACTCTTCCCTTTTTGGGTATTTTTTTTAATTACAATGACAAATTTATTTATTATAGATGAAATGTATACTAGTGGGTTTAAAACAGGTATGTTAGATATTGTATCTTTATTTATTATATTATGTGGTGTTTTAATTATAATAAGTAAAAATCCTATAGTTTCTGTGCTATTTTTAATAGGATTATTTGGAGGTGTAGCCTCATACTTAATTTTATTAGGTTTAAATTTTATAGGTTTTTCTTATTTAATTGTTTATATTGGAGCAGTATCTATTTTATTTTTATTTATATTGATGTTAATTAATATAAGAATTAGTGAATTACAAAGTAATACTAAAAATAGTATACCTTTAGCTTTATTTATAACAATTTTTTTTAATTATTCTCTTTTCCAAGTTTTACCTTACGATTTAGCAATATTAAACAATAATAATAACTATATAAATAACATATTATATTATATATCTTTAAATAAACAAGAAACTATTAACGATACTAAACTTTTAAATATAAATAATGATTTATATTTTGCTACAAGTAGTAGTTGAGATGGTAATTTAATAGAAACAAGTCATATTTCTAGTATAGGAAATATTTTATATACTACTAATAATATGTGATTAATTTTAGTTAGTTTAATTTTATTATTAGCTATGGTAGGTGCAATAATAATAACTATAAAATCAAATAGAAGTTCTTTATAAATTACTGTTTATAATAAGTAAAAATATTTTTACAAAAGAAATTAGCTCAGGGGTAGAGCAGCCGTTTTACACACGGAAGGTCGAGTGTTCAAATCACTTATTTCTTACCAGGGAATATAGTTTAATTGGCAAAACAAGAAGCTTCAACCTTCAAATTCTTAGTTCAAGTCTGAGTATTCCTGAGCAACAATAATTCAAAAGATATAAGTAATAATAATTCCCATATATAAGCTTAGGCTTCGAGGAATTTAACATGAATATTATATTTATAAATTATTAATAATAAAAATTATGATACAAGCAGCTAAAATTATAGGAACAGGATTAGCAACAACAGGTTTAATAGGAGCAGGAGTAGGAATAGGTGTAGTATTTGGTGCTTTAATTTTAGGTGTTGCAAGAAATCCTTCTTTAAGAGGTCAATTATTTTCTTACGCAATTTTAGGATTTGCCTTCTCTGAGGCTACAGGTTTATTTGCACTTATGATGGCATTCTTGCTTTTATACGTTGCTTAATAAATTTGATATTTTATCCTTTTACAGGAATATTACGTACTTAAATGTTTAAAAATTTAATGTATTTAATTTTAAAAAATTTTCAATTAGACGCACCTAGTCCTTGAGGAATTTATTTCCAAGACAGTGCAACTCCTCAAATGGAGGGATTAGTAGAATTACATGATAATATTATGTACTACTTAGTATTAATTTTATTTGCAGTAGGATGAATATTATTTTCTATCGTTAGATATTACGTAGAAACTAAATCACCTATAGCTCATAAATATTTAAATCACGGTACTCTTATCGAATTAATATGAACAATAACTCCAGCTATTATTTTAATATTAATAGCATTTCCTTCTTTTAAATTATTATATTTAATGGATGAAGTTAATGACCCTTCAATGACTATTACAGTAGAAGGTCATCAATGATATTGAAGTTACCAATATCCTGACTTTATAGATTCAAATGACGAATTTATAGAATTTGATTCTTATATAGTACCTGAATCTGACTTAGAAGAAGGTGGATTAAGAATGTTAGAAGTTGATAACAGAGTTATTGTACCTGAAGAAACACATATTAGATTTGTTATAACATCTGGTGACGTTATCCATTCTTATGCTGCTCCAGCTTTAGGAATAAAATGTGATGCATACCCAGGTAGATTAAATCAAGTTTCTACTTTTATTAACAGAGAGGGTGTTTTCTATGGACAATGTTCAGAGATTTGTGGAATTTTACATTCTTCTATGCCTATAGTAATAGAAAGCGTGGGTTTGGAAAACTTCTTATCTTGATTACTATCAGCTTAATTTTATTTTTAGAGCAATTATGATTTGAGAGTAACGGTAGTCAGCCGGAAGATAACTGCGAAAAACTGACTACTTTTGCAGCCCAAAATCTAAAATACATTTACAAAAAAATACCGCTGACAAGATCTAAAGTATCTATAAGAGCTTTTAGCACTTCAGCTTGTTTAAAAGTAACTCCTTCAGAAGAAAATTTTGAACAAAATACTCAGCAAAATTCTGAACAAAACACTCAGCAAAGTTCTGAACAAAATACTCAGCAAAATCTTGAGCAAAATACTCAGCAAGGTCCTGAAGAAAATACTCAGCCAATTTATCCTCAATACGAACAACCAGGAGGTTATAACGGAGGAGATACTCCTTCGACTGATTCAGGTGCTGAAGAAGTAGTATATGGAATGAATTATAAAAATATAGATTTCGACTTATTGGTACCTCCAACATCTAAACATCCAGATGATATTGCCGACGAAAACATGCACAGAGAAATCAAAGCGCGTCAACAGGCATGAATAGATAGAGATACTGCAAGAGAAACAGAGGCTAAAGGAGATAAAATCAAAGAACTTTGATGAGAACGTTATGGTCAGACAGAAGCAGGAGAATCTTCAAAACTTGCAGAACAATTTGAAGAAAGTAAAGAAGTAGTTGACGAGTTAGGATCCTCTGATGGTGTATGATATTCTACACCTGAACATATGAAAGAACCAGAAAAAAAAGATGATTCTTCAGATTACGAACCATGAACTCTAGCAGATAGAACTAAAAGGAAATCACCAGAAGATTCAGAATCTGATCAAGAAAATAAACCAAAACGTTTAAAATTAGATAATAATAATGATGATGATGATGAAAACAATAACAATTCTTCTGGAGGAGTGTCTGGTGGTTTAGGTGGAGAAAACAATTCTCAAGGAGGAAATGCTTCTACGAGTACTTCTTCAAAAGATAGAATTGACAACCTTAAAATATTGTTATATGGGTCAGATAAAGATGATAAATACTTATCCCCTGTAGATTATACTATTGAAATTGAACAAGATAATATGGAAATAATGTCATGATTTGATGATATGGATATATAAATTATAAAACAAAAAGGTTTAAATTTCTAAAGGGTATTATCTTAATGGTAAAGAGTGACATTACGGCCGTCGAAATATAAGTTCAAATCTTATATACCCTTCGTAATTTTTGTATTATCTAAATAAGTATAATACTTTTTACTAATAAGGTTTAATTTTGTTAACCTTATTACCGAATAATTTGATGAAAAATAAATATAATAATATGAGTCTAACATTAGTACTTTTTTTAATAGGAGTTTTAGGGTTTGTATTTAATAGAAAAAATATTATATTAATGCTTATTTCTATAGAAATAATGTTAGTATCTATAACATTTTTTATATTAATAAGTTCTATAAACATAGATGATATAATAGGACAAACTTATGCTATATATATTATAATAATAGCTGGAGCAGAGTCCGCAATAGGTTTAGGTATTTTAGTAGCTTTTTATAGATTAAGAGGAAGTATAGCAATAGAATATAAATAATGTATTTAAGTATAATAATATTACCCTTATTAGGTTCAATAATTTCAGGTTTTTTTGGTAGAAAAGTTGGTATAAGTGGAGCTCGTTTTTTAACTAGTTCAAGTATAATAATAACAACTTTAATGGCTATTGTAGCTTTTTTTGAAGTAGGTTTTAATAATAGCCCTGTATTTTTACATTTATTTAAATGAATAAATAGTGAAACTTTTAATATAGTTTGAAGTTTCCAGTTTGATAGTTTAACAGTGTCTATGTTAATACCTGTTTTAATTATTAGTTCTTTAGTTCATATATACTCTATATCATATATGAGTAGTGATCCACATAATCAAAGATTTTTTAGTTATTTAAGTTTATTTACATTTATGATGATAATACTTGTAACAGCTAATAATTATTTATTAATGTTTGTAGGATGAGAAGGTGTAGGAGTATGTTCATATCTTTTAGTTAGTTTTTGATTCACTAGAATTGCGGCTAACCAAAGTTCTATGTCTGCCTTTTTAACTAATAGAGTAGGGGATTGTCTTTTAACTATAGGTATGTTTGCTATATTATGATCTTTAGGTAATTTAGATTATACTTTAGTGTTTTCATTAACTCCTTATATTAATGAAAATACTATTATTATAATAGGTATATGTTTATTAATAGGTGCCATGGCAAAAAGTTCACAGTTAGGTCTTCATATTTGATTACCTATGGCTATGGAAGGGCCTACACCTGTATCTGCTTTAATTCATGCAGCTACTATGGTTACAGCCGGAGTTTACTTATTAATTCGTTCTTCACCTTTAATTGAATATAGTTCTACTGTATTATTAATATGTTTATGATTAGGTGCTGTTACTACTGTTTTTAGTTCTCTTGTTGGTTTATTCCAACAAGATATAAAAAAAATTATAGCTTATTCTACTATGAGTCAATTAGGTATGATGGTTATAGCAATAGGTTTATCTTCTTATAATATTGCATTATTCCATTTAGTAAATCATGCTTTTTATAAAGGATTATTATTCCTAGGTGCAGGAGCTGTAATTCATGGAGTAGGGGATAATCAAGATTTAAGAAAATATGGAGGGTTAAAAGAATATTTACCTTTAACATATTCTGTTATATTAATAGCTAGTCTTAGTCTAGTTGCTTTCCCTTTTATGACTGGATTCTATAGTAAAGATTTTATATTAGAATCTGCTTACGGTCAATATCATTTTAGTAGTATTGCTGTATACTTTATTGCTACAATAGGTGCAATATTTACTACTTTATACTCTGTAAAGATTTTATACTTAGCTTTCTTAGCTAACCCTAACGGATCAGCTAAATATTATCCATCAAAAGAAAAAAATGTTAGCCATGAAGGAGATATTTTCTTAGTTTTACCTTTAGTAGTTTTAGCTATTTTTTCTATATATTTTGGATTTTTAACTAAAGATATTTTTATTGGTTTAGGTTCAGGATTCTTTACAGATAATAGTATATATATTCATCCTAGTCATGAAATATTAATAGATACAGAATTTGCTGTACCTACTTTATTTAAATTATTACCTTTCTTTTTCACAATATTCTTTACAGTTATAGCAATAGTTTATTTTGAATTTTTACCTAATTTAGTTAATAGTTTCAAATTATCTAGTTTAGGTTATAACATATTTGGATTCTTTAACCAACGTTTCTTAGTTGAATTCTTTTATAATAAATATATTGTAAATGTAGTTTTAAACATGGGAGGTCAAACAACAAAAGTTTTAGATAAAGGTAGTATAGAAATTTTAGGTCCTTTTGGATTAGAAAAAACTTTATTAAAATTAAGTAAAATTATTTCTGGTTTAAATACAGGTATTGTTACAAATTATGCTTTATATATTTTAGCTGGATTTGTTGTGTATGTATCTTTATACTTATCATTAGGAGATAACTTAGACTTATTTATATTAGTATTATTATTTTCTATTACTATTTTAGTATTTTATAGTTCTACTAGGAATAGAAGCTTCTAAGATTATTCTTTTATCTAATTTAATTCCTTTTAATAATTTAACTTTTAGTAGTTTATTTACATTTATTCCTTTTTCTGTTATTTATATAAAAGATAACTATATGTGAATTATAGTTTCTGTTTTAATTATGGTAGTATTTGCTATTATAGTTTTCATATTAAGTATACGAAAAATCTCCTCATGAGTATTAAAACTTGGGAGATTCCTTAAATTCATACGAAATCGTTATAAGGTAAGAAAATATTTAAAACAAATAAAGTATCCCTCAGTTTTATCTAAATTAATACTGAATATGCCGGAATTATATGGAATTATTTTATATATAAAAGATAGTGAAGCAGCTAATTCGGAAGCTGAACTTAATAATGAAATATATAAGTTAGCAAAGGAGGATCAATCAGCTGGAGCCATTCAAAAATTAATAGTACAATTTGAACGTAATGGGCTAGATAAATATAATTCTCTTGAATATGATGATTCCTCAAGATGAGGACGGCAATGCCCAGGAGGTTGTTTAACTCAACAAGAGTTGTATGAAATTTCTGTGGCAGCATTAAAATGTGGCCCCGCTTTAAGGATGATAAATCGTACAACTAGTTCAGAAGGTCGAATTATTAATATTACGACTCTTAAATCGACATGTGCAGATCCTAGACTTATTGCTATACTTTGACTTCATTATCCTAATAGAAAAGCTTATGTTTCACCTTAATCTTCATTTGGGCTAAAAAAATTATATATTTTTTTTAAGAAATAATTAACTATTTCTTATTTTTTACTACTTTTTAATTTATTGTATATATTACATTATAGATTTATTTATTTAATATTTCTATTTAAAATAAAAATATTTATTTGTGTTTAAATATTAGTTAATTACACTAAAAATTAATAACTAATATTAAAAATATATTTTAGTAAACATAAATAAATATAAAAAAAATTTTTTATTAACAAAAATGAGAATTTTTAAAAGTCATCCTTTCTTAAAATTATTTAATGCTTATCTTATAGACCATTCACAACCTACAAATATAAATTATATGTGAAATTTTGGTTCTTTACTTGGAGTATGTTTAATTATCCAAATCGTAACAGGTGTTACTTTAGCAATGCACTATAATCCTAGTGTAGCTGAAGCTTTCAATTCTATAGAACATATCATGAGAGATGTAAATAATGGATGATTAATACGTTACTTACATAGTAATACAGCTTCTGCTTTCTTCTTTATAGTATATTTACACATAGGAAGAGGTATGTATTATGGATCTTATAGAGCACCAAGAACATTAGCTTGAGTTCTAGGAACAGTAATATTCATAGTAATGGTAGTTACAGCCTTTTTAGGTTATGTTTTACCTTACGGACAAATGAGTTTATGAGGTGCTACTGTTATTACTAATCTTATAAGTGCTGTACCTTGAATAGGTCAAGATATAGTTGAATTTATCTGAGGAGGTTTTTCAGTTAATAATGCAACTTTAAATAGATTCTTTGCTTTACACTTTGTATTACCTTTTGTATTAGCTGCTTTAGTATTAATGCACTTAATAGCTTTACATGAAACAGCTGGGGCAAGTAATCCTTTAGGTGTTCCAGGTTACTACGATAGAATTCCTTTTGCTCCTTATTATTTATTTAAAGATTTAATTACAATCTTTATTTTTATTTTTGGATTAAGTTTATTTGTATTCTTTATGCCTAATGTTTTAGGAGATAGTGATAATTATATTATGGCTAACCCAATGCAAACTCCTCCTGCTATAGTTCCAGAATGATATCTTTTACCTTTCTATGCTATATTAAGATCTATACCTAATAAATTATTAGGTGTTATAGCTATGTTAGCTGCAATATTAATTATATTAGCTTTACCTTTAGTAGATTTAGGTAAATCAAAAGGTTTACAATTTAGACCTTTAAGTAAAATAGCTTTCTGAGTATTTGTAGCTAATTTCTTAATATTAATGCAATTAGGAGCTAAACATGTTGAGTCTCCATTTATAGAATTTGGACAAATTAGTACAGTTTTATATTTCTCTTACTTCTTAATAATAATACCTGTGGTTAGTATTTTAGAAAATATATTAGTTGTTTTATCAACTAATAGCGCTTTTCAAACGAAGCACGTTTAATAATAAAAATTTAACTAAATTAAATATAAGAAATTTTCATACTACTAGACCTGTCTCTGGAGATGTGTATACTTTAAGCATAGAAATAGCCGAATTACTTAAACTTAGTTCTGGTTATTATGATATGGCTATCGATGCATTTGATTTTGCTGACAGTATGGTTAAAGAATTTAAAATAGAATTTAGCCAAAATTTTATTCATTGAGATCAAGGCTTAATAGATTATAAAGCAAAAAGATTATTAGAAGTAGATGAAGCTAAAGCTGAGTGTATTTATGGGGCTAACCAAGGTGCAGCTAAATTAGCGGCCGGGGAATGACTTGTAGACGACTTAAAAGCTAAAGATCCTAATTGTGTTACAAATAATCCACGTATTTTTGAACTTTTGCATGAAGCAACTTCTAAAAAAATTGAGTGAAAAGAGTTAGCAGCTGATACGGATTGAGCAAAATAAATATTATTTTTATGTATTGAATATTATTCTATATTATTTATAATATTTTAGTTATATAGAAAGTTTTATTAATAAAATAGAATTTTCTGTTAATTCATCTTAATAAAGAAATTTTGAACTAATAATTATTAAGTTAGGGTTATGAAGTAGATGGTTTACTACACATTGATTGCAAACCAATAGGATTAGGTTCGATTCCTACATAACCTTTTAAAAATAATAGTTTAATTAAATATTATAAGAGGCTTTTTACTAAACGTAAATAACTAAATTATCTTCTAGAATTATTAGTAAAGAGATAGGATAAATAAATGTTAAGTTAATTACTTAAATAATTAAATTTTGTAACAATAAAAATAATATATTAACAGATTAGGGCCGGGTGGTTAGGCGCTCCTTTTGGGTAGGAGAATAGTTGCGTTCGAACCGCAATAATCTGAATGGTTATACAAAAATTACATTATAAATATACATTTTTGCAAATAGTAGCATTAAAATAATACTATTATAAACCTTATATTTTTGTAAATATTAAATTATTTACATTTATACTTTTAATAAAAATAATTATTTTTATTATAAATTTCTTTATAAATCTACATTTTAAATTTTTTTTAAGTAATACTATTGTATAAATAGTACTTTAAATACAAACAAACAAATGGCTCAAGGTCAAAAAAATAATATATTAAATTTAGAATCTTCAATTTCTATAGGAATTGAAAGATGATTCTTATCAACAAATGCTAAAGATATAGGTACTTTATACTTAATTTTTGCTTTATTTTCTGGGTTATTAGGTACAGCTTTTTCTGTTTTAATTAGATTAGAATTAAGTGGTCCTGGTGTTCAATATATCTCAGATAACCAATTATATAATAGTATTATAACAGCTCACGCTATATTAATGATATTCTTTATGGTTATGCCTGCTTTAATAGGAGGTTTTGGTAATTTCTTAATGCCTTTAATGGTAGGTGGGCCTGATATGGCTTTCCCTAGATTAAATAATATCAGTTTCTGATTATTACCTCCTTCTTTATTATTATTAGTATTTTCTGCATGTATAGAAGGTGGAGCAGGTACTGGTTGAACAGTTTACCCTCCTTTATCTGGATTACAAAGTCATAGTGGTCCTAGTGTTGATTTAGCTATATTCGCTTTACATCTATCAGGGGTAAGTAGTTTATTAGGTGCTATAAATTTTATTACTACAATAGTTAATATGAGAACACCTGGTATAAGATTACATAAATTAGCTTTATTTGGATGAGCTGTAGTTATTACAGCTGTATTATTATTATTATCTTTACCTGTATTAGCCGGTGCTATTACAATGTTATTAACAGATAGAAATTTTAATACTTCATTCTTTGAAACAGCTGGTGGAGGTGATCCTATCTTATTCCAACATCTTTTCTGATTTTTCGGTCATCCTGAAGTTTATATCTTAATTGTACCTGCTTTTGGTATAATAAGTACAACTATTTCTGCTAGTTCAAATAAATCAATATTTGGATATATAGGAATGGTATATGCTATGATGTCTATTGGAATCTTAGGATTTATTGTTTGAAGTCATCATATGTATACTGTTGGTTTAGATGTTGATACTAGAGCTTACTTTACAGCTGCTACATTAATTATTGCAGTTCCTACAGGAATTAAAATATTCTCTTGATTAGCTACATGTTACGGAGGTTCTATTAAATTAACACCTTCTATGTTATTTGCTTTAGGTTTTGTATTTATGTTTACAATCGGAGGATTAAGTGGTGTTGTTTTAGCTAACGCTTCACTTGATATAGCCTTCCATGATACTTACTACGTAGTTGCACATTTCCATTATGTTTTAAGTATGGGAGCTGTATTTGCTATGTTTAGTGCATGATACTTCTGAGTACCTAAAATCTTAGGTTTAAACTATAACATATTATTATCAAAAATACAATTCTGAGTTTTATTTATAGGTGTTAATGTAACATTCTTCCCACAACATTTCTTAGGATTACAAGGAATGCCTAGAAGAATAAGTGATTACCCTGACGCTTACGCAGGTTGAAACTTAATAAGTAGTTTTGGTTCTATTATTAGTGTTGTAGCTGCTTGATTATTCTTATACATTGTATACTTACAATTAATTGAAGGAAAACCTGCAAGCAGAAATCCTTGAATGAGTGTAGAATTCTATACAGATACTTTACAAGCTTTATTAAACAGAAGTTCATTAAGTTTAGAATGAGCTTTAACAAGTCCACCTAAACCTCATGCTTTTGTAAGTTTACCTTTACAAAGTAAAATTTAATATATAACTTAATCAACTAAAGTTGAAATTAAAAGATATTGTTAAAATAAAAATTAAATTAATTAACTAAATTTTAGGTATTTTATATACTTAAGATTTAACAGATTAGGGCCGGGTGGTTAGGCGCTCCTTTTGGGTAGGAGAATAGTTGCGTTCGAACCGCAATAATCTGAATGGTTTCTAGAATTAATAGAAATGTAATGGATATAGAATATGTATTTATATAAATATATAAGTATACAAAGAAACTATTATGGACATCTAAGCTATGTATTAACGAGTTTGAATTATTTACCCATTTTTCTAAATTAAAAATTATAAGTTAAGATTTATTAAGTTAAATTATTTATTGTAATTTTTAATAAAAATTATGGACAACAAATATAAACTCTAAGAGAAATCAGTTAGTTAACGAAGTGAATTGAAATATCTTAGTAACTTCAGGAAAAGAAATCAAAAGAGATTCTATTATTAACGTGAGCTAGAATAGATCAGTCTATATATTAAGTAAAACGGTCAATAAACTGTTTGAATTTAATGGGGAACCTTCCTCAAAGGCTAAATATAATACATGAGCGATAGCGCAAAGTATCATGAGAGAAAGATTAGAAATAGTAGTTTTATAAGCAGTTCAAGCGAAAGTGAGAACGTACCTTTTGCATAATGGGTCACCAAGTTAACATTAGATGCGAGTGAAAGCGCAGATAAACCAATCGTTAAAATAACGAGAAATAATAGTGTCTAAAGTTAGACCCGAAGCCCGGTGATTTTACCACAATCAGGATTATAAAAGTCCGAACGGGTTATCGTTGCAAAGATATCCGAAGAATTGTGGTAGGTAGTGAAAGACAAAACTGACCGGGATAGCTGGTTTTCTGCGAAACCTATAACAGTAGGCAATTTGAGTCACATCTTAGCAGGTACAGAATTTAATCTCAGACAAGATGTATAAGTTTTAAGGTGCAAGCTTTAAAACTACATTATATATTTGTATATATCGGGGAATCGTGAAGATTTTATCGGTGAGTATGTAGACTCGGAATGGCAAAGATGAATCTTGAATTATCGGACATAGAATGATAAGGTTGTATGTCAAAAGGGAAACAGCCCAGAACAAGAGTTAAGGTTCCAAAATTATTAGTTAAGTGAAATTAAGAAAGTTTTTATTAAAGTCGATAAGGAGATTGGCTTAGAAGCAGCCGTAATTTGAAGATCTCGTAACAGAGCACTTATTAAGTTTTAAAAGCATCGAAAATTTAACGGATCTAAACAATATACCGACACCTTGTCCAATATTCGCAAAAACATAAAGTTCAATGTGAATTAAGGGGTAGCAGAACGTTGGATTAAATTAAGATATTAGATTATTAAAAATATATAACAAATAATTCAAGTGATAATGGTGACATGAGTAACGAATAAGAAGGTCAAACTAATTATTAATTATCTACGGATAATTAAAGTAGTTTATTAAACCTCCGCCTAAAGCTTATGGTTTTGGTATAAAGTAACGGCCTCTAAGTTTATAACCTAAAGGTTTGGACGATGAGAAAATCTTTTTTACTAAAAACAACATTTCTAAGTGAGAAGTGTGCTGGAAAAACTGTAAATATATATTTATGTAATAAATATGAAAATAACCGTACCTAGAAACTGCTACAAGTAAGCTAGTAGAGAATACGAAGGCGTCAATGGGATAACAATCATAAAGGAACTCGGCAAACTAACTACCGTAACTTCGGGACAAGGAGAGCTCATTAGTCTTGATTAATATCAGGTAAAAAGGAAGAAGCATAAAATAGTGTTGTACGACTGTTTAATTAAAACACAGCACTTTGCTAAAAGATGAAAAATCTAAGTATTGAGTGTGATGTCTGCCCGATCCCGGCTGGTTAACAGATACTACTGAATTGTTAAAAGATTTGGTGTTGACGGAACCCCCGGTCAATGGCGGCCTTAACGTGAGGGTCCTAAGGTAGCGAAATGCCTTGGCCGTTAAATGCGGTCTTGCATGAATGATGTAACGATACAACAGCTGTCTCTATGATTGACCCAGTGAAATTATAATAACTGTGCAGATACAGTTTACCTCTAGTTAGACGAGAAGACCCTATGCAGCTTTACTGTTACTAATTATAGGATATGCTAGAAAAATTTCAGGTTATAAGGTAAATTGATTAAATAAAAATGAGAATCCTTTATTTCCCTATCATATTCCAGAATTAATTCTTATTCTAAGAATTAACCTAATCTGACTTATATTTATTAATATAAGTAGTAGCCTTGGTAAAGGAATGTATGGCTAGGAGACAGTTTATGTGGGGCACAGACCCCTTAAAGAGTAAAAGGGAGTGTCTAAATATCATAAGTTATAAATTTATAACGGTGTTTGTGGTTTTATGTAGTTTAAGTGTTAACTTTCTATATTCAATCTTCTATACTTATTTGTAGAAAAGTACCTTTATTGGTACATATAAATAAAGATAAGCAATTTTATTAAGGTACGTTTTTCCCTATAGAGAAAATAGGAGTAGAAAAGAAAAAAGTACGAAAAGTCTTTTTTGAATTAGTTATTTAAATAAAAATAATAATGATTACTACTTACAAAGCTCAACGGCTAAATCGTGCCTTACTGTTTGATTAACAACAAATCTTACAGTTGCGTAAGCAGGGCATAGGATCACAAGATGCAACAAGGAAAGATCTTGGATTATTGGAAAAGCTACGCTAGGGATGTTTGTCCTTCAATATTTTATTAATTATTGAGAATATTATTGGGTTAATTTCAAGAATTACTTTGAAAATAAGTAAATTTGAAGCGAAATTTATCTTAGCATTAATTTAGAAAGATAAAATCGTTCAACGACTATAAGGTGAGTTATGCTAACAATAATCCTTTTTAACACCCAACATTTTTATTATACATACTTATTAAAAAAAAATAAAAGTAAATTTAAACCATTTTTTAATGAAAAAAAATACAAATCTTAATCTTTTTAATTCTAGTTTAAATAATAAATTTAAATCTATACCTTTTAAATCGAGAGCTAATGATTTAGGTGAAGTAAGATATTTACCTCCTGTATCAAAAGAATGAAAAAATACGGTATATTCATACTCTCAACAAGATATGAGAAATTTACCTGTATATAATAATAATGCGAATGAAATAATCAAAGGTTATTTTAATTTATTTTTCAAAGATCATAAATTTTTAGATTCTAGATTTATAAATCGTAAAAAACAACGTGAATTTTTAAGAAGAATATATGTAAGTAACATAGAAACAAAACATACAAATTCTAAAATAATAGTAACGTTACATACTTTAAATATAGGAAAAAATGTTTTACATAAAAACTATAGAAATTTATCTAAGTTTTTTGATTTAAAAATATTAAGTTATTGAACACGTAAATTGAATAAGAAGATTAAAACAATTAACTTATTTATGAAACAAAATCATACTACTTTAAATAATAATAATTTATTAGTAAAATTTAATGATTTAGAAAATAAAAAAAAACTTTTTATATTAAAGTATAAATTATTAAGTGAATCTCTAAGTTGATATAATTTATATTTAAAATTATATTTAACTAGAGCTATGAAATTTACATATTACAATAAATTAGAATCTTTAAGAAGATATCAATATAATTATCATCTTAATAAATTCAAATTTGAGAATAATGTTTTCTTAGGTAAATT
>NMXN01000017.1:0-80161 GCA_002851775.1 Verticillium isaacii | reverse complement strand
GCTTCTACCCGGCCACCATCCAGCCCTGTGGCGTACGGCCCTCGCAGTGACTTGGTCAACTTGCCATGGTGAGCTCTCCATGCAGCTGAAGAGCTCTAGGGTTGTTACACGCATATCTGCTATAGGGTATTGCTTCTAATGCGAGTGATGTCTGATTAATATACGGCTTGGCTCCCTCTGTTGCGTTTACCACTGTGACCACCGCCCCGACATGTCGCTACACAGCAACTTCGTCTCGACGACAGAGGTAGTAACGTTCATGGCCCCGAGTGGAAAGAAGTATACTTTTAGCCTTCTCTTTCACACCCCATTGATCAACCGAGTCCGGCGAGGGTCACGTCAAAGCGATATCGGCTTACACATTTAGAGGTGGAAGATCTCTGGACCTCAGTAGAACATTGATAGGTCCAAACGGCCCTGGATGGATCATGGCCATCCACGCATGGCCTTGACGTTGCAGCCAACAAGCCACTCTCAGACCGGTCAAGGATTGCTTTTGCGGCGATGCCGATCACAGTCATATGTTGCTTCCAGACTTTTGCGCTCAATTCGAGTAGCAGAACCAGCAGGATGCTCGCCTCCAGCGCCGACTCGAGGGTAAAGAGATCGTTGGAACCAGCCGGCATGAACTGTTAGGCGTCTCGTGTTTCGACTCAAGGGAGGCAGCCGACCAATCATGCCCCTCAGGAGCAGATGGGGCAGATGGCACAGCAGATGGCACAGATGGGACAGGCGAAACAGTGGGGACAGATGGACCACTCACTGTCAGCCCCTCCCCAACTGCTACCATCTACGATTACCTCTAGCCGATCTACTGTTCCTTTGAGCAAACGAACCGGACAAAAGAGATGAAGAGGCTATCAAATACGTAAGTCAAAAAGCTTCAATTTATCTGTTCTCGGTACTAGACTTCAAGACGCCCAAAGTTCATTTCTCAACCTCCGCCGATTCCCTCAACCAAGAGTCCATCAGCCTACGCATCCGCCGCATCAGGACACACGCAGTTGCAATCCGTTTGCAGGCCTCGGTGTCCCGAGTGCTCCTCTCCATAGATTGAAGACCAATCTCCTCCAGCCCAGAGAAGACACGCTCTGCTATCTCGAGGGTGTCAGCCCAGTTGCGCATCTTTGTGTAAGCCTTCTCAAAGGGCCTCAGGATGTCCGACGCCTTCCAGACAAAATCTGTCAGGCCAACTTCCTCTGATCTTGAAGCCTCAAAGGACAGTGTGGCTTCTCCTACCACTTCCTCCCATCTGGTATTGTGCCGTCACAAACTAGTAAACCGTTTGATCGCGTGTAGAATCGTCTCTACATCTCCACGCTCAGCCTGTCGTCAGAAGTATAGTCGAGAGTAATATGCTGCCTGTCAGGAACGGACACGGTATTCAAGCATGTTCTGGGCCTGTTTTGGCTGGGGAGTTATCAGGTGCTAGAGTGGCCAACATACAGTCCTGACCTTAATCCTGCATTGCATGACCATGAGTCGCGTCACCTCAAGACCGAAAAACTTATCTTCGACTTCACCAACACGGGCAGCGCCTGCAAGCCCAGTCATGAACAGGAAACAAAAACCATGCGTAGATTCAACTGTGTTAACAAGGAATGTCCTTCCAAGGGGTGGTCAAGCAAGATGAATCCTATCACCATCGGGACGTATCAAGGGCAGCGATACATCGCCCGAGCTTATCACTAGCGGTGCAAAAGCTGTCAACGACTTCGCCAGCTCCCGCGGAATAACCTGACAGCCCCGTTCTGCGCAATGCGTGTGAGCGAACCTTTCGTCGTCAGGTGGCCTCCGGGGCTCGGGGCTCCGCCGCCACTGGATCACAGGGACATGAGTGTAGACTGGATAGAGTTTGAACTGTAGAGAACGCGAGCCGGCGATACGCCGAACGCCTAACCGGCGGGCAGGATTCAGTAATTGGCAGGGTGTGGGAGCCTTCCAGAGGGTGCCTTCAGCATCATTTTCACAGCCTCTTGGTGCTGATAGCTGCCGGGAACTTCGAGACAGCTGAGTACCCCGCGTTTTGTGGCTGGAGAACGGCCTTACCCCGCGTTGTGGCGATGTGGCTGATACTTGGCCGCTGGGCGACCATAAGCGACCAACTTCTTCGTGTTTACCAATGCAGCTGGTGCTCGGAAAGCTTCACCCCTGGTCTCCCCGAACCACCGCCAATCGACCGAACAACCAAGGCTACGGTCAGCCGAGCGATGAACACAGCTCTAGGACACCTCGGCCGCGTGCCATACCGAGCGAACACCGGACTTACTTAGGTGGTGTGCAGCTGACACAGCGCCCAACGGATGACACAGGTCTTCGATGGGAATGCGCGCCTCGTGGTTGGGGACTTGGTAAGGGAGAGTCACTTCAACCGCCCACCTTGAGTGCGGGAAAGCATACATTGGCAGGAGACCACCCCCTGAAAGCTAACAAACTCGTCGACTTTCTAACAATCACATTTCCTACCGACTTAGGCCCATTGATTCCAAGGTCAATTCATCAGGCCTTCTCCATACGATCTAGCTTCCATCGCGCCAGCTCTTCCACTTTGGTTTCGTTCAGGTCTCGCGACTAGTCTGCGTTTTTCACCGTCTCCGCAGCCGGAGGGGACGAGGCTTCGTCA
This sequence comes from Verticillium isaacii, assembly GCA_002851775.1. Taxonomy (NCBI): domain Eukaryota; kingdom Fungi; phylum Ascomycota; class Sordariomycetes; order Glomerellales; family Plectosphaerellaceae; genus Verticillium; species Verticillium isaacii. The sequence continues at coordinate 77,538 of NMXN01000017.1, read as the reverse complement.
GATGGTTTTCTTACGTAGGTTACCTCTTCGTAGGACAGGGCTTCCGTCTCGAGCTAGAATTGTCGTCGATTCATCGTCGTATCGATTTAAGTGGCGGTTGTTGTGTTGGGCGAATATTTATGCAACACCAAAACAGCTCGCCTGCTGACCATCAACGACATAACATATTATCCGTCGACCAGCACCACCGTCAACAGAGTAGCCCAGGCCAAGCTCCGCGCAGTACAATGCTACACCTGGTTCGTCTCACCGGTTTACTGTGGGCACACCTGGCGTCCACAGGTGTCAATTCAACGTCAGGGGGAGCATGGTGATCTGTAAACGCCTTGCAGACTCAAGTAGGCATTTCGCGACTATTGCTTGCTTTGGGTTACAACAAACTCGACTGCTTACGAAGAAAGCTGCCCCGACATCGACGAGCGAATCAAAGGACAGTCCAACATTCTCCCTTGCCAGCGTAAACGACCTTTCAGTCATACCTTCCTCTCGAAGCAGATACTCAGGTAGTCGCCCGTCACCACCACTCTTTCTCTTCATCCTTCATGCATCCTACGTCGCTCGAGTCGAGTTCAGTCAACTTTACGCGACTCTCTGCATGGGCTAGCGCTTTCAATGTCACCTAGGTTGAGGCACACGAGGGGGGTTGGCCAGTCCCCCGGCTCCTGGCACCCGTCCGGCGACTGGGATACCAGAATGAGCGCGCCGTTCTGGCTACGTCCCGCGCTCTGCGCCGCGGGCGAATGAAGCCCTGAGAAGTAGACTGTCAGAAATTCAGGAGCGGTACGTTTGCCTCGCTCCCTTAAAGGTCCCGACACCCCCTCGACCTAAATCCCGCTTTCGCAATCCCCCCTTCATTTGCCGTTCCCTCCGATATCCCTCCTCTTCTCTCTTCTCCGATCTCTTCGTTTTCCACACACTGATCGTGTGTCTTGGCTTCTACTAGTGCCATGGTGAACAAAAGACCCCCCAACGAATTCTTCAGCAAGTGCAGAGGCCGGGGCTCGGAACAATGCAAGGAGGGAATCAATGGTTCCGTTGTTCGCAAGAAGCTCTCGGGGAAGACGGAGATGATGTATGATCGCATGTGCGGTCTGTGGGATCAGTAAGTTATCCCAATGATCTCTTTGAGGGGAGTTGTGCTAACCTTTATCAACACCAGTTTCGCGAAAGAGCACCCCGAAGCCAACCACGACCTTGCATCCCTCAAAGAGTTTATGAAGGATATTGCGTTCAGTATTGAAGGCGCGGAGGACGACCAGAATCCCGCAGAGGGAACCGTCCTCGTGTACTGGAAGCAATTCATGGCTGGCTGGCGGCGTGAGCATGATTCCATCCCTGGCAACATCACGCTGTCCGTGACCAATGTATGTTTCGGAGCGAACGCACATTGCACACAGGCTTACTGACTCTTCTAACCCAGTTCATCAAGTATGAGCTACCTGAGATGCTCCGCGAGAACAACACGAGGCTGGTCAAAGCCAAACGAAAGCGGAGATTCTGGTCGTGCTACGTGGTGCCTCTTGCGATGGCGGAGGGTACTGCAAATCTTCCAAAGGAAAACAAACAATAGAACAAAAAAGACCATTTTGACGATGAATGAACTATAGGGCAGATCAACTGCTTGAAAAGTGGAAGTCGGACGCATGCTGAGCTGATTGAGGTAAGAGCGATGTTTTGGTTATGTGTAGTACTAAAGGCTAAAAAAAATGAGAATGGAAAGTATCAAGTCCCGTGCCTTTTATACCTTGCGTCTGCCGAGGCTGACCTCCATTCGCCTGTTCTGGTAAGCGTGGAGGCCTCACAGCGGCTCTCTGGCTCTCCACATCCGTACGACTTTTATGTCGTTCCAAGTACTTCATTGGTCACGTCACGAAGACTCGAACCTGGAACGGGTAGACTAAAGTTGTCCTCACCATTATTGCTTCCCCAAGCAGGCTTCTCAGTCGATGTGGGCACTCTCTCCCAAGACCTCTCTGTCCCCCCCCCCGATCAAGTACAGACTTTGCATAGGTAGAGTGCCTGGCATCTGGTGTCTGTTTTCTGGAAGGGAGCTTGCTTCAGAGTTTGGAGGCAGCGTGATTGAACTAGGCAGGGATAATATGAAAGGCCGCAGAGGAAAGGCTATGTCTTGTGGTTAGGAAGTATACGACGTGCGAACGCTCTATAGATCCCAACCAGAAGGGGCGACTGCAAGCGACATAATAGCGATGTGCCAACTGACGGTTTCGATACTAGGTATCTGGGAGAGTGACGCTGGAGATTGCAATCAGCGAGGAAACGTGGCGTTGACGGATCGGAAAGGCCCGCGTTCATGGTCCAAGAATCATCGTTGTGAAGGAGAGCTAAAGAGGCGCAATATAGTAACAATAGGGAAACCTTATATCTATTGCGCCGAAGGCGTCAAGGCCAAGCTATCAACAGAGTATAGAGATCCTCCAGCAGTCGCCACCCTAACTGCGTTATTTTACAAGGCCAGTAGTCGGTGCCCAGGCATAGGGAGTCTTATTAGCATGCTGTCCCATCTCCAAGCAACGTCCGCGGTAGCTTGACCCGGAAAGCATCTCCAATCCATCGACAGTGTCGATCATGATATGCATATCGCAAACCTGGGTGCATGGGTTCTGTCATCGCGCGGTTGTCGAACAATCTAGTTCGTGTAGCGCCAGGCGCTTGAGCTATTTGTACTTCATGTGTCGCTGACCAAACGCTGCGCTTTTTTGGGAGAGCCTTTAAGGGGGCCAATGTGTTCCTGCGCTCCGTTCACTGAGGTGGTGGATCGTGAACTCTGATGGTAGCAGTCGAATGTCATCGTTGTGACATCGGCGTTCGGGGTCCCAGGTCGTTTCACCGTATCAGTGGGGGGAGTGGAACATGCTATACTTCGTGTCAGTAGTAGCTCGCCACCAGGATTGGGACTGGATAGTGAAGAGGACAGGGGATCGTTCGGCTTCGCATTGGTGTATGTTATGTCGATTGCCAGGGGCGAAGGCTCGGTCGGCCTACCAATATCGGCTGCGGTGACATGCGGCAGGGTTTTGTTCCGAATACCATTCTGCGTGGATGAAAGAGGCGACCCGAGTCCACGGACGAGAGGAGGCGTGCCGTCTCGGACTTTTGAACAAATGACGCAGGTTTGAAGATGGAAGGATTGCAGTCTTCTGAATGACGAGCTAGTGCTGGAGGATGGGAGAGTTGGGGGAGTTGCAGTTGCAGCAGTTGTTCATGGGGCTAACAATCTATGCTGAGACGGCAAGGAGATGAGTCATCCCGGCCCGGTCTTCTAACAGACCTCGGCGACCTCGTCGTGCCCGGCGCTGGATAGCCAACCATCGTTCCCGTTGGCGTCTCGGACCTGGTCCGCCTAGGTAGTACTTGAGCGGCTCGGCTCTCACCACCGGTCTAGTACGCGAAAACTCGGGCATGAGGCTACAGAAGGGTTACTATCAAGGGGCGATCATCGATTGTCGTGGCAGGATTCCCCTCCCGGCCTTTGTGAAACGGCCCGCATTCATTTGGCATCTTATCTCCCACAGTTTCGTTGAACAAGGCTCCAGCAACCCATGCTCACTCGAGCCAACATGGATCACAGAAGCTGACAGAAAAAAATGCAAACAACGCAGCCTCGCTCTCACCGCCCTCAGCCCTGCTTTCTGAGCAGCTGCGGGTGGTTCGGGGTCCGCCATACACATCTCGGCGATCTCTGTTGACATCCTAAGCGCCTACAAAGCAAGCAGTTTGGGTGCCAGGCCCATCAATCCTATCGGGCTCATGGTCTCTACCGAAAGGGACAGTTACAAACCTCGGCGGGCCACAACCATTCGACCAGTTTGCCACGAAGTCGCGTGTCGTGCCACGTTGAAGGCTTGTTGTCTACTTTGTCTGGGCGGCGGCGTCATTCGCGTACCGCCATTGCCAGTTCGCACATCACCCACATGGCAGTTTTTGCGGACAGCCTTGCACACCGCAATTGGGTGCAAATCAGGCTTCAAAATGAGTCAGAAAGGCCAATGCCAACGGCCGCATTACCTGCGGCCATTGAACAAGGCGGTAACGCAATCACAAAATATTGCCAGTTGGTCATTGTAATCGTCAACCTGCGGCGCTCAATGTTCAGAGGGGATATAGGGTGCGTGTTCCGCGACTTACTAGGCACCCGCAACAAATTATGACCCCTCCTGCCACAACCGTCTCATCGCGGTGAAGCGTGAGTCTCTACCACTATTTTGAGTACATTTCCAACCCGTCTAACTCTGTGGCAAAACAGAATCTGAAGCCGCGCGCTGCACTCCCATGGCGTCCCTCACAGCGAATACACCGAGGTCTCATGGGCAGAAAGACCCTCGAACACAGGCCAGTCAACCAGCCGTTGAGGTGTTCTTAGACTTCTTGCGACGTTGGGACGAACACTGCGCAACTTCTGGCCAAGTCAATGTCGCATTCGAAAAAGTACACAAGCGGGAAGACCGCTCGTTCACCCATGGCTTCGGTCCATCCTTCTCGGCCAGGGTTATTCGTTCGAAAGCATCAACGGCAGCGCATTGGACGATGGCCGAGCCTGAGACGGGAAAGATGGTAGAGATCAAGACAGAAGCGACTATCTTTGTGGGAAGTCCTTCTCCAAAAACGATGGAAGGATACCTGGACGACCACATGTCGTCGGAAAACTTCGAGAGTTTCTCAGAGACGTACTTTGCCGAAGACCCGATCGTCCGAGGACTCTTGGCGGAGCTCTTCGAAGACAGAAGTGACCCCATCGTGTCGAAGGTCCTGAGACTCTTGGTAGCTCATTGTCTTCAGACGAGCATCCTTTTCCTTGACAAGCCCAATGACGACGGCAGGAAACAGCGATTCGGAGACGGAACGCCAGTGAAGGGCGTCAGTTCCGCAGTCTCGCAAATACTCAGGCGTATGCGGTACAAGCTGCTTGCTGAAGTCCTGAGAGAACTAGGCAGCGCAACGTCCAGCAGCCCGTTCGTTGGAGCTTTCATCCTTCAAGGTCTCGTGCTCTACGACGCGTTCTGCCTACAGTGGCTACATGCGGACGAATTTGCCGGGAGCATGAAGTCCCTCACTTTATGGCTCCAGCCTTCCTGTTCGTCTCTTCTAGACCAGGAACGCCTTTCGGGAGGAAGGATTGCAGGTCTTTTGGCAAAGAATGGTCAGTCTGTCCCGCTCCATCCCCGACAGCATGCACTGATCCAATTTAGCGGGCGAAATTGAGCGTGAAGCTAGAGCAGACTTCGACCCTGACCAGCCTCAGACCTGCTCAGTCACCTACTTGGCGATCGTATGTCTCCATGGGGACTCTTAGCTCATCCGAGCTCGGCCGGGGTTTCGTGCCGTACGGAGATTTGGAGCGCCGTAGGAATGTACGTCGAGGGCGTGTGATGACGCTGTTATTGACCCTGGAATGTCGGGGCCTAAGTCGGTAGAACTCGTGATTGTTCGAAAATCGATGTGTTAGCCAGCTTTCAGTGTGCCCCCTGCCAGTATGCTTCCCTGACTCAAGGTGGGCGGTTGAAGTGACTCTCCCTACCAAAGTCCCCAACCACGAGGCGCGCATTCCCATCGAAGACCTGTGTCATCCGTTGCGCGCGGTGTCAGCTGCACACCACCCGAACAAGTCCGGTGTTCGCTCGGTACGGTACGTGACCAAGGTGTCCTAGAGCCGTGTTCATTGCTCGGCTGACCGTAGCCGTTCGGTCGAGATGCGGTGGTTCGGGGAGACCAGAGGTGGACTTTCCGAGTACCAGCTGCATTGGTAAACACGAAAAAGTTGGTCGCTTACTGTCCAGCAGCCAAGTATCAGCCACATCGCCACAACGCGGGGTAAGGCCGTTCTCCAGCCACAAAACGCTGGGTACTCAGCTGTCTCGAAGTCCCCGGCAGCTATCGTTTGCCCGCGTTCTCTGCCGTTCAAACTCTTTTTAGTCTACACCTTCGAACGTGCTCGATCCTAAGAAGAGGTATAGCCCGGCGAGTTCAGATCAGGAGCTTGATTGGCAATGAAGATTAGTATTACTGCTCGTGCTGCGTCACGTCGCTGCCTCCCAATCTAAACATCACTCCAAGGATGACGCCACGCGAATCGCTTCGAACCATTGCCGTCACATCACGATCACAGATCTGACCCGCCAGTTCTTTCTCAACATTTTCTGATCACGTCTAGCCAGGTGCTGATGACTTGGATGCGGGACGCCGACGTTGTTAATACGCAGCCTATGAAGACTTTTGGGTGTTTTGCTTTTGCTACAGAGGCTATCACCAATCTTGATGGTGAGGCAGTCTATGGCGGTGCTATATCTCTATCTTGCGCGGAAGCGTATCAAATAGTCCATACAGGGGCAGCACAACTCATAAAGCAGCCCATTCTGGCAAGTCTTTTGGTGCCAACGCGCGCAGAACGCGTGCCTCCCGCAACGGAACCACATGATACCATAACCCTCTTTAAACCTTTCTCGGCATCTCAAGCAAATCCTTGCGTCTTNCGTGCTATATCTCTATCTTGCGCGGAAGCGTATCAAATAGTCCATACAGGGGCAGCACAACTCATAAAGCAGTCCATTCTGGCAAGTCTTTTGGTGCCAACGCGCAGGGAACGCGTGCCTCCCGCAATGGAACCACATGATACCATAACCCTCTTTAAACCTTTCTCGGCATCTCAAGCAAATCCTTGCGTCTTAAGGTAAACGGCTCAATGTTCCTCCACAGCAACACTTGGAAAGAAGCCTTCAGGATCTAGATCTGATCTTCTCTGCTGCATGATCGCAATATTGCGAACAATTACCAGCCACTAGAGTCTCTGGCCTTTCTGCCATGCATTGTTGACCCATGCAAACAAATCAACGTCTGGATCACTGGTCATTCTGTAGATATACTGAACGAGTTCGACGATCGAAAACGAGGGGATCGTTATCAAGTATGTCATGGAGGCCACGTCCCGTCCTGCTTCATGGAATTCGTTTGAAATTGCCGTAACCCCATTTTCAATTCTGTCGACCCAGAAATATCCCAGGACCACGGCCCGATTTGCGCATTTTCTCTCATGGCCAACGAGGCACTCATCGGTACGAAGGCGGCTTCGATGTGGTCCAGACTTGGTCCATTTCGCTGGGTAGGACGAAACTTTCTGACAGGCGAGGGTCTCCTACGGTTCCTTCGAGTAGACAATGAGACTAAGGAGTCATCGCCACGCGCAGTACGAGGAGATCTTCCAACAGCGCAGCTGCCAGTCCAGTCTTAGATTTTCGCAGGAGGGAGGCCCTCAGGTCCCTATGTAGCCCTGGATGTGTGTCAAGGATGAAGGTTGGCCTCCGAGTCCTGTGACAAACACATGGGCAGGCCTTGGAACTCGGTGTTCCGGCCACACGACTCGAAGTAGGGCATATCACCTAGAGAATGGTCGCTCTGCGTGGAAGGATACTGGTAGCACCAGTTGTCCCGGCTCGGGGTTGTCGGAAACCCAGGCGGCTGCTTCACCGCCCTCTGGTCTCCACCAAATCGAGCTACGGCCGAACTACCAAGTGCCAAATGTGGTGTAGGGCTCGTCGTCGTTCCGGCCGGCTCTGCGCACATATACGAGATCAAAAAGCTCGTTTTCCTTTACCAGCTTCGCTCGCTTTGTCCACCGTCCTCCGCTCTTCTTCAAGCTCATTGTCAGATCGACCATGTGCGCAGGTGCCTGGGCCAAGAAGGTCGACTCGGTTGCGCCTCGCTCGCTCACGGGCATGTCCAAGCAGTATGTGTAGACCCAGTGAAAAACCATCAAGAGCTTGGGGTCATGTTTTAGTGTATCGTCCAAATTGTTCTTGGTGTGTACGCGGGGCAGACGCCTTGAGATACTCTGGATAAGTCTGGTTTCCGGGGTTGCCCCGTGCTCTACTAGAAGAGTAGCCAGGCTCGTATTCCCGCAACGCAACGAGAGCGTCCACCCCAACGCACTTATTCCATGATCGTCGATGTCATTCATCTGCAATCCTGGGGCCCGAAGAAGAGTCTCGATGTCTTTGACTCGGGGGTATCTCCGGCCCACGAGACGCACTAGCAGAGGGGCACTCCACGCCACTGACAATTCAGGGTCCGAAGGGCCGATACGGGTGTTTGGGTCGGCGCCGCTTTGAAGAAGCCGACTGATTAGCTGATTTCTTGAATGGGATGTCAAACCCTTCAGGTTCCAGGGCTTCACCAAGAGAGTGTCGACGAGATATTGTGACGCCTCACTGGCCGTGATTCGTGCCGCGTCGAGGAGCTTGACGGCGGCCCCAAACCGTCTGAAGGCGCAGGCATAGTGTATGAGAGATACATTCGCTCCGCGGTAGGGCACTAGCAACCGAGTATTGGCATGATTCTGGAGAAGTTCCGAGACGATGGCGTCCTCTCTGTACGGGGTGTGAATGCTGTAGGCCAGGGGCGTGTAGCCGTTGCCGTCTGCGGAGTTGACATCCAAGCGACGTTGGCTGGCTAGGTGGGCCGTAACCTTGGGAAGTCCCATGGCGGCGGCGACGTGTAGAGCGTTGATGCCGGTAGCGGAAGTCTCGATCATGGTGCCTCGGTCGTCAAAGAACGTCGAGAGATGATGGATCATGCGGGGGCTCAACAGGTCCCCCTGGTGATAGCCGTTCAGCAGGAAGTGGAGAACCACGGTATCCCGGCCGTGTCGGACCAGTCCTTCGAAGCATGAGAACTCCTCCCTCGCGGAAAGAAAGCCGGACACTTCGGAGAAAGGAAAACGACGCCCCCTGAGATTGAACCCGTTAAAAAGCCGAGGTGCTCGTAGGTCAGCTCCAGCCGTGATGGAATTATCCAGGATGGATATCGTGGCGCGATCACACGCACAGTGAGTCACCGCCCATAGTGTCGCCGAGGCAGACTGGTGTCTAACATCGTATGTGTACAAAACATCGGTACAAACTTTTGATAAATCTTTGCAAGTTCGCAGGAGCTTGGCTACGCTGCTCAAGTCGCAAAATCCAGTGACGCGGACGACAAGCTCGGTAGGTAGGTCTCCGAACGAGACACTTCGTGATTGGGGACCCATGAATAAGCGGGTGAATGACAAGTTGTTTGTGCGTTGGACTCTAAGGGGGTGTTATTTCAAAGAGGAATTTAGCGAGAAGGGCTGGTGTTGAGAGTATGACTGTGGGGAAGGCGAGTGGTGGTCTTCAGGGCTACTTATATAGACTTCGGTGTCTGCTCATGACAGAGTACTGGCCCCGCTGTGACCTCCCCTTTGTTGGATACGTACTCGTCGACAGTTTGAGGCCTGATGCATAGCCGCGTCTGCAGGGTCAGTTGCGGATACCAAGGCATCGTCGCCCGAGTGGCGCTTGCGTGTTGTCATGTGGTATTTGGCCGCCGGTTTGACGTCACTGACCTCGTTCCCGGCCTGGGTTATGGCTCTCACACGGTTGAACCGCCCTGTTTCCCCTAACAGACGCATGCTGCCACACTGGGATGCGCCACGACCCATCTACATGACCTCACCGGCTGAACACGAGACGTATCAGAGGCTTCTTGAAAGCATGGCCAGCTGATGGCCGCCGATGGCCGCCATGATGACACGACATCGTGGAGTCCAGCCTCCCATGGTCGGGAGGATCAGCGGAAGCCTAGGAGTTCGATGGCAAGTCGGAGGCCAAGCCCCCTTTATCGAGAACTGCGAAGGTGCGTCTGGCTGTGTCCAAGTAGCTACTCGCCTCTGCCTGTGCTTTTGTTCCGTGCCCTCCCTTTCTACGGCTCGCAAAAGGGGCTGACCGGGCAGTCAACTCGGCGCATGGAGGAGCAGCCGTGACAGGGCGTGCGCGGTCATATAGGAGGAGCTCACCAGGACACTGGCAAATGACCAAGCATGCCTAGTACAACGATCACTTGAAGCATCCCTTGCACACGGCTGTGGAGGGTTTGGAACCGAGGACAGCCTCATCGCGTGGAGCATGGTTTGTGGAAGGTGGCTCAGCGCACGATAGTTGTGGGACCTCGCCGAATGCTGATTCTTCGGCAGACTTTAGATACTGCTCAACTTCCCAGGGGTATCGCTGGCTGCCGGGCTTTCGTTTCAGGGCGTCGTCTTCTTCTGCCGGATGGCGGCGTGCTCTCTCGATTGATTTGGTGGTCGGGGCCAGCTCTGAGGGCACGTCGCGCCGTCACAGATCTCAATTAAATGCTGGAAGAGGCATCAGAATCTGTGGAGGCCGTTGTGACCAGAAGCCGGCATATTTCGGACTGGGGCTTCCTTTGATTTCGGAGGTTTCGTGGGCGACGTTGATGATGTTTTTCGATGATTCGCGAAGTGGTTGGCAACAACCCAAGCCTTGTCACGTGGACATTCGAGCACGCGCCATCCGCCGCGTCGCCACATGCGGGGTAGTTTGTCTCCAGCCACAAAACGCGGGGTATGAAGCTGTCGCGAGGTCACCAGCAGCCACCAGTACCAGATAGCGTTGGAGATACGACCGCACACCATATAGTTGACACGGCTGTGATGACGATGCCGAAGATATAGCGTCCAGAAGGCTCCCGATTCGTTTAACAGACTCTGCAGGTGTAACATATCAGGACGAAGTATAGACAGTACGGGGAGATCGTTCAACTGCTCAGCTGGCCGACCTGGGGCCTTGACAAAGAGGTTGTGCACTAATACTACACCACACGTTAAACACGCATTGGATCTTCACCTATCCACTAGGTAGTGGCAAGTAGTCCTAACACCAAGAATAGAGTTACGGGCTCGATCCGAAGAAGTAGTACCGCAACGGTATAGCGATTTCATAAGATATAGCTAACTTGACGGAAAGGGCCGCCTCGTAATCCCATCTTCTTCTACTGTTGAATGGGCTTCACTGTTCGCGTGAACCCAATCCTTAGCTTTGGCTGTGCCGGGAGCTCTGGACCATTGGTTCGGTGTTGCGATAGATGTGATGTATATTCTTCTCCTAGCTGTTGGGCTTTCCTGCGAGCAGGAAAGCCACTCTTGTAAGCTCCTTGGGGTTACATAAACCCATTGCCTGCTCCCCTGCGGAGTCAGCTATCTAATCTGGTTCAACATCTACCTAAATAGATTGGCGAGGTCGGACTCCCAAGCCAAGTTCCCACCAGACCAAATCCGATCCGAACGGTCTTTCCGTTTATTTCATCAACGCCACCGAAGTATTGGCCTTCTTCCACCCGATTAGCCAAAAACGGAAACGCATCTCCTTTGGGCCTGACTTTAAGGTGTACAACACCTCCCGGGTGGACCGTCACCTGCCTGATGGAGCTGCCGTGAGACCATTCGCGACGTCGTCTGTCCCACTTGCAAACCAAGACATCAGAATTGAGCGTTTCTCGGAAACCGATCTCGTCTATCCTGACATTGACGTTGACCCACTCCGTTCGACTACCGCCGGACGAAGGGCGTCGTGCGCGCTTGTGTTTGCGCACCGTCGAATCCGTATTCCGACCCCGCCTTTTCCGTTTCTGGACTCGAACAGCATGTCTTATCGTGTCGCGCTGCTCTGTGGCGCCTGTATCCGGCTGATCATCGACTCGTGTCAGATCGATGAGTGGAAGACCACGAAATGTCGTCTCGATGTAGAGGAGATGGGTGGCGTTGTCGTCTGGCTGCGATGGCTGTGTAAGCGGTGTGGTTGAGATGTCGTGAAGATAGCGCATGTCCGTGTCGACATCATCTTCTGGTGTCCCAGTTTGGAGCTCTGCGCCGTGCCGATGGTTCGAAGAGAGGGAGAGGACATCTCCATCCCTCTCCTGTGGGTGTTCTGGCGATGGTTTACTTGAACTGACTCTGACATGGTCCAACCCTTCATCCGCAGGTTTCAAGCAAGAAACAACCTCCGGACGAGGGTTGGGCTCGATCAAGGAGTCAGCGTTGGCATGCCCGTTGACCTCGGGAGGAGATGTGAGCTCGGAAAGAGGCCCAAACTCCAGGGAAGGGTCCTCCAGCAAGTCGAACTGAAAGTCGGGCAAAAGGTCGACACAAGGACTGAGCCGATTGTCGACTTCAGACTCGGCGTCCGCAAGCTCATCGTCAACCGGGCTGGAGTTCGAAGAAGTATCGACATTTGCAATTGGGCCGAGCTGAGATTCGAGGGCAGGGCAAAAACCAAAGTCCGAGATAGAATCGAGTCCGAACGAATTGTCGAGCTCCATGGCGTAGCTAGCGCCGTCTCTTAGCCAATCCCGACACCATTTGAGCTCACTCTGTGAAAAGAGGATACCGGAGCTTGTGAAGCCAATGCTATCATGTGCCGGAACGTTTTCGCTACCAGCTAACAAAGTGTCGTCGGCGTACACCTGGCTGGGCAACACTGGGGTACAGGGTGGCCGAGAGACGTTTGGCGGTTTCGAGCACGGCCGAGCCTCTTTGCAGTCGGCATCCACGCTGGTGGGCTTTTGGTCAAGCGGTTCGGCGAGGTCATCACTACTCGATAGAGTGTTTGAGACCGGAGAGAGTAGGCCGGTCTCCTCCTGTGGTAAGATTTGGCGTCTCAGGCTTTCCTTGGACGTGTCCTGGGAAATATCGAAAGGGAAGATGGAAGTCGCCATACTGTCTGCGTGCGCCATGGGGTGGGTGTACGTCGTGATGTGAGTAGCTGATTTCGGAGGGAAGTGATTCAAGAGGGAACAGCGACACAGAGGGCGCTGGCCTCGCAGCAGGGGGAGCCGGCATTATATAGGTTCTGGCGTCACCAATCTTGCTTGTGATCCCAAGCCCCCGAACTCGGCTGCCAGGGGCTTAGGTGTGCAGTGACGACACCAAGCGGCGGATGACGTTCGCATAATAGGGCTTGGGGCTGAGGCCCTAGTCCTGGCCTTCAAGCGATGTGAAGGCATCATGGCTTATGTAGACAGCAGACGCCTCCTTCACAGCCATGGCCCCTCCCTGCGGTGTTGCGGTGAAGGTGTATACGAACAGCCAACCTCAGGTCTCAGCAAGGTTCACCGACGAGACCTCACACACTCCTCGACGAGACCTTGCGCTGTCTTTAGCCAGACGAATTGCCCGCTTCTTCTCGGTGTCACTGGATCTCATGTTGATGTTGACGTTAGGGGAACATGGCCCACAAAGAGGATCACCCTACCAGACGGTTTGATCGTGTTCTATCAGCGTTTCTCTTCCTGCATTACCGAAGGTCCTCGGGAGAGCGGAGTCGTGGCTTGCTTCGGAGCCGGGAGTAGAGCAATGCAGAGTATGTGTCGTGCTGTCATCGCGAAGGCGTCAGCAGGAACCTTTTGGAGACGGATAAGTAACGCATGCCAGCGCAGCCTCGACAGGAAGAGCCAGCCCAAAGGAGTGTTCGTCGTAGAGGCTCGGCCGAACAAGCCTTGTGTCTGAGTCGGCAGGGTTTGCTATCGAGAGTTCCCGCCGAGTAGGTGGCCAAGGTATCTGAGGAGAGCGTCGAGGAGACGAGAAGAAGAAGAAAGACAGAGGAGAAGCGGGGACGAGCAGTGTTATCGACCGCTCGTTTGCGCAGTCGCGAGGAAGCACGACTTGGTGGCCTCTGCGTCCCCCTTGCATGCTGTCGAGCTTGGTGGAGGTTGAGGACATGGACGCCGAGCTATGGCAACTTCACTGATACAGACTTCGGAGGCCCCGATTGACGCCTTACCATCTACAGACACAAATGCAGGGATCCTGGAGCCCGCACGAAAGGACATAACGGGACCTATTGACCGTTGTGGTGTGTGTACCCTCTGCCAAAAGTGACCGGCATCACCGAGTGGTGGCGAAAGCACTTGGCAAGGCTGTCTGCTAGGTCTGGCCACAAGGGCTGCCTGGAGATAAGGGCCACAATCTTCAGCCCCTGACGCAGCTCGGGTCGTGCATTTGCGCTCGATTACGCTCGAAATAGACGTTATCAAGTTGGACAAAGCGCCTCATACGCAGGCTATATAAGACGTCCCTCCTGTTCCGAGGCGGCGAGCAAACACAGCACCCCAAACATTCGCAACCCAACGGCCACACAAGGATGCAGTCATTGTACCAATCAACTCCAAGCACAAATACGCAATATTTTGTGCGGACCAATCCCCCTACAGCTGTTGGGGTTGGTATAACCTCTCCTGTACGTATTGAGCTGGTTTGATCGCTTCAGTAGCACTGACGGACTAGCACCTCTATGTGAGCAAGAAGCCGAAGGTGCAATTTATAGATATCCACAGCAATGAAATTTGCTTAGGTTAGACTTTGTTCTGTGGAACTTAGCAGCCGTACTAAACTCAGTGCCGTCCAGCTAGGAGCGCTCGCGACGACCCCCGAAACCTGAGTGCGCAAACTACGTTCATCGATCACTTCAGGGGGGAGAATTATGAGTTACAACAACGTGTCTTGGATACAGAAAGAGTGGCCGAAATGAGGGACAACGCACTAGTGGAGGCACACCTGCGACTCCAAAAGTTCAAAATCTCGTCAGACTCCATAATTTTCCAACGAGAACAGGAAATTGTGACACTGCGGGCTGAAGTAAACCGCTTGAAGGCTGATCTAGAGAGATCTCACAGAGAGTTTGAGGACTTTCGGGGGAGAGAACTTGATGAGCGGTGCAAGGGTCAATCTTTGGTAGAGAATGTGATGTCGCCTGTGGAGGACTGCATCGTTGTAGCCATCCCCCAACAGCTTTTTAGGCGGGGAGTTTCCACCGCCCAAGGCATTTGAGGCTTTTCAGATCATAGTACCACACAAGCCATGGCAGGGGAAAAGTGGAATTACAACACAAGGCACTCGTCAGATGGTGTTGACCCAGTGGCACACTGTCAGTCACAAGGGTTTCAGAGATCGAATACGACCGACATCACTAATACGACGATTTTGACATTCGAAGTGTTCGCCGTCCTCACTAGCTAGTTCTGTAGCTGTTCCTAGATGTACACTGGGCAAGCCATCAGCTAGAAATAGATTGACCGGGCGTCAACCAGGGGAACTCATGTTGCGGACCAACCCATCAAGGCCATGTAACGAGATCTTCAAGGAACAAGATCCCTTGTTGGCGGCCTCCGTGGCTTAGTTCTTGGCTTGTGAGTGAAGCCGTTGTATCTGACGTAGTGAATAGATAGCATGATGAAGGAACAGGTCAGACCGGGTGACGGCACCGCAGTGACGTCGTCCCTGCATTGCGAGAAGCGTACAGGCACTTTGCCAAACATAGAAGCGGCCTCCGTGGAATCGGTGGCCATGAACGACATGAGGCCTCCGGCTACGCCTGTTGGGCTGCCTATGCCGCACATTTCCAGTGCCCAGAGCTGTCCGCCCACAACAGTGTCATCGGTTCGGCTAGATTCCATCAATCGCTGCAGCCACTGACGTATTGGTAGACTGCCCTGGTGTATGAAGATTCTGCTCAGGTGCCGAGGCTGTGTAGATAAGTCGTGACGCGTTTCGACATGGGACTTGTTGAAGCTGCAAGAAGTGAAAACAGAAACGCGATGTAATAGGCCGGAGAGGATAGTAGTAACGTCGAGGCATTGACCAGAGTCCTCACGAGGTTTTGTTTGCCATAGCATAGCCTCGCCCCTCCCTCTGAGGGTTGGCAATAGCTATCACAGATCTTACCGTTACATCGTAGGAATGACTATTCGCATGTGCAGGCAAAGTGCATGAACGGAAGATGGTTGCTGGCAAGGCATCCACATTGCGGCAATATGACAGCCTATAAAAGTTGCGCTCCCACCCTTCTCCCTTATCCTTTCTCTTCCCCCTTTCCTTGTCTTCCATACACCTCTGCTTACGATTAGATCTTTTTCACCATGTCACAGACGTCAGCATGCTACAACACGTTCTACCAGAACGGAGCCGAAACCAAAACGGACAACAGATCCATCAAAAATGAATGTGAGATACACTGGACCGACGACCATCGGTCTGCCTGTCCGAGGACAGACCACACTGGATATGGGGACAGAACGCAATGTCATCTCAACCCCGGATATAACATGACAACACAATCTCGACCGAAAACCGGTGATCGGTTGCAAAACTCACCGACGGTCTCGCAAATACGTCCGTATCAGTATCTAGCCAATCAAGAGGTCCGCTCGAGAATGCCAGCATTTGGAAATCTGGAGGCGAACACTCATGACGCCTACTGTGCCGGTCACCTTCTAACACCAAAACAACAACAGAACTCGCCGAGAGATGAATATTCAGGTGGCTTTGATGCCCAACAAATGCAATCGGTCCAGTCCGCTGGTGCATTTCCGATCCCGGACATACCCTCCGCTCCGCATCATCACGGAGGGATTTGCTATTCATGGACGCCAGAGATACCTGCGGCACACTCGCCATGTCAAGTTGCGTGTTGGAACTTCAACAACGCCATGAGGCTATTAGAGAGCACCTTGCCAGAGGGCATAGCACAACAAGCGCAACGGTTCTACCTCTCGAAAATTCTGTCTCCTCATGTCCCGGGCGGCAATGACGACCACGTCACTTATTTGCGAAAAGACTTCTCTGTGGACCCTCCGTTTAACTGCACCTACGGATTCAATATCTATGTCGGCGAACGTGTTCAGATCGAACGGGGCTGCGATATCGACGATACTGCTCAAGTCATGATTGGAGATGATTGCATCATTAGTTCCAATGTGCGGATTATTACCAAGCAATATTCCGCTCATTTTGAGGGGCAAGAAGGGTATCGCCGTTCAGTCCAGGGGCTTCCTGTCACAATCAAGGCAAAATGCATCATCGGAGCCGGAGCTATTCTTTGCCCCGGCATAGTTATTGGAGAAGAAAGTATTATACCTCCTGGTGCTGTGGTCACACAGGTAGGGCTCAAAACTCAACCAAATGACCCCGACTGATAATTTAGGACGTCGCTCCTGGAACTCGATTTACGGATAAGCCAGATCAATCCAGTATCCCTTTAGACTAGCCGGCTACGGATGATTTGGCATGAGGCGCAGCTCGGCGGCTATGCTCCCCTTCTGTGGGGGAAGGCGGAAGGAAGGAGACGGCATACCCCCACGATCACGTGATATCATTCAGACGACATCGCATCTCGGCCAGATACTAGTTCCTTAGGTATAGTAACTAGAGGAAGAGTGGCATGATTTCTCTTGAGTTTACTTAAGGTAAGTTACTGGTTTACAAATTTGCAATACTATCTCCTTGCTGCACCTTACAAACAATGACTCTGTTGAATGGGCTTCACGGCGCTCGCATGAACCCAATCCTTAGCTTTTGGCTGTGCCAGGAGCTCTAGACCATTGGTTCGGTGTTGCGATAGATGTGATGTATATTCTCTAGCTATTGGGCTTTCCTCCGAGCAGGAAAGCCACTCTTGTAAGCTCCGTGGGGTTACATAAGCCCATTGCCTGCTCCCTTGCGGAGTCAGCTATCTAATCTGGTTCAACAGACTCCTTCGAAGACACGTGAGAAACAGAAAATATCAAGAGAGAGGAAAATAAGAATAACAAACGATACAACCCGGTCTGATCCTCCAATGAATAGAGTTCACAAATGGATTAAACGCAATGGTACTGCGGTGGCCATCCCCCCTAGCTAGGACTTGACGCAGTCCGAAGTACTTGCCCCTCGGTCTGGGAGGGCATGTGGACAAATGATGCGACAGTGGTTCCTCTGCTTTTTCTTTTTGGAATACCCTCAGCTTCTCACAATGTTCGAGCAACTGGCAGCTTCTTCAACATGCACCTCTTTCCAAGCCCAATCTTTGACCGTCCACCATCTTCTCCCGGTGAGGAGACTACGAACCAAAATGGCAATGGAAAGTTCGGAGTGTACTTGTAACTCGTTTTAGGACGCCGCAAAAAAAACCTCCCTCGCAATCCTCCTTCGTAATACCGTATGCGTTGTACCGTCCTTCATCCGTGACTCGATTTTCCGGCCGTACGCTTGCTTGAGCGGTCCAAAACAACTTGTATCCAAAGGTTGGAGCGACGATTGAGAAGGCATAATTAGTGTCACTATGTTGTTCTTCTTGCAATAGAGCTCCATGTTGACGGAGTGGTGACTTTCATGCCCGTCGAGGGCGAGGAGGCAAAGCAAGCCACGCCCCAGGGCCAGGGCTTTAGACGACACCTTGTCTTATCACAGATAGGCAGTCATTGTCTGAATAAGGTGATTACACAAAGAGCCGCGCGCTACCCCATCGTCTTTGGATCATGCTTACTTGGACAACCCCCTCTCCTCAACGCCTATAAAACGTCAAACGGCGGCCGACGTTGCACCTCAACTTCCTGAATTATCCAACGAAGGACATGCATGCTCAGAAATACGTGACACCGACATGGACGCCTCGATCACGGCAAATCCCGCTCCATGGAACCGCGGTCCCTGGTACTCCATGGCCGGCGGCCTGACGGAGGCCGATATGGTTATCCCAGGGACCCAGGGGAGCCTATGGGCATACGATTCTGCATGGCTCCTCTGCTTTTCGGGGGACGTAACCCTGAGTGGTGTTTACGATTCATACGGCGACTGGGTTGGCCAGGGGCCTGTCGTTGAGGCTGGGTTTTGGATGTGTCACGAAGAGACCTTGGGCCACGATAGCAATGCTGAACTGTTCGCACATGGCTCAGAAGCCATCCAGGTAACCGTTCTTCCTGTCCACGGCATCCCAACACGCTAACGCCGGCTCAGAAGCAGCCTCCGCTATCAACAGCGGCCCCAGAGATGCCGCCAGCAGACAATGACATCGTATCGATTGCTGCAGACACTAGATGCGGACCAGAAGCAACGAGGCCGCAGAGCCATACAACCAAACAACCATGGACCAATACACTGAAACCGCTCAGTGAGCTCGCGAAAGAAAACCCAGAGGTTGTGTTGGAGGATGTGAAGACATACGTGCAACGATCACGCGAGCTGCGGCACCGAGAGATGAAGTTCGGAAAGAAGCCAGGCAGGGTCAAGCGGCCGATGAACTGCTTCATGCTATACCGCAAATTCTATCAGCACCTAGCTAGAGAGATCTGCACGCAGAGCAGCAGTCAAGCCATTTCGCAGCTCTGCGGGAGTAGCTGGACCTTGGAGCCCGAGTCCACACGGAGTGATTTTAGAGAGTGGGCCATGGTCGAGCGAGAGAACCACCGAGCCGCACATCCGAGCTATCAGTTCAGTCCTCGGAGATCCGAGGGGGGCAAGCGAAAAAAGCGCGGAACGACAAAAGCAATGGCTAGCTCAAGGGCGTAAGTCTCAAGACATGACAGTAATTGCATTAACATCCGAGTATGCCGAGTGACCGTGTCGAGTATGTGGGGTGTCAACGTACGTCAAAGTCAGCGTTCGATCCGACTACAATGACCGGCACCAAGCGGCCAACACGCAGCCAGTGACTCGCATGAAACAAGGTCTAAGATGGGGGCATGCCCCTTCTACGTCCCTTCTCATGGTTGAGCCTGTAATGCTACAAGCAAATGGCTAACTCCCCAAGCAGTGACGATGCGGGTGACGCAAGCCCAGACAACAATGCTTACAGGGCGTCCGATGCGCCAGACCCGAGCCTCAATAGTGAGAAAGGAAAATGGTGACTGGCGATGATCGTTCCTCCACCAGAGTCCTGCCTGGCTGGAAGTTTCCTGCAATATAGTACTTAGTCCGAAGAAGAAAGCTGCGGGCAGAAGGGCTACGAAGAACTGCGAATAATGCTCCCAACGACAACAGGGGGACGATTGAGAAGGAGAATATGGGACGTAGAGGACGCTTATGGTCATTTAGACGCTAGCACGCCATCGAAACAAGTATGTCCAGTCAATAGAGTCGCACTAGAAAGAGCTTGAAAATGCCCGCATAAAGCTCATGATCAGCAGCAAGCTCCCGCGGACCGTTACCAAGCTGGGTAGTAGGTGCTGTCAAATATGCCGCGGCCATAGAGTCGTATGTCTTCAAAAGGGTTTCCTGCGGTCAGCACCCTCCTTTGCCCGCTGCCGTCAGCCAGCATGGCGTCGGTGGCACGAGCGACCCACCCACCGCTTGTTGGATGATACTTTTCCCAGCCTCGGAGCACAACCTCAAAGACCGGCTTGAACTCTCTGAGTTGAATGCTCTGCCTACGACGACCCTCCATGGCAGCAGGTGATCCGAGCACCATCTCCACGGTATCCCAAGCCCAAAGACCATTCTGTCCACACGGGAGGCTGACGCAAAGGCGCTTGGCCGTACGGGCGGGAATGGTGGTCCAGATGTCGCGGAACTGAGGCAGCAAGCTCCGGGTCACCGGACACTCGCCATCAATCCACAGGGAAATTCTTCGGAGCTGTGGCATGGCTTCGGGAAGGCCTAGCCATAGAGCGGGGCCGTGAAGGTAGAGAAAGTCTGGCGCCCCGGTCCGGAGAGCAATGTTCATAGTCCGAAAACGCGAGAGTGGCAGACCGCAACGGCGGTGGCGGACGAAGAAGGCGTACAAAGTATCCGTGTCGGTGATGTTCAACGTCATCTTGCTGTAAAACCATTCAAGAAACTCATCGCAGCTAGTACCGTGAGCGGGGCGTGCTGAGTATCGGGCATGGTCAAGCGACGTACATTTGCTTGCAAGCGCGAGGGAGCGCGAAAGAGTTGGCCTTTTTGGCGGCGCCAGCCTTCAAGGCCTCTTCGCATTGCCAATGGTTCCCCCAGGTGGACGTGAGGCGCTTGAACCACAGTGGGTGGAACTGAACTCTTGGTTGAGGTGCGAACGCTGTATCGATGTCTGCCCAGCAAGAGTGCGGCGTATCGTGGTCTACATGGCAGGATGCGAAGAAAAACTCGTCTCCCTGCAGGAAAACATGGCGGTTAAGAAGCTTTGATGTAGCGTAGGCACTGTAGATGAGCTGCCTGATTTCCAGCGGCACAGATGTGAGGAGTAAACTGTCTTCTTCGTACATGGCTAGGGCGTATGGATGTAGGCTAAAGAGGTGTCTTGCTATGATGCAGTCGAGAGTCCTATCCACTCTATATAGGAATACCGACATGAAAACAGCGTGGCCTCAGACCAGCGTGACATGACATTGCCCCTCTCTCGGGACCATGACATAAAAGTCCATCATCTGCATCGTCTCCTTTGTCGTGTGTCTGCTGATATAAGCACCCCGGCAGGTACGGAAAAAGTGCGCGATCCCTAGTCGAAGTTCCATCTCGGCCAAATGTTGCCCGATGCAGTTCCTCCCACCTCCGGCGAACGAGAACGTAGGCGACCTAATCAGTCCGCCACTTGTATCAAGATGCCTTGAAACATCGAACCTGCTCTCGTCAGTCTCGCACTGCCGGTCTAGAATGCGATCTTACCTCTCGGGATCCCGATCGCCGACTTGGGTTCTGTGTATGGTGTACGGGGCGGCACTGACTATCGTGCCGCTCGGCAGGTGATAGCCGTCTACGGTGTATCCAGCGCGCGGGACGACGCGGGGGAGCGAAGTCGGAATGGCAGAGTAAAGCCGCAGCGTCTCTCGAACCACCGCCCCCAAGACCGGACAGCCTTCGAGGATAGTGTCGTCAAAGGTACTGAGCTGTCCGATCTCTGTCTCGAGGTCCTGCTGCAGGCTCTTGTCGTTCAGCACAGCCCAGACCGCGTACGTCAGTGTCGTTGCTGTCGTGTCAGACCCCGCAAGAACAAACCCTGCGGCTTCTGCCGTAACCTTGTCGTCGGAAACATCAGGATGTGTGTCCTCGTAGCAGGGGCTCAGTAGATCCTGAAAGATTGTGTCGTCTTGGCAATTGGTTTCCCGACTCTGCGCGATGGCTGCCTCCGTCAAATTCCAGACCGCGCGAAGGGCGGTCGGAATGCGTTGCACTGCCTTCACGGGAATCCAACCCAGAACCGCGGCCAGCCAGGGAAGCTCGTCGCGAAGAGCTATGCCAATGGCACCTGCCTCTAGCGCCTCCATATACTCGTTTTGCTGGCCGAATGAGCCGACGTGAGACAATATGGGGAGCGGGGCTTTCCTACATTTCCTGATCGGAGGAGCCCAAAGGATTTGCCAAAGCAGAGATCGGAGATGATATCCGCCGTCATTAAGCTCCACCATCGCAACACATCGGCAGATCCTTTTGAGGCGTCCTGCCTGATCATGTCGACGGCGAACTCCACATGGTCGTTGATCTTTGTCTCCCAGTGGCTCCGAATATGGCTCGTCGAAAAGGCCTTGTGGTAGAGCTTTCTACGGCGCCTGGCCTCTCCTGCATCGGTCACGGTGAAGAGACAAGGTTCTGGCCAGTGACTGTCGGTGATGCGGCCATACCAGGCTGCCTTGGCGAAACCGCCAGCCTGTTTGTAAATTTCATCGCAGGCAAGGCTACCAGCGCAGGAGACCTCGTTGGGTGCAATCCGAACGACCGGGCCGTACCGCCGGTGCAGTTCGTGAACGTAGAACATGCGTTTGCCCTTGAGGATGTGGCACTTGAGCATGATGCGCGTGAAGAGGGTGTACCAGGGGCCGGGTAACGCCCGGAGAGGAGGCCGCCCATACATTCCGGAAACCTAAGCACTGTTACTGCGTGACCACGCGACTTTCTCGAGCTGTAGATACTCACACGAACGCACGCGATGCTCAGTAGTGCGGCGATGGCAGCGACGGCGGCGAAACTGGTTGCAGTCATGGTTGGGACGGCCAGTACAGACCACGTGCACGTACTTCCGAAGCGAATGCGGGAAGCCAGAGTTCAGGTACGTGCAAAGCATGGTTTTCGAATACATGTATTATATACACGTACACATAGACACCAGCTATGTGACAAGACTGGCTTCCGCATCTCATTACCGGAGCTTTCCGACTATCTTGTAATATAGCATGCCCCTGACATCCCGAAGAGGCTGGCTGATCGTGAAGTGGACCCGAGGGTGGGAAAACGAATTCGACCAATCAGCTACCAGAAGGCTCCTCATACGGGCACACGTTGCCCGATTGCTCACGTCTTGCCGTCCGTGGCTGTCAGTTCCATCCTTCCGAGGCACTGACACGATGGAACCGATTGACGCGAAGGGGGGATGTGGGGCGCTCTGGTACAGCATCTCCATTCACGAATTGATCGCCGTCATATATCCCCAGTGTAACCAGACTGCAGCGCATTGAGAGCCCTAAAGCCTCTGAGCCAAGCCGCAACATGGTCTGGCTCTCAAGAGCCGATGGTTGAACAAGTGTGAAGTGGGCCTTGCGCGCCACGTCCGATAACGTGGAAGGTCGGCTCCATATCATGGGACCACATGTTCCACAAATAGCCATAAGGTGTCCGATTGCTATTGCTGGCCCACGGTCCAGGTTGACTCAACACCTGACTGCCCGCGGTCCAGGTTGGCTCAAACACCTAACTCAAGGACACACAACCACGCGGAAACACGAAAAGCGTGGGTCTATAACTAGAACACCAGCTGGCCCTTTCTCGTCGGTATTCGCATGGCCCCGAGAGTACACTAGTTCGGTGGATGCAGCGTATTCAGAGACCCAACCGCAGATGGAATTGGAGACGAGCCACCGCACGGTCGGGGAGGATTGGAGGTCGATCCAAGACAGGGTTCAACGACGGAAGGTGCAAAATCGTCTTGCGCAGCGAAAATACCGTACGTACACGCAGTGTTGGCCCGATCTTTCGCCATTGTCGCCATTAAGATCAGCTAATGGTCTCGTGCAGGAGAAAGGAGGAATGAGCTCCGGTCGCGACAGCCGCGGCAGAGCATCCCCAAGAATGGGAAGCACAAGCACTGCCAATCAACGCCCAAGACCGCAGCTATACTCGCAGAAGGGCTCCGCAGTAGCACCGCTCTCCAACCAACAGACTATTATAGTGTCATGACCGGGGTTGCCGGCGTCTTCCTGGAGCTGCTCCGTAGCAGTGCGGCTAGCGAGATGAAGGCAGACGCTGTATCCGATGAAGGTCTCATGCTAGCCGCGCAATTTGACCAGATCTCGAAAGCAATAGCAGCCTGGGCGCCTTGAAAAGCCCATTCGGTGGGGCGGATGACGCCAAGTCGGATCCTGAGGCCTCGGGTTCCTGTTGGGGGACATCTATAAGAGAAGGGGAGCCGTGCTTGGTTGTGATGTCGGTGTTGCGGGCGACATGTCAAGTTGCCGCTTCTTGTACTCTACACGTCGCCACGATGCTTCTCCTGCTCTTCTTTCTTCCAATGGCACTTGCTGTGCTGCTTCCCGAGCACTTGGTCCCGCTTTCTGACCAGACGGTCGAGGTGTTCATGATAAATACAACGGCTGAGATGCTTGGTCTTGAGACGCAAGGCTTCTTTGGCCCTAGCATCAAGGGCCACGACTGGCTCGCTACCTCGAACTATGCCTTCCTCGTCCGCAACACGGCACAGAATCGCAGCATCCTGTTTGACCTCGGCATGCGCAAGGACTTCGAGAACGCGCCACCACTCGTTACGGACGCCATGGCCGCAGGGGGCTATCAGCTGGCGGTACACAAGGACGTTCGACAGATCCTGGGAGACCACGGCGTACCCGGTACGGACGTGGAAGCCGTTGTTTGGAGCCACCATCACCCAGATCACACCGGCGATCCCTCTAGATTCGGGCCCTCGACAGCGCTCGTCGTAGGTCCGGGCTTCCGCAGCAATGTTCTGCCTGGTTATCCCGCCAAGCGCCTGTCTCCCATTCTGGAGAGCGATTATGAGGGCCGTGAGCTTCGCGAGCTCGCCTTCACGGATGCGAGTCCTCGAGTCGGCAGATTCTGGGCGTTTGACTACTTTGGTGACGGGTCCTTCTATCTTCTGGATGCTCCAGGGCATGCCGCGGGACACCTATGCGGCTTTGCTCGGGTCACGACGAGCCCAGACAGCTTCATCCTGCTAGGGGGGGATGCCGCCCACCACGCAGGCGAGCTGCGGCCCACTAGACGCCTGCCTCTGCCAGAACAAATCTTGCCGAATCCCTTCACCCTCTCCCCAGATGTGCCTTGCCCGGGGCATTTGTTCGAGCCACTATTGCCTAGGGGCCGGACACGACCGTTCTACACGCCCGTCCCCCACGGACACGATCCGGCCTACGACGGACGAGAGACCGTTCGCACCATTGAAAAGATACAAGAGCTCGACGGTTATGAGAATGTACTAGTCGCCTTGACGCATGACGAGGCACTCGGCTCGTTGAGCTTTTTTCCAGAGAGCATGAACAACTTTGTCGAGCGTGGCTGGGTCAACCAAATCACATGGGCTTTCTTACGCGACTTTACCCGGGCGGTGGGATGGGAGGGAGGGGAAACAGACAAAGAAGACGGAGAAGCGCCTGAATAGATAGATACCACACAAGGGATGTATAGTCTGGTGGAGCAAGCTCCGTCCTTTGGTCCGAGGGTTGTTTCCCGGTATTTAAGAGCCTGCTCACCCGCCACCTGGCGCCCAAGAGAAGACTACCTACTCTGGCAATTCACTACTGTACCCACGTCTATCTCATTGAACATGCGTTTTACACTTCCCACCGCTCTCCTGCTGCTCGCACGCCCAGCATGGAGCCACAAGAGCAGCGCCATGATGCGTGGCGTCGTGTACGAGGGCGTCCCCCATGAAATGACCGTGCAGGACGTGCCAATGCCTGTTATTCTTCACGAGACCGATGCCATTGTCCGCATCACCACCTCTTCCATCTGCGGCTCCGATCTGCACGTCTACCGCGGTGTCTCTGGCGGCCAACCCCCTTGGGTCATGGGCCATGAAGCCGTAGGGTACATCACCGAGGTGGGCAGCGCCGTGGCCTCGCTCGACGTCGGAGACTATGTCGTCGTCTCTGACAGCATCGCTCACGGTCACTTACAAATGGCCCCTGCGGCCTTTGACTACTACGGCTATGGGTTCTCCACACCGGACGGTCTACAGGGTGAGTCGGGGTTGGTGGTGGCGGCGTCGCATGAGACGATGGGACGAACCCGCTGACACGATGCAGCTGAGTACGTGCGAGTCAGCTTTGCCGAGCTCAACCTCATTCCGATCCCGCTCTCGCACAAGACGACCAACTGCACCATAGAACAGGATTATCTGACGCTGTCGGACGTCTTCGCCACTGGTTGGGCAGGGCTCGACTTTGCAGGCTTCGAGGCCGGTGACTCAGTCGCCGTCTTCGGCGCCGGTCCCGTAGGCCTGCTGGCTGCGTACTCGGCCCTGCTGCGCGGCTCGCCACGGGTCTACGTCGTCGACTATGTTGAGGACAGGCTCCAGCTGGCAGCGTCGCTTGGTGCCATCCCGATCAACTTTGTCGAGCACGACCCCGTCGCGCAAATCCTGGCCGCCGAGCCGGAGGGCGTCATGCGCTCGATCGACTGCGTGGGCATGGAAGCTCTCAACTCGAAGCTGGAGCTGGCAGAAGACATTGTGACAAGGCAGATGGTCAGTGTCACGCACTTTGGCGGCGGGATCGGCCAGGTCGGCGTGTACATGGCCCAGGAGGACTCGCCAGGGGCGCCGAGAGGCAGTTCAATCGCGGCCAACGTCACGTTCCCCATCACGGAGTTTTTCGGCAAGAGCCTGAGCATCCGGGGGGGCGCCGTCGACCCCAAGGTGTACGCGCCGATTCTGGTCGATCTCGTGCAGAGTGGCCGGGCCCATCCCGGCTTCATCAGCACGGCCGTCATCGGCATTGAGGAGGCACCTGCCTATTATGAGCGTTTCAACTGTCAGAAGGAGATCAAAGTGTACATTCGTTTCCCAGAGCGTCGTTCAGACGATGACCCGGCCGTGGAGTAGATTTGTGGGTAGAAGGGAGGGGGATTGGTGCTGCAGAGATCTGGCAAGTGAGGTCGCCCATGGTGTTTCGGCTGTCCACGCTTAAAATCCATGTTGGCAGCTTTCGCGTTTTATAAACCATTGTGAATTTGCACCAATATCCTATGAGTCTAGAGATCATAGGTCATCTCAATGCTGGTGTCCCTACCATGTCGTCCGTCTCGTGATGTTCCTACACTGACTTGAGGCACATGAATGCGCCCGGAGTCTCACAAAGAGTCCAATGCACTCCACCCTCATACGGCAGCATATCCTTAGCTCATGCCGATGGCACATCCAGACACGCACTGCTTGTCTGTGAAGTCTTTGACGAGTATAAGAATGGGGAGGTCCGCCCTGGCAAGGCCTGTGTGTGTCAGTCAAACTCCGCTGACAGGATACCGCTGTCAGAACATTTCAACTGCCAGAAGAACACTGCTGCCACAACACTGCCGCCATCATGCAAGCGATCGCGCTGCTCTTGGGGTGCGTCCTGTCAACAAGCTTCTTAGCAGGCATCGTTACCTTGGCTTATCCGCTGTATTGCCTATGGCGGCTGCACCGCTCGATGCCGGTCTGTGGCAGTCGTACAGATTCCCTGCCCTCAAGGACGGCAGCATATCTGTGGGCCTGCTGGCGCCGCGTCGATGCCATCAAGAACGGCTACGCAAAGGCAAAGAGGTCCGCGACCTGTCTGCGAGCCATGGCTGACGAGATCTAGTATTCGACACAAGGTCAACCCTTCATAGCGCCTGGTCCCTCCTTCACCCCGCAGGTCGTGCTTTCTGCCAGTCATGTGCAGTGGATCGAAAAGTCTGCCGAGATCCTCAAAGGACGCGACGCGCAATTGGAGCTTACCGGCATCAAATATCTGTTCCCGTCGATAGACAAACGGACCGAGTTCTCACCGAGCCTCATTCGACGGCACTTTCAATCCCATCGTCTTGCGTCTCTACAACCTGAAATCTACCGTCAACTGCAAAAGTGGATTGATGGGCGCCTGGGCACTTCTGACACGTGGAATGAGGTCGTGCTGGGTAGTACGCTCGACGACATCATATCCAATACGGCGTATCGCCTCTTTCTAGGCCCTCTTCTCTGCGACAAGGAGTCTGTTCTCGCTAGTCTGCGGAAGATGGCCAGATGGTTGGATGTCGGGCAACTGGTTCTTGGGCAGTTGACGCCGCATCCGTGGAAAGGCCTTGCCGCCTTTTTCTTTCGGCTGCCCATTTCTCACCACGCGAAGAGGTTCCGCAGGTCTTGGCAGCCCATCCTTCAAATGGCCTACGCACGCAGAGGCCAGAAGGGGTTCGAGCCGTGTACCACCGCCGACGACGTCACGATGGCCGCGGCCAGGGAGATGCTGGTAGACCAAGACGGCAACCCTAGGTCTTTCGAGTCCGCATTGTGCTCTTTCCTCGTCATGGTGAGCTCCAATTGATAAAATCGCGCTGCGGCACTAACACGTATGTCAGTGCAACGTCGCGGCCCGTACCATGGTCCCCATCAGTGTTCGACTCTTCAGCAGCTTGTTCTGCCTCGATACAGCAATGGCAGGATTCGAGGCGGCGATGCGGGCTGAGATAGACAGAGCACTCACGCCCCCCAAGGCATGGACAGATGCCGAGACCTTTATGACTGGAAACATACCCCTGACGGAGGCCTTCATCATGGAAACGATGCGGTGTTGGCCATTGGCCTTGAACGGTATGGATGTTCTGGCCACCAGAGACATCCTTCTGCCGTGTGGCAGTCTTGTCCCCCGCGGTACCATATTGAGCTGCCCGCTGGAATGCATGGCCGGTGATGGCCGGCTGTACGATGAACCAGACCTGTTCAACCCATGGCGGTTTGTGGAAGTCGCGGGTGAGCGGACTCCAAGCCCCCACTATGTACTCAAGGCAGGACTCGGCATCTCCATGCCTAGTCTGTCCTTTCCCGTCTTCGGCTACGGACGCAAGCACTGGTATGGTCACTTGCAAGGTACACACTTCCCTGGAGCTAACGTACGCTACAGTCCTGGCAGGTTTCTTGCCGAGCGTATCATCAAGATGCTGTTCTGCTATGTCCTCTGGCACTACGAAATGAAAGCTTCTGCGGAGAAACCGTCGACGACAGCGGTGGGGTTCATCAATCTACCTCCGATGAAGATGAAGGGGCAGTTCCGACGCAGGAGATAGGTCCCATCGGATCGGAAGAGGGGGGTCCATTCAGTTCGGCCGAGGTGTTCGCCCTCCTTGGCGACAACAAAGCGTCTCGTGGTGGGAACTCCCAGCTTCTGCGTTTCATGCGGTCCCAGATACGGTCCTCCACATATAAAGACCCCCGTTAGCCACCCACGCTTGGAGTAAATTTGAGCCCGTGATGAGTGCCGTCTTCACCGATTGTCCCGAGCCTTATTATGCAACGACTTGCCTTTTACTTCTTGCTTATTGCGTCGGGGACGTCAGCAGCGCACATGACAGACTTGTCCTCGGCGGCCAGCACTGCGGACGCCCATCTCGACACAGACCATTCGACCGCGACGGCTGCGGCTGATGCCAGCCTTGCCAACACAGCAAACAAAGCCACTGTTCAGATCCAGTTTGGTACGCTCACAGGATCTGCAGTAGTAGACCTATGGGATGCGGTTCCAACGTCAACAATGGTTTCGTCGATTTCATCAGCCGCACGCTCACACATGCCTTGGTCAGCGACATCGATGGAGATCATGTCTGTCGAGAGTACGTCCTCTTGGGATCCCTATCCGCCATGGGACATAGGCTGTGAGACGAACGGACAGCGGTCACCCTTCTGTCGTAATGACTCTGTGCGCCTCAACCACTCGTCTCCGAACGCTACTGGACCGATAACAGTCCCACCGACCTACCGCACGAGCGCAGTATCTGATCTCTTTGCGGTGGCGGCAGGTTCCACGCAAAAGCAGGCCACGTCATCCGCGCCATTTTCGCTTTTTCTTTGCTTCGCTGTGTTGCATTGCTTTTATCCGTAGTACTGTATCGTGGGTGTTCTCAGGGCCTTGAGGTTGCAGGCTGTTCGTCCATGAACGACTGTGCACTAGTCATCCGTAGAACAATCAAGAGTTGCATACTAGGGTTGGCGAATGAAGCCCACAACCCGTATAAGAGGGTCTGCCACGTGAAGGCTGCCCATGTCGGAAGGAGACTCTCCTCAATCTATCCTCTAGCGGTACGTGTACTGTGGCGCATACGTAAAAGACTGGGTTGTCCCATGGATCTCCGCGGCAAGGTGGCCAGGGGGCACAGCAAGGTCCGCCCACAACGACAACGGAACGGGCCGCCACATCTCGGTACACGCACGGACGAGGGCGGCGTACGAAGGCGGGAGAACCTCATTCACTCACAATACGGATGACCATCACGATTGGCATACGGGAGCCCCCCGTGTCTACGACGACGCTACTGTAAGGTGGCGACGGTGGGGGTTCAAATAAAGGATTCTCGTGTGAGGATTTAGTGTGCACAGCAGCTGTAGTGTATTCCCTATATAAGCTTGGTGTAGGGCCCCATGTATAGACTCTGAGCCGTCTGATATTTGTGCGACCATGGACTTCGTCTCTCGCCTCTTAGTCATCTGCCTCTCCACCATTGCTCTGGGAGCTTTGACCTTGATATGCTACATCGTCTTGTCGTTTTGGTGTGTCTGGCGCAAGGTGTTGTCTAATCGCCAGCCGCCACCCAAGAGGAATGCGGTGGATCTGAGAAGCAGGAACAGGACCAAACGAGCCGAGTAATATTGTAGACCATCTCAGCCTCAATACGTATCTTTTGAAACATGCTATGAAACGCGAACGCCTAGATACCGGAAAGTAGCCCATATGACTCTCGAAACATCTGCCCGGTCCAGTCCTCATCCCACGCGTCTCTGGACGGGTCAGGTTGCGGCAAACCAACGCCACGAAGAAGCTCAGCCTCACATCTCGCGCAGTCCTGGAGGGAACCATCGAGCTGTTCGGCCGTACGGAGAGCCTTTCCCTGCTCGGCCTGCAGCAATGTCTGGTCCAGCTCCAATCGTCGTGACTCTCGCACCAAGGCCAGATTCTTCTGCGTCTCGTCGTCGATGCTTGCCTCCAAATCCTGCACGAGCTTGTCGTAGTCCTCCGCCAGGTTCAGAAGCTCGCAGTTCTGGTCGTAGTGAATGGCAGACTCGTACTCGAGCTCCTGCAGGCGTACATGCTGTCGCTGCACCTCCTCCGTCAACTTCTCGCACGATAGGCAGGTCCTTAGCGAGTCGAGCCGTTGCTGCATTTCTGCATGGTCCTGAAGTAAGTCTTTGTGTGCCAACTCTAGCTGGACCAAACGTCCCGTCACCAGATTGGTGTGTCGTTGGGTCGCCTCCTGCTCGGCACGCTGCTCGTCGATGGAGGCCCGGCTGCGATTTCGTTGCTGCCGCACATCGGCCAGTCGCTGACATGCTTCCGTCAGCATCGTCTCGATCAGGTGTAAATCGTCGCACTCGCGGCCCACCATTAGGATCAGTGGCGGCAGAGGGTGACGACGGCTCAGAACGCAACAACATCGAGGACCACCTCTTATATCCACGCTGGACGGACTTGTAGGTCAACACCGGTCATCTTCAGGTCATCACGTCGTGCACCCTTCAAAGACCTCTGAGATGCTGCAAGGACATGAACGGCATCCACCGGGCGTCGCCGAGAAAGGCGTGCTGACCGAACGTCCAACCAGGGCGCCCGCCGTCGTGTGTGATCGTGGTCGCATAGACGAGATGAGCGTCCCGACAGTCTGGTTCTCCCTGGTGGCGGAACGACATCCAGACTCTCCCGGCTGCACGAAAAGTGTCGCCCCGCCCTTCTTTTGTCGCTTTTGTATCGCCAACGGACTGTTGGCGTTGGCAGAAGGGTCCTTTGCCTTGCAGGCCGCTCATCTGCGCTCGCCGATGTGATTAGAGACCATGGTCTCTTGCCGCTCAAAAAGTAAATAAAAGCTCGGCCCAAGACCTAGAAGGAAAATGTGAAGGTCAATAAGTTCGCCATTCGTCAAGATGTACCAAGGCTGGGATGATTTGGTGCAGGAACTGGAGGCCATCCTCCAAGATCTGAAGCAAAATGCGACACACTCACGTGACGACACGCCGGGCGCCGAAGGTCTCTTCGCACCACCACCTGTAGTGTCGTTTCCCTCCATTCTGCGCATGCTCCAGGAGATCGAAACACGCACTCAGGGCCTGTTGGACGTCGTCGCATCAACTCCCAAGAATGACGCGACAGGGAGCCAGTCGGGCCACGACCCAAGCAGTCCCGTGGACGATGGCCTCGATTTTGACACTGCCCACACGGCGTGGGAGCTGGAGAAACATTTCGAACACGAGATGGAAGACCAGGACCCCGCTACCGTGGAGAGCCAGCAGGCGGACGACGGCGACGGCGACAGCGACGGCGACTGCGACGGCGCTGACGCCGCAGACACAACGACAGCGTCTTCTCCCTCACATACCAGCCCTTCGTTGTCCATGGTCATGCCAACCGACATACCGCTACTCGACCGCTTTCGGCGCGATCTCGTGGCCTTCGGCGACGACACCGGCCTAGACCCGACACTCCTGTACACGGCAATCGAACAACCGTTCGGCTCCCTGACGATTCGCCAAAAGGCACGCCTGTTTCAGATGATCTTCCAGTGTCAGCTGTCCCAGACGATGGTCGAGCCGGAGGATGGCTCGTGCGGGGCCCACGTGGGAGTGTTCGACCGGCTCGAGAGTCTGCAGGAGAGGTTCCGCGGGTACAACGTCAGCCAGAGGGTGTCCCTTGTGAAGGCGGCACGCCACTTTCGCACGGACGTTGAGCAGGTCAAGGCGGCGCGGGAGCAGCGGCGAAAATTGAGGCAACGCCTAAAGGACTGGAAGAGGGACGGAAGCGGTCACTGTCGCGGTGCAGACGCAGAGAACGAGGTCCTGAGACGTGTCGTGCCGCCATCACACATACAGAAGCCGAAACGGTCTCGTCATTGGCAATGGATCAATGAAGGGAGAAGACTCGAGGCGATGTGTGAGCAATCTGGCTGGGGTAGTTACCTGCTCTCCGTACTCCCGAGCACGGTGACCCGCCGTGATGACATGGCGCTCTCCTTTCCGACGGCTGTCGCCAGAAGAGATAAGCTGGCCAAGGACATTGAGCCTTCCGAGTAGGTCACTCCATCCCCACGGCGTGGAAACTTTCCCGCGAGACGGACTACATGAACTGACTTCGCGGCCTAGATACAACGGCCTGCGCGGCGAGGAAGCAGACTTTTTCGTTGCTTGGCTGGTGGTGCTTCGGCGTGATCTCGCAGCGGGATCCCAGAACGAATGGTCTGGACCGTCGGCCGCCGCCTAGCGTCCCGCCACCATCCTGATGACCGACCAGGCTCNGGCGAGGAAGCAGACTTTTTCGTTGCTTGGCTGGTGGTGCTTCGGCGTGATCTCGCAGCGGGATCCCAGAACGAATGGTCTGGACCGTCGGCCGCCGCCTAGCGTCCCGCCACCATCCTGATGACCGACCAGGCTTGGGGTTGGCTGTCCAACTGACCGAGGTGCGAGAGAGTGAGAGCTACGCGTACAGTAACCCTAAGCGATGCTGTGTTTCCTAATTAATCGAGGTTTCCACCATTTCATCCGCCATGATGAACTATGCGGGGGTTTACAACCCCTGTGTGTGATGAGTTCCTTGTTGCCGCCCCTGTTCCCGCTTTCGTCGCTTTCTTCGTAAAAACAAATGTGCCCTCGGGAAATCTGCCCTTGCTCCTTCATGCGCCGAACCAAGGCCGACGCGCGATAGGTCTCGCAGCCAAGCTCTATACGAGCCGAAGTATGACTGGGGAGGAGTCCTTCTCTGAGTAAATTAGTCCCGGACCCCGTCAGCCCGGAAGGAGCAGGTCGGCGACCAGTTATCCTTGGTGATTGACATTCATGTGACCCCACTAGCGTCCCGACAGGTTGGATNGGCGAGGAAGCAGACTTTTTCGTTGCTTGGCTGGTGGTGCTTCGGCGTGATCTCGCAGCGGGATCCCAGAACGAATGGTCTGGACCGTCGGCCGCCGCCTAGCGTCCCGCCACCATCCTGATGACCGACCAGGCTCGGGGTTGGCTGTCCAACCGACCGAGGTGCGAGAGAGTGAGAGCTACGCGTACAGTACAGTAATCCTAAGCGATGCTGTTTCCTAATTAATCGAGTTTTCCACCATTTCCTCCGCCATGATGAACTATGCGGGGTTTACAACCCTTGTGTGTGATGAGTTCCTTGTTGCCGCCCCTGTCCACGCTTTCGTCGCTTTCTTCGTAAAAACAAATGTGCCCTCGGGAAATCTGCCCTCGCTCCTTCATGCGCCGAACCAAAGCCGACGCGCGATAGGTCTCGCAGCCAAGCTCTATACGAGCCGAAGTATGACTGGGGAAGAGTCCTTCTCTGAGTGGTAATTAGTCCCGGACCGCGTCAGCCCGGAAGGAGCAGGTCGGCGACCAGTTATCCTTGGTCATTGACATTCATGTGACCCCACTAGCGTCCCGACAGGTTGGATCGCGCTAGTGCTGAAGTATGCGCGAAGGATGCCGGGGGGCCGGCATATGCGTGGCAAAGACGCGGCATAGCTTAGCGCCCACATGCTCTCGTCGTGTGTTGCATAGCTTGCTTTACTGTGCCTGCGCTGCCTTGCCCGCGCTGCTGTCTGCGTTGCCTTATCTGCGCTGCCTTATCTGCGCTGCCTTGCCTGTTACGTGATTGACCACTCCTCTCTCCCTTTGGAATGAGAAGAACATGTGTCTTGTCAAATGTGCTACTCGGGACTAAGCCGTCTGTGGCATGTCCGGGCTAACTCCGTTTGTTTGCAGCAGCACCTCGTCAACGCCTTCGCGTTCCGTCAAGGGTTGGCCACATTTTATCCGTGTCCGACGCTAGCAAGGGAGATGCCACGCCACTCTGGTCTCCCCGACGGACCCTTCCATCCGACGGGGATCTCCGTGCAGACAACAACAGCTCACGTCTTACGAGTAGGCTACGCCGCATTGGCCGCTTGTCCTCTTAGTGTATCATTTGATGCCTGGGTGCAACACAAGAATCGTCGATCCCTCCATCTCTCGCGTGATACCCAGGACGTCCCGACAGTCTGGTTCGCGCTAGTCCAGCAGTGGTGTGACAGAGGGGCGCAGGCAATCTCCCTCGCATCACCTTCCTATCACGTGAAGCGAAGGATGGTCTGGAGCCCCTGAATCATCTCGGTGCGGCACCGAAGCCGTGGCCACTATTTGAACGTCATCTTACCTTATTTCGCCAAACCATGTCATTTTGCGCCCTATGCCCCTAGCAACTCTCCCTCCCAGCCTCTCTGTGTGTATCTGGCGGCTGCAAAACACATCACACCACCTACTTCGAGGATCAAGGAAGAGACCGTCGCTAGCCTCCGCTGACCCGCCCCTCCCTCAAACCGGGATGGACCACCTGCAGCCAGCGGACGAAAAAGTCGGCTTTCGATCCGGTAAGCTTGTCGTAGCTAGGGGGTGTCAGCAGGGGGGTCGGCATGTGAGCGTGGCACCAACGTACTCTGTAGGCTTGATCGGCATCTTGAGCTTCAAGAAGCGAGACCCCAAACGACCCGCCTCGGTAAAGGGCAGGACCATTTCCTTCCGGTGCGTCTCGTTGCAGGGTAGCAGGTCCAGCAGGCCAAGTCCCAGGCCCGACTGGGAGCAGAGCTGCTGGAGGAATTGCCCCGACTCAATCCATTTCCACTGCTGGGATCGCGTTAGTCGACTATGGTACTTGGCGGGCGCGACCCGTAGCAAGACCGCATTCCTCGCGCTGACGCCGCGACCGCCCTTTTCAGAGCTTTTGCATCCTTTGAGTCTCCGAGCCTGCCGGCGTTCTTCCAGGACCTCTTGGACATCCTCGGCAAAGCGCGTCGCGGCGTGTACCAAGGCCTGTCGCTTGTCCCAGTAGTACTGGCCAAAGACTGCATGGAGCTCCTCCAGCCTTCCAAGCACGCCAGGCAGCGTCTGGCCGGTGGGATCCGCGTCCACAATGGCGCGGAACCCATCGTCTGCCGATCGCGGCTTGCACTGCAGTATCATCTGGAGCAATCGTGCTTTGTGCTTCATCTTCAGTGGACTCTGCGAGTCTCCCAGCGCCTCTACCAGCACGGAGAGCGGGGCGCTACCTGGGGTCAGACAGAAGGTCGCCAAGTCTCGTCGGAGCGCCTCTACTTCCGAGGGCTCCATGTCCATTGCCGCCGGGGGGGCGACGCAGGGAGAGACGGACGTTCGGATGGGTATATCAGTCGTTGGCACCACAAGCTCTTGTCCGCCCACTGCTTCGACAGCATCTGCGTGAGCGCCGTTGTCGGGCTGCCACACGGACTCAAAGGTTGGCACGATCCGTCGACGGTCACGGCGACGTTCCTCCCCTCCGCAGCCGCCAAGGGTGCTGAAATCCTCGGGCTGCGGAGAGGCATGGCCGTTCGGTCCGCCTGGACAGGCAGTGACCTGCAGGTCATCATCGTCAGCCATGTAAGCATCCATGCTAGGGCAGTGCGTACCTCCTGATAGGCAGATTTGACCAGGCGCCGTATGGTGGACAGCTTGTCTACGAGAGAAGACGAGGCGGCATCTTTGCTCTTTGCCAGTTTCAAGGCCTGGAGGAGCGACTCGAGCCGGGTGATCAGCTGAGGTTCCGATCGTGCATCCATGTCGAAAGACCAGTAGCACCATGGGTTCCAGAGGCAGGCCATCCGGGCCACGACGAGTCTTCTCCATGTCATATATCTTTGAGAAGCAGGTGGATCCTACCTCCGCAGTCCAGGCGTTGGCCGGACCATCGGCTGAGGGGCCGGTGTGGCGACATCACACTGCATGCTCTCCACTCTGGCTGCACTCCTTGAATGATGCCTGCCTTCTCTTCTCGCCGCGCATGGCCAGGGAAGCAACCGGGGGTTGGTGTGGTCCCTTGCTGGCCTTAGGAAGAGGCGAAATTGCGGGCATAAAAAGGGCGGCTTCTTTCTCCCCCAATAGAGTAAATCGTGCTATCGACATCAAAACACCACTCCACGCAGCTATGGACACATCCTTCTCCTCTTGCAGCGCTGAGCTGTCCTCCCACGCCATTGGGCCTGATGATTCCTGGCCGGTGTCTCTGTCTGTCAGCCCAAGCAGCTTTGTCCCTTCGGATGATACAGGATTGATGGGAACCGACAACCCTCCGTTCAAGTCACCGCGTCTGTCTTCTCCATACAACCAGCCGGGGCCATCCTCGTCAAGGCCGGGGGGGCTTCTCGCCATGGCAAGCCCACCCTTGAACAGTTGTCGCTGTTTCAGTACCGTCAACCGAGTGAGCTGTCCGATCTCAGTCTGAGACGAACGAGCGTGTCGACTAATTCACAACAGAATGACCGCACGCACTTCCAGTCCGGACAGCTGTGCATGCAGACAGCAGAACACCACACCAGCCACAACAGCTGCGAGGCGAAGATACAATCTCTCAGACGGGATGTCAACCACTTGATTCAGGCAATATATTGTCTTCAGCGACAGAATCCGCCATCGCTGGAGAGGTCTCAGTGCTCCCATTCTCATCAAAGCCGCCACCGCGGGTGCAGCGAGAGATCACAAGCGGACAACCCCATCTTGTTTCCTTCATCAAACAACTGCGTGCTTCCCTGAACGGAGTGAATTTCGATAGCTTGAGAAACGTAACAACGAATCAATTCGCCTTCGTCTCTTTGCGCAACGCTAGCACACTCTTCGCCAATGAAGTTTGCTCTGCCACCGGCATGGCAGCGTAGTGGCAGTGAAGCACATCAAACATCTTGAGCAGCCTCGGGCGATGAGGAGCAAACTCCATGGGTCGTGCAATTCCACCAAGAATTCTGTCCACGTAGTAGGCCTCCGGCTTGGCTCCGTGCTTCAGCAAGAAAGCAGCCGTGCCGGGGTCGCCCTGGAACGGACAGAGAGCTCGCCCGAGCGTGGTGGAGAGGCGGCTGTCACGCTGGTCAATGTTGACTGCGCCTTGTTCCAGTAGCACCTTCATCTCCCACGTCCGATTCGAAAGAAAGAGCTTCATGAGGATGGGCCCACTGGATGTCCCACCAGCGCGCATGAGCACCTCCTGGTTTGGGTCTGCCCCGTACCGCAAGAGAGTTGTGATGACATCCCGTCGTTGACCGTCGGTCGGTTTGCGCGAGAGCTGCGTCGTGAATTTCGAGGTGGATGCGCCCCTGTCCGCTGTGCAGTTACGGCGTCTCGGCGTCGCTCGACATGTCACGCCCATGGGCCTACGACGCGAAGGATGGGTGCTGCCGCCTGCGGCGTAAGAAAAGGTCGTGCCGTAGGGGGTCTCAGGCGAGAACAAGGCGTACATCAGAGGCGTGTCGCCGTTTTTGTCTCTCACGTTCACGCCGAGGAGGCACTTCTGTACTAGGTTGGTGACGACTGGTCCTTGACCGGCCGCAGCAGCCACGTGTAAGGCAGTGAGTCCGAGGCTGTCGGAGACAATCGAGCCGCCACGATCGAGCAGTACCTGAGCAGTCGGGCCTTGCCCGAAGTAAAGGGCCAAGAAGAGAGGTGTCCAGGCGCAGGTTGGCCGCGCAGTGTCGACGTCGATGCCAAGGTTCAGAAGAAAGAGCACAACGTCAGCCAACCCTCTTGCGGCTGCCAAGTGGAGCAGGGTGACTCGAAGGGCAACCTCAGTACGTGCTGGCGAGCTGATGAAGTGCGCGGAGCGGCGGGGGGACACGTCCAGCACCGTCATCTGCCGCACGTGCTGAAAATCGGCGCCGGCACAGTGTGTGGCCGCAAGAACTCGCAAGGAGACGCCTATATCTTCGCTGGCGGTAACTGCCCAGACAGCTGCCAAAGGGTTGTGGCTTATAGCGTCGTGTCGATACAGCAGCTTTTGACAGACGGCATGCAAGGCTTTGGAGCAGCGCGAAAGACTAGCTTGGGCAGAAGAGTCGAGGAGCTCGGCGATCATGATCACCACTTCTACCGGGAGAAAGACCATCTGGTGGCAGCGTGTATACTGTACTGGAACCTTTCAAGCAATTTATGGCGGCAGTATAAACAACGCGGGCTATACAGGGGGTATTTATGGTGTGATCAGCCGACTGAGCGTAGGGTCTCGTTGAATAGAAAGAAAATGAACCACGACTTCTGTGTGTTGTAGACCTGTGCTTCCTGGCACGCCCTTTGAAGTGACCCTGTCGTCTCCCTGACTTCAGCAAACAGCCGCGTGAAAGCCATTCCGACTCCTTTATAGTATGCCTCCTTATATCTCATCCGTTCGTTCTGAGCTGCGTGCGTTGGAGGAGGGTGCCTCTCACCATGCCGGTAATTCATGATAGTGGTCTCCTTGCTTCTCTGACCGCGTGCCTCTCTAAAAGCTGGATGCATGTTTCTTTGTGTACTCACCTTGTCTGCCGCGCCTTGGGTACTCCTTTTCATACGAAGACAACCTGCCTGGGGCCAAAACCGGTCCCGCCTGAATTTGGTTCGTTCGGTGCGCTCCTGACNGTATGTCTCCTCATATCTCATCCGTTCGTTCTGAGCTGCGTGCGTAGGAGGCGGGTGCCTTTCACCATGCCGGAAGTTCATGATAGTGGTCTCCTTGCTTCCCTGACCACGTGCCTCCCTAAAAGCTGGATGCATGTTTCTTTGTGTACTCACCTTGTCTGCCGCGCCTTGGGTACTCCTTTTCATACGAAGACAACCTGCCTGGGGCCAAAACCGGTCCCGCCTGAATTTGGTTCGTTCGGTGCGCTCCTGACGGACTATTTAGGCATCTGCTCTAGTACCAAGGCCAGCAAATACCTACCAAGCAAGTCAATCAGATGGAGCACGCATCATCAAGTCAATCGAGTCAGTTTCTTTCAGGCCAACCCAGTCCCGAAGCAGCACTCACTCAGCTCGAGGGCGCGCTCGCGGCACTGAGGCAATATGTCCGTGACGTGCAGTACTACGAGGAGGGCATGCTGCGAACATACAAGCAATGGGCCAACGAGTACATCACAGTGTGCCACAAAGGAATTGACGAGGTGGAGCAGGAGAATGCAATGTTGGAGGCGCAAAAAGACGAGTTGTTAGCAGAAAACGCCTATCTGACGCTTGAGCGACAGGAGCGGACACAACTCGCCGTCATTCAGGAAGAACCGACGGTTGTGTTGGCGCAAGGCTCAAAAGCCGGGGAATCATTCAAGGACGATATTTTGTAGCGCCCCGCCAATACAAGAAGATGACCTCTTCATTATTCGACTACCTCGTTGAATATTCTGGCATTCCAGGATTGTTGACCGGCTACGTGGAGACATGAGCGGGTTGCTATACTTCGGCTTCTTCCGCGGCGTCGAATTGCCGTTCAAGTGAGTCGACCACATCCGCCAAGGCCTTGACTTGCGCCTGGAGAGTTACGCTTTCTGAGATCTCTTGCTGCCACTCATCATACAAGCTCTGAATCTCAGTCGAAGTCCCTTTGTTGGACGGGTTAGCACGTCCGATTTTCCGCCGCCAATCCAGAGCGAGACCGGACTCGAAGAGGCCCAGTCGCATCTGGGTGTAGTCGGCAGCATGATGGCTGAAGCGTTGTAATTTCTCTGCAAAGGAGCATTGGTGCAGACTTCGGGCGAAGCAGGCATCAAAGGCTTCCGCATCTAGCTGGAGCCACGGTCTCAGCAAACAATTAACAGGGGAGCAGCGTTACGTACATGTGCCGCAGACTGGATGAGCCTCGGCATAGTGCAAACAAAGTGAGAGTAATGTGCTATACATCCGACGATCTCCGCCGTGCGTGCTGGCGGACCTGTCGACATTTATGCCTCCGTCTACCCCTGAAATGGGTTACCAAAAGCAATGGCAGGAAGAATCGACGTCCTCGTCACGGTTAACGTCGCCGATAAGCTCAGGAGCCCGAATGAGTTTCTGCGCCTATAGCAGAAGCTGGAGAATTGAAGGACGGCTACTCCTACATACTACGTAACGACGACGCGGCGACTCGCTCGCCATTCAATATCTCCATTCATTTGTGCTCCCCCCGGGACAGCCTGGCGTGCCATACACTCCTCCTACCATCCAGAGGGCAACATCGACAGTGTACCATACGCCACCGCCACCCAAGGTCAACATTTTGAACGCTGCCAGAGGCCAGTGGCGGGCATACCACTGATCAATTCCCAAACCGCCAAGAAACAAAGAAAGCAGCATGGCAGTACGCTCTTGTCGATAGCAAACCTCGTTCGTCGGTCGCTCGTCGAATCCACCCCATGATCGGCGTCCCAGCGCACTGTCTTCTCTCTCTGCATCGTCTGACATAAGTACTTCGGATGAGAAGATGTGAGAAGGGATGGGAAACGGTTCACCACGTACCTGTCGTCGCTTCCAAGTGGCAAAGAAAGCCGACGGCGACGCCCGTGAGCCACCCCAGCAGACACGTCTTCCAGTGTGCGCGGAACCAAAACACAGCCGATGTCATTGTCACTGCGCTGCGCTTGCCCGTACGACGAGCGGTGTTCATTGTTGCGAAAGTCGAAAAGCTTGCGAAGAATCGGAAATCTAGGACGGTTGCTCTATGGTCCAGTTTAGACTCTGGGGCATTATGGCTGCCAGGAGATGGGCTCTTTATGCAAAGGGCGGGGCTCAGATTGACAAGGTGTGGTCGTTTGTGGAACTGAGAAGTATCGCCATGACCGATCAATATGAGGGGCAGGGGTGGATCCCCGGTAGCATCATAACGACTGCTTCGAGCGAGCAAGTGGTTGCTGAGAGCATGGCCAGAGCAGAGATTGATTTAAGAGTCGACTATCGTGCTTCTCGGTTTACATGTCGCGCCGCGAGCATCCCCGCAACACCCTTGCCATGGCTACTGGTTCCTCTACCGCACGTCCAAAGTCACGAGACCGAAGCAACGAGAACTTTAAGCGGGCATGTGAGAACATCATGGGCCGTTGCGATGATATCGGCGCGACGTACGGTGCGGATGTATACCTGCTGGTCCGACGCAGACACAAGCACTACGAGTACAGCTCGGTCGAAGACTCATCGTGGCCCATCTCGAGAGGTGCCGTGAATAGGACGTACCCCTTACCCGTTCGGAAATCCCCAGCAGATTTCACTCACCGACGCACTCGACGAAGGAAGGTTAGAGCCACCGCGGTCTCAACAGAAGAGAAGATCTCGCAGGAATAGGTTTATTGGGAACATTGCGGCTTCTGGTCCACGAAAGCAAGTCCGGCCGTATCCTCACGGCGCCGGCAACGTCCCACAGGCCGCTGCAAACGACCACGGTAGCAGTTCCCAATCTCGGGCTGTGACACGTCAATGCATTTTTGATAGACATCCCAAGGCCAACCCATCCATAAAGTCGCCGCCGATAGACACAATCACATACATTGGGCCCAGAAGCCAAGCCCCGCTTCCGTTTCATCAGGAGCCCCCATTAGGAAAGGCATGAAAAGGCTAGACCTGCTTGGGAAGAACCCAATAAACAAATAGTGGGTGCGCTGTTGTGGCCAATGTTGTCTAGTCCTGAAAATGTCTCCTTCAAGCAGTACAGAGCCGTCTTGGTGAGCGCCATGACCGCTGCACTGAATCCGAGGAGCACGGTCAAGGTGGCGGAGCGACCTCTGATGGTCCTGCCCTGTAATGTGGCAATGCCCCTCGAAAATGATCGGTTGTGATAGTACGTGGCAAAATATACCACGTACAATGGCGTTGCAGAAGCCCTGCGGCTGGGAACCCATACCGTGCCTGGAACTCCTTCGTACCGTATGCCCCGTCAATCTCGCCATAGAGCTTGTAGGGAATGTAGAGGGGCTGATGCCAGTCGCCTCCGGGCATTCCGCGGGCGGAACATGATGTAGCCAACATTCCAAGCCACCAGAGGAAGAGAAAAGAACAGCCAAAGCAAGGTGCCGCGGGACGGGGCATGAGACCGGCCGTGAAGACCTTGCGTTTGTTTTTCCATGGCACTTAGGAAAATGGACCAAGGCAAAGCCTCGACACTCATTCTTCATTTATAAACGTCGCTGTAGGCAATGGCTGCCTGTTGAGCTCTCAGACCGGGCGCCCATTCTGCCACGATAAGTCCGTTTGCGTCGATCCAAGAGGAAAGCGCTGAACCCTGCCAGCAAGCGAGAATTATGTCACCCAGAAATAGGCCTCGCACAGCAAAAGCCAGCACATTCAGGTTTCATGGCCCTGCAATAGGATACAGTGTGAATAAAAACAGATTAGACATACTCAATCTACAGTCATATTCGCCTGACCACTACGACCGCTGCTTGAGAACGCAGTTGCAGCAGGGCAGAAGCTCGTTGTGTGAGTCGAGCTTTCCATTGAAGCGTGTCGTTAGTGAAAACCCCCCGTTTTGACAGACAGACCCAAAGTCAAGTAGCCCCCCAAGTATAAAGCCGTGTAAATGCCGAATGGAATGAGGCATGCGTTTCCAATCATGTAGCCATGGATGTCACCCACAAATACATTTTACTGACAGGTGTCACGGAGCCACTGGCGAAGGTCGTGCTCGCAGAGCTCGTGCGACAGCATGAGCGGCACTGCATCTTGGAGATCATGGTCTTGATGCGCTGCGAGGGCGGGAAAACCCCAGGCGATCAGTTCCGCAAGATGGCCGTCTCTTCAGACTGCTTCCGACACCTGAAGGGAGGCTGGATGAATATCGTTCAACCGTTTCAAGGTGATGTGCTTGATAAAGGCTGTGGACTTGGGGATAAGGACACCAAAAAGATTCTGCAGGCCGTCACGCACATCATTCACGCCGATGTGCCGTCGGAACTTGCATGCGAGGACTCCACCTGTATTGACATACACCTCACGCAGGCAAAGCACGTACTCGAGCTGGCTCACGGATGCAAACAGCTCCAGCGGCTCATCTACACAAGCACCGCGTATGTTGCTGCCCCTACCACCGCGCCGATTCAGGAGGTCCGCATCCAACTTCCTCGGTCACCAGAAGAGATACGAGCCAAGCTCGTCAAGGGGACGCTGTCTGGCGAGCGCATCTTGAAGAAGACGGGCCACAAGACACTCCACAACCTGACCAAGTGCCTCGTTGAATGCTTTCTGATGAGCCAAGCGGGAGTCCATCTGAGTCTGGTACGCCACAGCCTGCTCGACAAAGCGAGACTTTTCCCCGCCGGCTGGATGGAGGGTGAGACGCCACTGCAGGCTCTTCAATCCGGTATATGCTCCGACCTGATCCCCACCGCGCCGAACAAAGTCCTGGTCGATGCTGTGCCGGTGGATGAGGTCGCCAGGTGCCTCATACATGAGACGGAAGACGCTAAGCCCGACGCTGGCGAGGAAGGAAGGTGTCGTATTGTTCTTTGCGTCTCAACCAAGGAAAGGGCAATGGCCCTACCATGTGGAGATGGCTGGCCACTTGGGACGTACCGATGGGTGCTGGCGTTATGCCGGATGGTCGTGCAAGGTCGACAAGAACGCCAGAAGTGGAGGTGGCAGAGATCCGTCCTTGCCACGTACGCTCAGCACACGTTTGACTTTCAGCCTCGGGACACCAAATCGTAGACTAGGATGTCCAGATCGGAAGTAGCTTCGGCTTC
Source organism: Verticillium isaacii (assembly GCA_002851775.1). Taxonomy (NCBI): domain Eukaryota; kingdom Fungi; phylum Ascomycota; class Sordariomycetes; order Glomerellales; family Plectosphaerellaceae; genus Verticillium; species Verticillium isaacii. The sequence continues at coordinate 33,344 of NMXN01000017.1, read as the reverse complement.
GTCAGCATTGAGAGGCTTTTGCGTATAAGAAATCGGTTGCCCTCGAAGCCTGGCCGTCTCAGTGTCTTGCTCTCTTCATCGTAGCCGCCATGTTCGCCGCATTCTTGACTCTCGCGGCGCTTTGCCTCCTTTCCAGTGTCTTTGTTGCCATCTACAACGTCACACTTCATCCCCTTGCGAGTGTTCCAGGTCCCAGGCTTGCGGCGTTGAATTCCATGTACAGACTATACTGGTGCTACCGTGGTGGCCGCAGCATCTACTACCGAAAGGTGAGCGAGATGCACGCCAAGTTCGGCTCGATCGTACGCGTCGGCCCCAATGAAGTCTCGTTAAGCGACCCCAACGATGTTCAAGTCATCTATTCGACGGGATCAAGGTATTCCAAAGATCCAGTCTTCTATGGCGCCATGGGAGTGCCACACGGTATGTTTTCTGCCCGGGACAACAAGCAACACAAAAGGCTACGTGCGCCGTGGCAGCGCTTCTTCTCCAAGCCGGACCCAGACCGGCTCGACGACATCATTTGTGCCAAGCTGGACATGCTGTGCTGGCACGCAGACAACCAGATACGACTGAATGGCAGTGTGCGCATGCAGGAACTTTTACACGCCGCCATGATGGATGTCGTGTCCGAATATACCCTGCCACGCTGCTTCAACATGCTACACGATTTACAGGCGGCATCCGAGCTCACAAAGAGCCTGTCTGACCAAGCCCGCTTCATCTGGATCTTGATGCTGAGCTCAACAGTACCGCCACTGGTGCGCTTCTTCTCCGCAGCCCTATCAGCATTGATGGCCGCCGTCGGCCTCACGCCTCTCGATAGTGGGTTTGACAGGCTGTATCGAGTATCCCCCCCTCTCTCCTTCTACCCTTCGCTTTTTGGTTGCGACCACTGACACCAAGTAACAGATGTGTACTGTCAGGATAGACACGTACAACGGAGCCACTGGGGCCGAACCGAGGCAGAAGAGCGTAGTAGAGGCCGTGAGCAGCGAAGCACGAACACTCAGGCCGGGGAGACAGTCTCTCCTAGACGACGCATATAGTTTCAATGTGGCTGGCGCCTTCAACTTCGGCACGGGAGCATCGATCACGTTGTTCAATATCNTGGTTGCGACCACTGACACCAAGTAACAGATGTGTACTGTCAGGATAGACACGTACAACGGAGCCACTGGGGCCGAACCGAGGCAGAAGAGCGTAGTAGAGGCCGTGAGCAGCGAAGCACGAACACTCAGGCCGGGGAGACAGTCTCTTCTCGACGACGCATATAGTTTCAATGTGGCCGGCGCCTTCAACTTTGGCACGACAGCATCGATCACGCTGTTTCATATCCTCGGAGACAAGACGGCGTTTGATACACTCATGGGCGAGATTGGCACTTTGTCACCTGACGAGCTACGCTACGCGACACTTCGACATTTGCCGTTTCTCGTAAGTCGTGCAGCGGATGCTTGCCGGATCTTCTGACCTTTCCAAGTCCGCTTGTGTAAAAGAGGGCCTCCGATTGAGCTACGGGCCCGTGGGCCGTCTGCCAAGGGTTGTACCCGCGCCTGGCGCTTGTTTCCAAGGACATGAGATTCCTCAAGGCGTGCGTACTCTGCTGCTTCTCGTGCGGGGCATACTCTGATACCGACCGTGACAGACCGTTGTAGGCACCTGGAGCTTTGTGCTGCATCACGATCCCGATATCTGGGGCGAATATCACGCATCCTTTAATCCTGCAAGGTGGCTTGATCCCGACGGTGCTAGCCACATGAACAAGTCCCTTTTGACGTTTGGCAAGGACGGCCGTCAGTGCATCGGCAAAGAGTGGGTCTTCATTAAACTTCAGGATTGTCTCGATTGCTAACGGCACCAGACTGGCGTTAGCGATGTTGTACACCAGCTTGGTCACTCTACTATTGAAGTATTCGGACCTAGAAGTACATGGGCACTTCCCAGCGGATGACCTAGACGATCATTTTGCAGCTGTCATACCGCGGGGCTCGAGCAAACTCACGCTGTGTCGTGGATGCTGCCACCCGCGGACCAACCCTCTGGGAAAATCATGAATCCTATTCGACATACCTCATTTCTGTCGTGAAATGGTTGGCACCTTATGCGACGACCATAGGACGAAGACGCAGTCGGTCAAGGGGCTTTTCGCATTATTGGTGTGTCGATATGTTCTGTTTTGATACCAAGCTCAGCAACGTCTTTTCTAGCCCTTTGTCGAGGTATTTCGCTAGGAGCTTTAATCGAGGAAAGCGAATGAGGCCAGGCGTGCTGGTATCCATCGTTCGTTGTATTCAGAGACTTCCCCTACTTCCGAGTGCCTCTCCCGTGAGATTTGGTCCTGGCGAAGTGGCCCAATCGCCGAAGAACTACCGTCGGCCAATCGCCTGACAGTTGGCGATCCCTTGCCGAGCACCTTCCGGCAGGCAAGCCACACACCGCTGATGCGCCACAGTACGCCACCTCCTTTATCCCAACCAGCACACATAGACACTTGCCTCATCAAAGCATAGGCTTGCCTGACGCTGGTGCTCGGCCGTTAATCTAACGCCACAGCGTTGGGCCCTCCCTCGGAACCACTTGGCCCACCGCGTTGACCGATTCGACTTGCCCTTCTGTCAGGTAGTCGCAGACCTGTTAATGTACGATGCCGTCTCATTAGGACTTCGAGCTCGGTGTCATTGGCGCCCTGGCTCTCTATCGTCCAATTAAATCGACTTTCGTTCCATAAATGGTCTCCGTGTGTGATTTGATGGATGTGGAGTCCCAATCTCAATAGACGACCGTCCGATCCGGGCCTTTTTGGATTCTCATCACTCAATGACATCTCCAATACGAAGCTATCCAGGGTTCTGTCACGGCGCCTACCTATGCTGATAACCAAGTCATGCCCAGGCACTCCTATAGCCCTACAGCACTGCATGGCCATATATATATCGGTGCTCGCACCTCCATTCCATGTCAGGTACCATGCAGTATGCTGTTGCCTCGTCATTCGTCATCATGCACCGCTTCAGCAGGGAACGTGATGTCGCTGGACTAGAGAAGGTCCTGCTCCAAGTACCGGAGGACACGCGTCAAACGGATGACGACGTGGAGGACGGGATACGGGCTGCCCCCAGCTTGACTAGGGGAATGGGAGGCATTTGTGCTATTCAAGGACCGCGAACTCCGCCGCCTGCCGTTCGCCGCGCTCCAGTGGACAGAGTAAAGAATCGCTCCACGAGACGCTTCCCTCTATTGCGTGTGCCGCACCAGGTGAAGCGAACGTCCGCGATACTGCAGGAGATAGTGGACGCGCGCGATATGAAATACGCTGGCGAACTTCCTCTTCCACCGTCTGTATGGGATGACCCGCCCGCACATGGGGCTAGTTGAGTGGATGGTCGGTTCATCGGTATAAGAGGCAGACGGGCACCTCTACAAAGCTACATTAGCCCATCTTGGAAGTTCGATAGGCAGTGATTGGCCGCCCGAAAATTTGAGGACGCATCCTCCTACCGGGCGCTGCCAAGGCCATATAGCCATACAAAATACAAATCACCGCTGCTCGCTGTCTTGAAGCCTAGTTTGTTCCCTGTGCTGCACCTACCTTATCATGAACTCAACCAAGTTCGTATCCATTCTCGCAGCCCTAGCTCACACCTCGGTAGCGAGAACTACTGGTAGGGATACAGGAGGCCTCTGCACTTTTGCCACGCACGTAGAGATCACCGTCGGAACGGCCGGTAGCTTCTACACCCTGGACGTGNAAATACAAATCACCGCTGCTCGCTGTCTTGAAGCCTAGTTTGTTCCCTGTGCTGCACCTACCTTATCATGAACTCAACCAGGTTCGTATCCATTCTCGCAGCCCTAGCTCACACCTCGGTAGCGAGAACTACTGGTAGGGATACAGGAGGCCTCTGCACTTTTGCCACGCACGTAGAGATCACCGTCGGAACGGCCGGTAGCTTCTACACCCTGGACGTGCCGTTCCGGGCTAAATAAGAGTTCATCCGTGGGTGCTCAGACCGTGCTATGATGTCAGTAATTAACAGCGTGTTCATAAATGAAGAGCGTACTGCGTCTACGGTCTCGTGGTTTGGCTTTCCTACGGTTCAATGCGAGCTCAGTGGCGAAGGCTCCAGCCTCGAACTAGATAGAACTACGAGTCACAGCAGGTTCAATGTTCAATTCGTTGTGGGTCCCCCGCAAGCTGTCACCGGGGTGCGATGCCTGTGCGAGACAGAAGCAGACAGCGAGGACTCGAAGAGGGACGGAAACGCCGAGTCTAGTCAGGACTCGTGGAGCCTGCAAGATGCCGCAAGTGAGATTCCCGAACGCTCACGTGGAGCTGCGGTGTAATCAGTTGCCTGTATTTAGGCCCCCTGAGCCACATGTCCCCCTGTCCTATCTCATCTTTCCGCCTTTCTACAAAGAGCCGTCTGTGTGNAGATGCCGCAAGTGAGATTCCCGAACGCTCACGTGGAGCTGCGGTGTAATCAGTTGCCTGTATTTAGGCCCCCTGAGCCACATGTCCCCCTGTCCTATCTCATCTTTCCGCCTTTCTACAAAGAGCCGTCTGTGTGTGCATAGCTCTCGCCTTGACTTGTATTCTTTTTCTTCCTTTACATTTGACGGGACAGCCGCGCTTGTTCACGTCTTTTATCTCCTGTCCATACTGCTGCATTTACTCAGAAGAACTGCAGTAATCAGCGAGCCAATTCAGATTGCCTTGCGTCTTGTCAAAGCTACCACATCTCCCAACGCCTACACTAAAACGCTTTTCATGCACTTCGCACTATATTCTTTCTCCATCATCCTGATCTTCTCTCAACATGTTTGTGCTCACATGGCACTTTCATGGCCACCCCCCCTCCGGTCACGACACAATCCGTTTGCTGGAGACGACATTGACTTTGACCTGACGTCACCCCTTAACCCCGCCGGCAGCGACTTTCCCTGCAAGGGAAGTCTGAACCTTCTCGGAACCGCGGCAGCCTCGCCTGTGGTCATGTGGACTCCAGGCCAGTCATACAGCATCACCATAGAAGGCGGCGCCAATCACTATGGTGGCAGCTGCCAAGTTAGTCTTTCCTTTGACGGTGGCACTACTTTCAGAGTTGTGCAGAGCTACGTAGGAGGTTGTCCCCCTCCTGGAACGTCGTCCTATGAGGTTGCTCTTCCTGACGACACCCCGCCTGCGGAGCAGGCCATCCTTGCTTGGACCTGGTTCAACCGTGTTGGCGACAGGGAAATGTATATGAACTGTGCCGTTATCTCCATTGAAGATGACGGCCGTGCTGAATCGAAAGCTTCTTCGTTTGCCAGTCGTCCCGAAATCTTCGTCGCCAATATTGGGAACGGCTGTACAACAAGCGAAGGTGTCGATGTCGAGTTCCCCAGTCCCGGTCCCATGGCTACGCGGTCTACTACCGAAACACCATTGTCACAGGGGAGCTGCTATGCTGGTCGCGGCGCAGAACCGAGTGTACACCTAGGGCAAGGTGACAGCGGGCGGCCAGATGAAGCTTCTCTCAGCAGAGCCTTCATAACTGACGGCGATGTCGCACCCGCTGACAAGGCTGGGTTTGATGTCCTTTCTCAGTACGTGAGTCTCATCCTGAATTGAGTTCCTTTTTGCTGACGCCTTAACACAGGCCTCTCAGCTTTAAAACCATGACATCCTCGGATTTCGGGAAGCCGGCTCCGACGCTGCCAGGGCCGTTTGATCCCGAGAACGGACTGACCGGGACTCTCCGACAGCCTTGTGCCGCTGTGCCTTCTTGCGTACCTACGTAGAGGTGAAGGCCACATGGGGCAGTACGGGTGGCGGTGGTTATGGTTAGGCACCATGTGTTGTTCTTCAGCCGCTTTGTTTGCCTTTCGTTTGGCTTGATCAAACTAATAATGGCTTGAATGTGTATTAAGTTGCTAGGCTGGTTTGAATGTGTATATAGAGAATTGGCATCATTGTGAAGGTCTTTTGCCAGTAGTGCTATACTTCTATCAGTTCATGGCCGGCAAACAAGACTCGACCCTCTCTGGCTAGAAACAACTCATTTAATGGAGTCTCGAGCACGCCTATATGAACAAGGACCTGAGAGAGAAGGTCCAGAAGGATTGGCAACAACGTTGGGATGCTTTCCTGGAGCGGGTCATTAAGGAATACGGCGCGGTCCTTCCCTATCCTCTTGAATAGGTCGCCCAACCACGAGGGTCAGAGACACACATAGACTCCGATAATGCCGAGGTACTACAGTTATGTGCACAACTGCCTTCCTCTCTATACTCTAAAACGTTCTCTCATGGCCGAGGGGGTACCTGTCGGCACAAAGGGTGACCTTGATATGGTCCAGAATTGGTCCTTTTCGTTGTCTGGGACGGCTTTCACCGACAGACAAGGGTTTCTTTCGGTTTCTTCGTGTAGACAACGAGACAAAGAAGTCATCGCCCCACCCAAACACCTTCATTGAGGGCCGTTTGGACCTGTTCAAAGCGAAGGATTGGGGAGTGGGTCTCTCGGACAAGGAAAGATCACGAGTGTAGAGAGGAAGGGAGCTTTGAACATGACTGTACAGCAACTGTGAACTAATTAGAGGGGTAACGCCCTGGGGGTATTGGCTAGACTAGATGTACTGCGGATACACGGGGGGGTTGGGGGTGCTTATGAGGAGCCGCGGAAGCCGATAGTAGTAAGGGGAGTATGGAGATAAGCGAGGGCCTCGTCGTGCTCTTCCTAACGCTGTGTGCAAGGCTATGGTTCGACATGATACCAGGATCGAGACCATTATTGGCAGCTATCTCATCATAAGAGGCCATTCTACGCAGTTTTCGAGTCTGAGAGCGCCCCCTGCAGTCCGCGTCATCGAGAACCCATGAAACTCGAGTAAGTCTTTGGCAATCTCGAGCCTTGCACACCCAGGGTCTGAACCAGTCATCCAGCCCCAAGAACCATCTTCCCAATCAAAGCAGTCAAAACCTGTTTTGGCCCAGGACTTTGCTGCGGTCAAGTCGGCTCAGAACGAAGTCCACGCCTGAAGTAGGGTCTTGTTTCGACGAGGATCGCCAAAACACACCATGAATATTAAGTCTGCGTCCGATCAGCGTTGTCGAGCTACGCCGAAGCGGTAGAGTGTACTCTTGCCTTATTCCAGATTGATTCGTCGACGCTCGGATCGTAGTNTTCAGCCCCAAGAACCATCTTCCCAATCAAAGCAGTCAAAACCTGTTTTGGCCCAGGACTTTGCTGCGGTCAAGTCGGCTCAGAACGAAGTCCACGCCTGAAGTAGGGTCTTGTTTCGACGAGGATCGCCAAAACACACCATGAATATTAAGTCTGCGTCCGATCAGCGTTGTCGAGCTACGCCGAAGCGGTAGAGTGTACTCTTGCCTTATTCCAGATTGATGCGTCGACGCTCGGATCGTAGTCGACGTCTCGACTCGGCTGGCTTGTCGACGAGAATATCTCGAACTGGACCGGATGCCAGTTCTACGGCCGTTTGCCCTGATTCATTCCGATGCATCAAATTTGCACCTTGCGTCTTGAGTATGCGAATGATTTCCTTTTCCTGTTCATCCTCATCCATCGTCATGGCATACATCAGTGGCGTCTGGCCTTCGGTGTCTACCGCGTCGATGTTGGCTCCTGCCTTGAGCAACAGCTTAAGATGTTCATCCTGCTGAAGGGAAATGGCTGCCCAAATCGGTGTTTGGCCAAAATTGTCGACCGATTCGGTATCAGCGCCTCGTTTGAGGAGTAACCGGACCGTTCCTCCACTGCCGACCCATGATGCCCAGGTGAGCGGCGCCCAGCCATCCTTGTCTTTTGACTGGATGTTAGCACCACGATCGAGAAGCAACTCAACGACTTCTTCGTCCTGAGAGGTCGCCATCAAGGACAATAGCGTGCGGCCATGCTTGTCGGTTCTTTCGATGTCGCCTCCGATGTCGAGGTACGACTTGATTTCCTCCAATGTACCGAGCCGAGCAATATCTGCAACGTCAGTTCGGGTGGTGGGGAAGGTTGCAGCCATTTCATGTCGACAGAAAGGCTTAGAGATACGTCATGAGGGAGCGGTGGGATCTATGTACCCCAATGACTCGAGCGATATCATCTCCGACCCGCGTTGCGATGATGGCGTCATCCGTTGCCAATCAGTGGGCCATGTAGAACACAGCAACGGTGTTCAGCTCACACAAAAGCAGCCTGAGTTGGGAGATATACGGTTTCCTTTTCGGCAGTTATGGAGCTGCTAGAGACGAGCTAAGGTGACAGAAGCATGAATGCGCCTCTGTCGAAGAAACACGAAACCAGCAGAACATCACACCTCGTTTACTTCGAGCCTGTATCTCGTGAGGATCGTGGCAGAGACTGTCGCACTTCACAATATAATCCTGCATGTACTCAAGTGGTTGTCACCAATCCTAGGACTTTTAACCAATCCTAGGACTTTTAACCAATCCTAGGACTTTTAACCAATCCTAGGACTTTTAAACCCAGTCTTTCCGATGTCTTCTTTCTCTCCGGTCCCCGTTGTCGATATGCTACCCTAAAGCCCTCCTCTTGTATCGAATGCCACGCTATTAACATAGTTCATCGTACAGTTGGGCCGCATCTAAGTGGTTCTTTTGCTTTTGTTGTTCTTGTGAATGGACAAATGGTGCTTGAAATTATCCAGCCGGCCACTTATTCGTTTGTGACATCCAACCCCTGGGCAGGTGTACTGGCCAGTTCAGTACTCAGCCGCGGGCCGCGTCTCATGAGTTCCGCTTCCACCTCCGACGCCCACAAGAAGACGGCGTGTTTCCGCTCCTGAGCACGAATTGAAGGTGTTGGATGTGTTCGTTCCAGCTGCGAGCGAAAGCGGCGAAACAGCTCAGTGACATGGCTTGGACTCTCGTCGGGGTCGGGACCGGCGCCGGCACAAACCCACTGGACAAGTTCGAGCTGGTGCGCCACGTTCAATTGAGACAAGAACTGGCCTAGCCTTTCCCCGATAACGCCACCCACCAAGCGCTGCGTCTTCTGGTATGGCTTCAAATAGCGCAACGACGCCGGCAGCGAGATCGGGGCGGAGTGCCGCGAAAGCCCTCGATTGATGCTGGCATACGTGGCGTATGGTTTCCAATGTTGGTATTTAGTCAGCGTCGGAGTGTGACAATTTTTGCAGCTTCGGGGGACCCAGCGGGCACGACCACAACCGGCCGGCAAGGCGGGGGGCGGGCCAGCTTGCTTAAGGCCGACGAAGGCCTACCTTCGGCGGGCCGTGCTGTAACCACAAGCGGACACGACTCGACAGAATGCGACATAGCATGCCACGCGATGCCCCACATGACCAAATGTTCCGAATTCCGTGACTAACCTACCCCACAGGACAATCGCCATTTCGACTCTCCGCTTGCACGACTGTCCCCGCAGGTGGCTCATCCGGTCGACAATGGAGGACGCGAAACTCTGCCTTACGCTGGGAGAATGATGGACCGCTCGCCTCTCTCAGCTCTTGTTGTTTTCTTCTCCTTTTGATCACGTGTTTTCCTTCTGGAGATAGGTCTTCGGTGTGTGGTGGTGGGAAGCTGGTGTCATACAGCCTCTTTCTGCCAGAGGGATTCTGTAGCGGACCCGAAGGCGCCCAGAAACAACGAAGCTCGCGGCATAGGTCGGATTGGCTGATGCTGGCATCCCAGTCCAGCAGAATAAGGAGCTCCAACACGATCGCGTTGATCTCCGAGACGGACAGGGTCAGCATCTTTCCAGCTGTCGCTTCCCCGCTGACCTCGGCCCAACAACAGTTGAACAGTGAAACGTCGTTGAGATATTTGGAGGCCACTATAACAGTAGCCAAGAAGACACGAGCGGCGGCGAGCTCGTCTGCGTTGGCAAGTCGGAAGCGAAGCCGGCGGAGGTATACGAGGCAACCCATCAACGTCGCCATGTGCGTCTCTGAGATGACGATGACATCTATGATGAAGCCCTCTAGTGATGGGGAATGTGCATCTCGTGGTGCTGCCTTGGCTGATGCCGCGGCGATTGTTGAATCAATGCACACCACTTGTCTTGCTGCCTCGGCGAGGCAGCCAACGAATGCGCCGTCAATAGGTCGGCGTACCATTCGGGCTAGCGCGGCCGCGTCCTCGGCTATCGGACTGACGCGTGCGGATCGAATCATCCTGTGAGTAAGTTGATGAGCTGAATGGTGGCGTGGCGGAGGCTTTCACAACTTCATTCTTCGCGCGAGATCAACGCTCTTAAGAGGCGCCGAGGTGATCGAGAAGGGGCTGGGACCAATAGTAGGCTTTACGGCGACGGAAGAAGGCCCAGAGAGTCAGAAGACTCCTTTAACGTGGCAGGATCCCGTGGGCCCGGCGGCGATTTCTACCTGCCACAGCCAGTAGTCACGACAAGCATGCATCCGCAACTCTTCATTGTCCCTTTCGTAAAGATCTGCCTCGCGCACAGCTGGAGTGAACAGTTGACAGTTATTCAAACCGGCGCGTCAGCGGTGTGAACGGCTACACGCGTGATTACACGCGGAGACCCAACGTTTCGTGATGCCCTGATGAGCTATGGTTTGCCGGCTGCAGACTCTGGGCGACGCAAGATAGACGCATCAGACCTCGTTTGCGCTCCAAATCAGAGGCGACCGGTGCAGACGAAAGGGTTTCCCCGTCTCGCCGTGGACCGGGCACGTGCATCGCCATCCGGTATCTCGAGAATGGACATGTAACAAGGCCCGAGACCACGCCCGGTAAGCCGTCACGCGGAGAAACCGTATTTGTCTTTGGCACCAGCCGGCCCTCTGAGAAGGAAACTCTTCAAAATGTGCTGCGTTGGACGGACGATGGTAGGGGAGGTGATGGTCGGGGTCGACTCTTAGCGGCGCAGGACTTTGACGACAACCGGTGCTATGAACTCAACGACAGCGAGATCTCCCTGCGTCGTCGGCGGCAGTTTCCAAATAGTTCGCCTGATCAGCCGGAGGCCATTTGCCCACAGTGGTGCGAGACAGATGTCATCATACCATCCGACGTCCCCGTTGGCGCTGCCTACACCCTATACTGGATCTGGAAGTGGCCGACCCGGCCCGAGAAGGCGTTTCTGCCGGACGGGCGAGACGAATACTTCACCTCGTGCTCGGATGTGGACGTAGTTAAAGCATACCCGAAGGAATGTCAAATCCCCTTCCGTAGCAGGACCCTCAGCGATTCCCTGTATGGGGCTTTGCTGCGCGCGCGACTGAACGTGCTGCATTGAGGCGATGAGGACAGTCATAGATGGAATGGAATAGAGAGTTCGGCTGGAGACACATGAGTTCTATGTAGACAAGAACGTTAGGGACCATGTGCGACTTGATTTAGGGGTACCATCATCCAACATCACAAGCCTATCACAGCTTTGGAGGTGAAGGGATGTATGTTATCCTGTCGTCCCATTCGTTGTTCGCACCATGTTCACTTTCACCTGGATTGCCCTTTCCCCGACTGGAAATGCCACGAAGATGCTAGGCAACAATGTAGGCGAATGCCATGTTCGGTTTCAGGGTGGCTCCCCCGCCTAGTGTCCATGATGGAAGCAGCCGTGATGCCTACATTATACAAGGCTCGAATCGCCTCGAATGGCCTCGCCGTGGCTACAGTACACACGGCCCGCGTGTTCATCAGTGAGTAGACCCCTCTGGTACCAGCATCTCCGGGCCAGGCAGCCACCATAGACGGCCCAAGACCTCCAGACTCTGCCACACTCTCTTATTAGTGCGTCGGACCCCCAGAATGATAAGACCAATCCTGGCCCAGTCAAATTTACACTCGGCAACTATGGCTATCAACCCCAACCTGCGTGACTCGGCAGACACCATCTGCAGTCATCCGACATGCCATGTCATTGCGTTTCCCGTCTGGCCCATGGATTCGTCCTACGCCACCTTACATGTTCCCGATGAAGAACTACTGGTCCCATTCACCTCAGACGATAACAGAGCCAAGGTAGATGACCTCTGGCCGACAATCCTCCCTTGGCAGCGGTCGATTTATTGCAACAGGGGAAGGCGTGTTTATCGCCGCCGTCACGCGAAGGGGTAATCTCAAGGCGGTGCGAGCTTGCTGGGCCTTGGAACGGCGAACCTTCGACTACGTCGCCAGATGCTTCCCATCAGAAGTAGCGATACAAATGAAGAACGGAACAAGAGTAGTGCAAGCAATCTTTTCAGACACGCACGAACTACACGCGGCGGCTTCCAGGTGGCGGAGCAAACCGATGCCGAAAGCCGCAACGCAGGATATCAGACAGGGCATTCGGTATTTGCGAGCCCCGGACAACACGTGACTACAACGTTCACGCTCGGAGGTGCTATTGAAAATGAGTGGAAAGAGCACGTTGACGTAAGTCGTAGAATTAACGACATAAGAGGAGAGCGCGAGGACGACGTGCGTTCGTTGCGGTCATTCCTTAATGTATGTAGGATCTAGTCCTTGCTTAATCCGACACAGTCCGGCCAATCGTGGAACTGGAAGCGTCTCTACTGGCGCTGACGCTCCCTTCGTCCCCCTGTGGACCTCGGCTATCAATCGGGCACGTCTAAGCGGAATGCCGTTCATTCTCAACATCAGGAAACAAGGTTGGCCGGCTTGCCGTCGCCCGTTACCCAAGAACAGGAGCAGCAGAATAGAAGTGAAGACTACCGCAGTGCAGTCTGGCCGACGGGACAGGAGCAACATAAACTTCAAACGAACAGTCAACGCACTGGACTTTGTATATAAATGAAGCAACGGACGCCTGTGATGACATCGGGCCGTCGTAGGTCATTATGGAATCAAGCCATGAAATCAAACGACAAATCGGCATCCTACAGAGCCGAACAATCTGAATCTCCCTTATTGTATACTGAGAGTCTTCATCAACCTCGCCATCTCCTGAAAATTACTCGCCATGCTGGACATCATCTTGAAAAGAACATTCACCGTCGGCGAGGCGGACGTGGGTTCCAATGACATAGCACGTTGCTGCGCCACCGTCTCCTGGACAAGGCCAACGGATGGCGACCGACTCTCTGCTGTGCGCTTTCCAGTTTGGGCTTCCTCCCATCTTCCTTCGGCTTCCACCGCCGCTTGATAGATCGCCAGGTCGGCATCTTTCGTGCCCCACCTGGTACGGAGACAGGTCCGTGTCTCCCAAGTGGACCGTGTCTCAGTATCGCTGATTTGCCATTTGATCAAGATGTAGGTGGGAACCTTGTTCCACTTTTTGACCACCTGGGGATTAATGAATTCTACGTCCTCGCTCGAAATGGTGCCAGACGTGCCTTTCCAAGCGATTCCATAGATGCCGACGATATGCCGCTTAGTATACAGAGGCTTGCCGGTCTCCTCATTGATTTTATCTCCAAAGCGATTAATCTGGTTCGAAGCACGTTCCCGCTTCGGGGGTTCGTCTGCATACTCTGGTGGATAAGAATAGTGTTCGATTCGATATCTTGCGTGACTTCTCTTGCCCTGTCGGTTGATGTAAACGCGCGACGACTCGCTACTCTGGCTACCAATCCATCCGACAGTTTGTAGATTCTTCACTTCCTCCCCAGACCTTTGATTGTAGGATGTGATCAATGGAGCGCCTTCCAGGTCTTCGGACTCGAAATACCCGTCGTTCGCTTCGCTGTAACTGTCGTCGTCGGGTTCAGTTGACTTCATTACATCATCTGCCTGCACCGGCTTGGGCTGGCCCCTTTCTTGCTGTCCTGTGGCTGGGTCGTGTGAAGTATGCTTCCTCATAGTGTTGCCACTCTCTTCGTTATCAGGAATCTCTATCGCTGACGCGGCAGTCGCTCCGTTGTTGCCTCCATCCGTTTGGGCTTGGTTGGTGCTCGGAGCTGTGGCTTGTGCGCCGTTCTCAGCCTTAGTCTTGGCTACGGCTTGCGCGCCGTTCTCGGTGTTGTTCGGGGCAGCGGCCTGCGCGCCGTTATCGACGTCCATGTCAGAGTTCATTGAATAGAAGTTGAGTATCGAACTGAGAATAGAAACTTGAATTCTGGGGGCCAATATATATGGGCGATGGTCCCAGATTCAGTCTCAATACCTTGAAGATGAACGGCCACAAACGCTCTCGGTCCTACCCTTTCCCTTTGCTACAGTACCAAGCCTAAAACTGGCATTGAAAGAACCAGTTCTGGTCTTTCCCTGCCGGTGCCATACAGAAAGAAGAGGCGTTGATGATTCTACCTACGGAGAGGGGATCTACCAACAACAAACCACCCGATACCAGTCTTCAATCGATGCTGGGCTCCCTGACACTCTTTTGACGGACATGATAGGAAATGGGACGGACCAACACTCCTACTGTATATGTAACGGAACTTGGCACACTTCTGTCACTTGCTTCTCCCGGCATCTAGGCGGTAGCCATCTAGAAAAAAGAGCTACTTGTAAGACGAGGATCCGCCCGCACTCGGGCGACGCATGAACGGAGACAGTGACACAGGACGTGCGCCCAAGACCCAGGTTTAGACCACCAACATCATCATGTCACACCACAGTCCTTTTTTTGACCTCTACTTTGACGTTAGACATCTGATCTACCGCCATCTTCTGCCACCAGTCATTCATGTGAAAGGACCGGCCGACGGCGTCTTCAGCACCGCTTGCACCGTACACGATAGCGACGGTAAATTTGCGGCCAATGGCTTTTGGCGCCTGGCGCCTGATGAGATTAGTCACTCGGGCGCTTCCTAGCTAATACACACTCGGCATTCGGAGTGCAATGCAGCGCGCCAAGATACAGGCTGGCTTTCACTCTTACTAGCATGCCATACCACGTCAGTATTCGCCATTGGTCCTTTTTTTGTTGTGCAGGGGCAGATAATAATCTTAATAGGTATCACAGTTCGGCGACCTCCGAAGCCTTACCCACAGTGACAGGTGGAGTTAGTGCATGGCTGAAGATACTAGGTTGAGGGGTTATTTTCTACGACATAGCATTGCCACATGGATAGAATCTGTGTTGTCTATACCTCCAGGGACGGTGTGGTGTAATGGGAGGATGATAAGATGGGGGCTCGCGCCAAGGAAGCACAATAAATNCTTTTTTGACCTCTACTTTGACGTTAGACATCTGATCTACCGCCATCTTCTGCCACCAGTCATTCATGTGAAAGGACCGGCCGACGGCGTCTTCAGCACCGCTTGCACCGTACACGATAGCGCCGGTAAATTTTCGGCCAATGGCTTTTGGCGCCTGGCGCCTGATGAGGTTCGTCACTCGGGCGCTTCCTAGCCAATACACACTCGGCATTCGGAGTGCAATGCAGCGCGCCAAGATACAGGCTGGCTTTCACTCTTACTAGCATACCAGACCGCGTCAGTATTCGCCATTGGTCCTTTTTTTGTTGTGCAGGGGCAGATAATAATCTTAATAGGTATCACAGTTCGGCGACCTCCGAAGCCTTACCCACAGTGACAGGTGCAGTTAGTGCATGGCTGAAGATACTACAGTTATGAACATAAGTCCCTTCCTCTTTCTGCGGAACTTTTCTCTGTCAGGTCATGCTCGGTACTTCCAGGTACGGAAGCATAGAACCTAACATCCAGAACTGGGCCCTGTTGTTAGTATTGAACCCTTGTTGTGTCATCAGTGCTGACAATCAAAGTACCAATTCGTACCTCAAGTCACCGTATTAGACAAAGAACCGAGTGCCCCACATTTCACAGTGCAAGTGTTGTCGACCGGTACCTTCTTGAGAGACCAAAATACAAATACCTGGACGTCGCCCTGACCAGATCACCAATCGCAACACGGAGACGTCTGCAAGCTCGCCCAATACGACCGTGGACTCCCCTTACACCACAGGCTTTGTGAATATCCTCACTTTAGCAGAATCCTGGGTCGGCACCGGCGAAAATGGTAATTTACCAGTGTTTTGTTGTCAATCACGTGACCTGCGTCATGGAAGCACATGGAAGGTCGGGGAAGTCGAGGAAGTGCCAAGGAAGGGCCGTCTTTGTGGGTAAGTGTCCCTTTGTCTGGTCGTGGTTCTTGTCGACGGTCCTGTGGAAAAGCAGCTTGACTGCGAATCCGCGAGAACCATCTCGACGGTGCACTTTGTCAACGATCCGACTATGAACCAGAGTGAGAGTGTCTGCGAGTGGCCAAGTGACGATGGGACCAACCCTCGGCTTACACATTTAGAGGTGGAAGATCTCTGGACCTCAGTAGAACATTGATGGATCGTGAAGAGTGGCCTGGTGAACAGTATGATGAATACTACCATTCCCAGGAGAGAAGCGAGCGGCTTCATCATGGTGAGCTGTGAAAGGGCCACAGAGCAGGACACTGCAGTGTAGCCTCCAGACGGCACTATTGCAGCATATACTGAAAAGGAATTCCCTTGGAGTGTCTCATCCTTTTCACTGTGTTGCCTAGTTGCCGGTAGAGACCCATGTCGACCTTGGCATGGCAGGAGTCTACAGTCCGTATTTCAGGTAAGACGACACGACTTTGTTCCTAGGTTTTGCTCATTTCCAGCGGCCTCAGTCCTTACTACGGCTACTATACAAATGTGCCACCCGACGTCTCGTCCAGAGGCCCCGAGTCTCTATATCCGTTTGACGTTGATTCATCGCTACAACAACTACGTTACTATCCGCTTTAGGGTGCTGAGAATTGCATGCTCGTTGTCATACTCTAAAGCCACCTTGTAGAGCGTAGTAATATCAAGGTCATTCCGCCGGCCAATTATGTCGAATGCATAATTGTTGCCATGGTCCAGGGTTTGATTGAAGGCTCGAAGTACGTTGATATGTGGCTGCTGAAGGAGGTACTCCAGAGCCGTGTCGTTGTTGTGCTCAAGAGCTTCTTCAATGGCCGGGCGGACTTCAAGGACTTGCTCTTGCGGCGGATTCGGGGTTTTCATTGAATTTGGTCTGCCAACACTCTTAGCCATGGTTCGTCCAGCTCCCAGGGGCAAGCTCACATCAATCGACGCCGCAACAATGGTAATAGGAGGCCTGGGACAAGACATGGTGGCACATGCCAGATGGATATCCCGCTAATGCTAGACAGAAGGGTGTCCATGATGCTTAGGTAGTTGCGAGGTGTGACACGAGGATAGGGACGTTCGTTGGATGAGCTGTAAGGCAGCACTGAGTCATTCCCATGGGCAGTAGCTGTATTTATATTCCAACACGGCTTCCTCCGCTATGAAGTAAGAAATTTGGAAACCGGCGAACCTCGGGCTAGGTCAAATCCTCTATGGCTGTTGAATGGAGACAAGATGCCATCGGGTTGGCTCACCGCACTCGATGAAATCGCGTACTGTCGGTTTCTTCTTGAATGTGCCGGCGGCCAGAAGAATGATTTGGAAATCTGCAGTTGCATCTGGACTCAAGACGACTTCGAAGAAATCCGAAAGTGGTGCTCCGAGCTACGTCAAGAGTTTGACCTGCGTGTTGGCAACGCTGATCTTGGCGGAGAGTGGCAAACGCTTTGCGTAGAGGAAAAGGACCTTGATAACGGACTGTGGGCAAAGATCCTACTGACTGATGGAGCAAAGGTGATTGGAAGGTCTCCGCTGGAAGGATATAAGTTGATTCAAGTCTGTCAGTCAGTCTTGACTTGGCTTGAAACCCTGTTCAACGAAGTTAGCCACGAGAAGAGATGGACTATGTTGGATACTGGCGTAGTAGTGGTGGCGGCGGTCTCTTCCGATGATTGTGTCGCCGATAGCCAGGGCAGCCGTACTGCGGGCGTTCATGGCGACACCTGGTGGATTCCGAGGTAGAGCTCTGGTTTGGCGCCCTTCAGTATGGTAATGTGTTACTCCACTGTTCATCAACCAAAGTCGATGGCTTTGATGGGAAACGCCTTTTGGTTGTGAATGGCCGGAAAGAGACTTACAAGGACCCAAACTGGGCTTTGGAAAACGAGCAGACCACCAAGGAAAAGACCATCACCATGATGGACAACCTCCGTCTCGACGACCTGAAAGATACACCTTTCGCGGGACTCACGGTCCTTGTGTCGGAAATCAAGGTTGATGGACACAAGCGGTTTTGTGTTGATTTTCTCCTCCTTCTTCGGAAGTAAGGAACATTGTTTTGTTTTTGAAAGTCGCTCTTGAGGGAGTTGAGAAAGGAGTCGAATGCCCAAAGCACGGCTACACACCCGCCGAACGTCACCAGGACCAATGTCGATATGTGGCCATCTTCAGCGGGCTTCATGATGATTGCAGCGGCAACCACGACTGCCGTGTATACAGGGCTGATCATAGACCAAGACCAAAGCCATCGTTCTGACGTCAGAACACGATGCCACAGGAGTCTCTGCGAGCCGTCCGTGACCAAGCTGACGACATCCGAGGCAATACTCGAAGGGGACTGGATGCTGCTGAGGCGAAGAATTATCTATCAGAACGATCTATCATTTCGCGGGGCATAAGTGCAGTAGGCCCTCCACGAACAGGTCGAAGCAGTACTGCCGGGTTGAAGCGGTCATCGAGCCAGACCGGCGCCTCCGTGCCACCCAGTAAACGGTCCTGTTCGGCATCTCCAACAAAGGCAGGCAGCGACGCCACCCCCAATCGAGTACACAGGCGTGTCATTCTACGCGACTATGGAAAATGTTGAATGGGCTTCACGGTGCTCGCGTGAACCCAATCCTTAGCTTTTGGCTGTGCCGGGAGCTCTAGACCATTGGTTCGGTGTTGCGATAGATGTGATGTATATTCTCTAGCTGTTAGGCTTTCCTCCGAGCAGGAAAGCCACTCTTGTAAGCTCCGTGGGGTTACATAAGCCCATTGCCTGCTCCCCTGCGGAGTCAGCTATCTAATCTGGTTCAACAGAAAAGCTATTTACAAGGCAAGCTCCCCGTCGGTTCTACTTGCCGCGCTGGACGGCTGCATCGAAGGAGATGAGTCCTTGCTCCAGGCAGACTTGCTCCACAGAGACATCTCGATTAACAATCTGAAGATCAACTAGGACAACACCAACCCTTCGTGGTCTTTTTTTTTATCGACCTTGACCTTGCGATCCGTGAGCAACGAGGTGGCGCCTCGGGAGCAAGAGGAAAGACAGGTGCAAGGGCTTTCATGGCGATTGGAGCGCTTCTGGGCGAGCAGCATTCTTTCATGCACGATCTCGAGTCATTCTTCTGGGTCTTGTTCTGGATATGCATCCATTACAACGCGCCGGACGAGGGCAGAGTCGTCCCGAGGTTTGACAAATGGAACTACTTCGACACGGAGGAGCTGACAACTTCCAAAACGAGGTTGGTTAGCAACGAAGGAGACTTTCTGAGGATCATAAAGGGGAACTGTACGCCATACTATGAGTCACTGGTTCCGTGGGTCAATAGGTTACGCAAAGCCGTGTTTCCAAATGGTAGGAGGTGGGAGATGGAAGACCAAGGGTTGTATGCGCGAATGAGAGAGATCCTTTATAAGGCGCAAATGGATCTAAGCCCGTCGTAGAGATTATAATCAAATCGACTCTCTAGTCAGAACGGTAGTTGACCCCGTGCAATCCGCAGCAATCCGACGGAAGATTCGGCTGTCCCGCACCATCTCTTCCAGACTAGTTAGTGTACGACGTCAAGATCGTCCAGCATGGCAAGTGGGGGTTTAATTAGTCGCTGACCAACATGCAGCGGACGGCGGTTTATTCGAAACCCATGGCACGCCTAGAGGCGCATATCGGTGGTCGTGGAGATCGTCGTAACATCCATGAGCCTGGCGCGCAGGAGGCCCGTGAGAACTTTGCCCTCCGCTTGGTGGCTGAAGATTTGGCTACCCCGCGATGTGGCTAAGATGATGGCTATCAGCGACGTGGCCGTGTTGGCTGACTAACAGCGGTGACAAAACCACGCTGTCGATCCTTCCCCGACTTGACGTGTCCGCCATTCCTCACCATCGGCCAGTCAATCTTTTGAAACCTACCTAACTGTTGTTCGCCTCCACATCGTCAAGCTGCTGCCTCTTTACCGAACAAAGGACGATTATAACAGCAGCGCGAAAACCCCACGCCACCCAAACATGAAACAACAAAAAACATCGAACTCACTTCCCAGCGCGCGATGGACTTCGTTCGAGAATTGGGATTATGGCGGCATGAAAGAGCGGCTGTTGAAGTCGCTCGCCACTCTCGACAAAGATGTCCTTCTGCGCCATGCTGAGCGCATCAAAGGCCAGAAGCTCGCAATGAGCGATCCTTTTTCAGCAGGACAATCTTGGATATGTTTCGAGATGGTCGCTGAGGACGGCAGCTTGGTGATTGCCCGCGTCCGATTGCCTCGCCATCCCGATATCCTCCCAACAGTTACGGAGGAAGACGAAAACTATTCGATCGCGTGCGAAGTGTCGACAATGCGTTTCGTGGCCCAGAACCTCCCAGCTGTGGTTGTTCCAAAAGTGTACGCCTACGAAGGCCCTAGATCTCAACTTGCCACCGATGCTGGTGCCATTTACATGCTGTTGGAAGGCTTCTATGGCAACACCCTGCAGGATATCGCACCCGATTTGTGCAGTTTGCCGGTCTGTGAACACCCCCTGTTGTTGCCTTCTCTGCTCCGCGTTTCTCGCCTTCACATCTCACGCTTTCCAACCGGCGCCCGACTTGAATCTTATCTTACCAGGCACAGGTTACAATCCAAAAGCATATCATGGCTCAGTGGACAATGGTCCAAGCACGGCTGGCCACCTTGGCTTTTCCTCAAATCGGTTCCATCTCTGATGTGACGGAATCGGGAGCTCCTATCATTGGAAAGTTGTCCATATCAGCATCTGAGGGCCTTGTTCCTCAAGGGCCATTCTCCACCTCAGCCGAGTACTTCACTGCCACTGGAGAAGCTGCCCTCCGCAAAGCAAAGCTCCACAGTCGAGACTCCTCGTACTTCAGCAAACTCGGGGCGCTGGTTTTCATCGACATTGTACGGAATACTGGGCTCTTTAGGGATTCACAGACATGCTATCCCCTCAGTCACATGGATCTTGGCACGCAGAACATCATAGTTGACGATGAGTTCAACTTCCTAGGCCTTATCGACTGGGAGTTCGCTCAAGCTGCGCCGTGGCAGGTCAATCATTACCCGATGCCTTTTCCACTTCTCTGGCCGGACGGAAGGATCAAGAGTGCCCTGAATGACCCACGACACGTCGCACACAGGAACATGTCGCGGCAAGATTTCGCTCGAAAGCTGTACTCTGAAAAGTTCCGGGAGGCTGAATCTGTACTGAGGAAGGAAGGTCGGTATCTAGAAAAAGAATTCGCCGAGGTATTAGAGAGCCCAGCGTCAAGGGTTTATGCTTGCTTCACGAAGCTTCGAAGCTCCCCAGGACAGGATGCAGGTCACGTCCGCGAGATGGTGCGGCTAGCGTTTGGGCTTGACAACGCGGGAACGGATCAATACCTTGAGAACATAAATCTGAGGTAGACGAATAATTGCAGTCGAAGGTAATGGAGAACAGCCCTGCTTGGCCTTTGACATGCGGGTATATGTGAGGCTGCTAAACTGCCAAAAACGCAAGGGGGTGTTCCCTAGCTAAGCCAAGTGCAGACGAACTGATGCCCCTCCTCAATCATCCTAACCCTCAGTCCCATCTGCATAGTATGCTCCGACTCTTTCACTCTGAAGTGCTGCCACCAGCCGTGTTGCTTCTTGTGTTTTCGGAGGGATCAGCTTCGGCCAGTTTTTCAACTGGGCTGATGTGGCAAATGAGAACGTAACTGGTGATCCGTGTCTCGCTTCGAAGGCAACTCTTGCATCTAATATCACTCTAATAGAAGCTGCGTTAGGACACATAAGTTCGCTGGGAGGGAGTAGACTCACAGTCCACCATCTTCGAACTGAATATCTCGAGCCTCACAGCCCGCTAGTTCCAACCTGGCACGCGGGACCTCCCACATGCGATTTGCCGCACGAACACTACTCAACTCCCGCGAGACTCTGTGCGAGCTGCTGTAGTAGGTCGCTTGAGACTTTGCGCTCCATAGCTGAACGACAAGGATGTCAGCGTTCGCGCCGCCTCTCCTCAGTTGGAAGATATGGCCTCGGTCTTCTCCTATTCTTCGGTAATCTCCCATGGCACACCATTCGAACGAGGAGTTGAGAGTGGACACGACGCGCTGCAAACATTAGAACGATGCCGCGAAAATTTCTGCCCGATGCCTACTGTGTCTTGGAGTACGTGGAGGCGGTAGAATTCCAAACCTGCAACAGTCGAAGGCGAGAATTGAGACGTGCTTTGGTCCATCTCTGCGAGGCAGAGCCCGACCGCACGATCCGGTATAAAGTAAAATCCATCCCTTTCAAGGGCATGGATAGCTTCCTCGACGGAAAAAGCCGTTGAAGCCATACAAAGTAGACTGGTATTGAAGACGCGACGGAAAGATGCCTGTGGTCCAGGACCGTGGAAAGCCAGGACAAGATTCGGCACCCAAAATGGGTCATACGCCACTCTGTTTACCCCTCATCACAGTTTTGTGACCACCCATGATCAATTTTCGGCTCCCGAGTATACCCCTCTTATTTCAGCCAATCATAAGCACGGACGCATAAAGCCGAGCAAATCTGTGTTCCCGTCCAAAGCCACCAACGAAGGTTGGCTGGTTTAGATGCCTTGAAGGCAGCCATGCCAGCAACAAACGGCGCTGACCCACGCTGTTCATCTGAGGTAGCATGGACTATAAAGATACGGTCGCGCATCTTCTCGTCAAACGTTCTCGACCGGTCGCCAGTGTCATCCCAGTCACGTCTTCTCTTTCCGACCTCTCCAAGATTTGCATCTGAAATCAAGCGGGAACCATGCCGTCTTCCAACAATCAAACTCAATGCTCGAGCTGCGGCGCTGTCTACGGCCAGGGTCAGTCTCATACCTGTAGCAAGTGAGGTGAAGTGCGGGCGAAGGAAGGTATAGTCGGAAAAAGGGACTACTCCTCAGCTCAATTACTGACCCGAGATAGCACTTCAAGACTTCGTTGTGTTTCGCGTTCTCATGACATGTTGTTATATGGGCAAGCTGTGGTGATTGTCATGGATCTCATGCGGTTTTGGGTAGTGACTTCATGGTTCGCATTTGATATTGATGGCGAGGTACCCCTCTTAAACCGACTTTCCTGACACCATCACACACTTGTTTCTGGTGCCTCTGCTCCGGTTGTCCATTCCCCTCGAGCCAGACCAAAAAGAGAACTTGTCACAGTCGCAGGACTAGCCAAAGATCCACCGTCCATTGTAATGTTCGCAGCCGCCTGAGGCATTGTCCAGCAGTTCTCCCCCTCAATCATGTATCTGCCCACACCCATGCTGGCAAATGCCCATTCACCGTCGTTCGCAGTCATGTTACCAATCGTTTGCGCCAGTGTCCAGTCTTCCGTACTTGCGGGCACGACCGTGTAAGCAAATGCCCACTCGCCATCAGCATCTGGCTCGGTCAAACACGCCAGACGATTGTCTTTCAAGCCCATGGCCGCGGCCTGTTGGTCGTTTACTCGTCCTGTCTGACTCAAAGTCGAGATCTCGACTTCCCGCGCAGTTGCCTCCACTCCATCGTCCGTCGTCGTGGGGTCGCATGGCTGATAAGAAGAGTCAAAGCATGCACCGACTGCCCGAGTAAGTGATGAACTCCTCTTTGCTGTTTTACGTGGCCGTTCCGGACTTGAATCTGTGGTCTCTCGTGGTCGTTTGCTGTCAACCCTCGGGAGGCTTTGCAGTCGATCCAAGTCCCGAGCAACAACTCCGTTGAAATGCGACGTTCTTTGCCGCATGAAAATGGCTCCAGGCTGGTCTCGGTCGTACTTGCAGCCGTGCCTTAAAAATCGATGTACTCGTTGGAAAACTTCACGACAGAAAGGGCAAATTTCATAGCACTGAACATCTGAAGGGTATATTCAGTGACCTAGCGCTTAGTACATGTTGAATCAAGAAACCTACGCGATTGAAAGTGTCGCACGAGATTGCCTCGATTCGGGTACCCATTACCGCATTTGTCGAACGGGCAGTGGAGTGCGTTTGACCGGATGGAAAAGTCACGTCTGTCCCCATCTCCAAAGCAGCTGTCATCTCTGTCTTCCACGTTGATGGCATTGCTAGATTGTGCGATATGCATTCGACAGAGCTCTAACTCGGCGACTAGAAGTCGTTCTCGCGACTGCTTCATGGTTGGCGATAGGAAACAGGCTAAGTTTTATGGCGTACGACTTACTCGGTACTCCTCGACATGGTCGAAGAGCTTCTGATTCGATGGGAAAAGGGTGAAGCAAGTCTGACATTGACGGTGCTCTGTGTAGTCGGCCATTTCAGTGGAGCAAACAAGGCACAGTAAAAAAACGGGAGAGCCCGTGGGACTGTTTGGTGAGGGTGACGACTTGAATTAAAGCGTTCGCTTGGTCACGTGACGTCAGGCCACTTTGTTAAGGTGGGGTCGATCCGACCCGACCACTTCGGAAGTCGGGCTGGGACTATCTGCCCAACACAGCCCACGGACCAAGCATTTAAGTTGGAGAAGCCCCAGCTGCTGACCAGCGCGTACCAAGAACCGGCTTCACTTTATGTCAAATCCATTAACACAGCTATACGACAACACTGCCAGGACCATGCCTCTCTGCGAAGCTTGCGACAACGGCATCAGAGATGGCGGCATCTGCCCGAGCTGCAAAGGCACGGGGACAGTTTAAGCGCAATTGTGGCCTGAGGAACTGAAATCGATCGGGTAAGCTCGGATCGTCGGAGCACCTAAACTCAAGAATAACACTGACCACAGGGTCCTAGTAGAGAAGATGTCACGTGGGGCGCAAGGGGAGCACAATGGTGAATAGAGCAAGGATGGTTGGGTTGCTGTACCGCTTGCAGGATTTGAATCATTGGAAATCGGGTGTCTGCGTTCCTCGTGCGTCGAGACTGTTCCCGTGTGGTGTTCGCCCTTTTCCCTCTAATTGGGCATGGGAGAGAGTCTGGCTTATCCAAATAGACGCTGGGTCAGCGACTCGGTAGACCAATATATGCAGTTGACGGAGATTGCGCACTACGGAGTAAATACCCCTGGGATTATTTGTCACCACGATTTGAACGAAATGGATTTGTCGCAGGACCAAGACCAAGAGGTGTGGTCAAGGTAGAAGTACTTGGGCACGACCTTAGTCGTGCTCCACTTTACTTGGACATTTGATCCGGATAGACGGATTCTTTTGATATGATGCTTATCGGGATTCATCCACGTAAGACACGTCGGATGTCGCGTTTTGTTCCTAGAACAAGACAAGTCAATCAACCGCAGACGCCTCGGCGACAGGACTTGTTGTTGTGGTACATAAAGGAGAATTCCTGCAGTCACTCTCCGACGATCATTGGCCAGTTGCCAATAACCGTAAAAGGGTTTGAATACTACCGGGGTAATGACTAGAGGATAAACGCATCAAATAAGGACTCCACCGACCCACACGTGTAAGTGGTCCTGGGTAACGGAACGGGACCATGCCTGATCGGCAACATCATCTGATTGGCTCGTATCTTCGTGAGATCGCCACCCCTGTCTGTATCTTTGGTCCCCTGGTGTGTCCCTTCCCAATAGCATCGGCATTCACCATTCTGTGAGTACCCCTGTAAAGTGTAGTTCATCACCATTTTGTGAAAACCCCTGCTGCTAACTTTGGTCTCGTGGTGTGGCCCTTCCCCACAACATCATAATTCACCCTTCTGTGAGAACCCCTGTGCCATTACCGGAGCTCAGACCACAGATCTCGAAGATCGAGATAACAAACAGGGCAAGCGGCCAGCTCAAGCAACCCCCTGACTTTGTTGGCGCTCCGTAGCTTTCCTGTTGAAGGGTTCATGGGTAGAGGGATGCCTATGTGTACCCCAGGACTTGGCCATATTGCAGCCGTCACATTGGCTCCAGGACGGCTTCTGTATGGTCAATGGCTCAGCCATCATCGCCTTGCCCCCGATCTGCTGCACCCGCATGCAAGTACCACAAGTCGAGGCCCGTTTGACACACTAATCATGTACCATGAAAGTCCAGGGAGCTCATACAGCTACGACCTTTGTGTACGCAACGAGGCCATGATTGCAATCACCTTTCCACCTCTGGCACTAGCTTCAATATCTGAAGGTAGCTATGATTGCACACTCACATAGGCCATCACCGAGGTTCGGGGGGGGCTCAACGGCTGCATAAGCCATGTCCTCGTCATGGCCTAGTAAAACAAGGGGGGATGGCCATCCTGGAGAAACAAGCTCTCGCGTGAAGTACCATTGACGTCGACGTCGACCTCCCGTCCAGGGTTAACATGGTCTCACTCATGGCCAGTGAAGCTGCAGGTCCATGCGGGCCAAGAGGATACAGCACACGTACGCCTCGTTGTATGAATGTCATCGACTAGGCCACCGGATGGTCGAGGCGTACCCCTCGGCCACCTGTGTCTCCTGGGGGCTCTATCCAAGGTGAGGGCTGCAGAAACGGCCGCTATTAGCCAGCGGGGCCAGTAGCTTCTTCGCTGCACTCATCGGCCCGTAGCTATAAAACGGCGCAGGACTGATACTGAGAGACTCGTAATCTGCACTCCAAGACACAGAATTTCCTGACATACTTCTTGATTCTCGATCGATCCGTAAGTACCTCCTGTGATAGCAGCTCCCTACGCGTAGCTGACCAGCAAGAAACATGGACCCCGACCCAAAGCCGGACCCCCATGATCATGGCAAGCCTGTTGGTGAGGGTGGAGGCAAATCGAACAGCTCAGAAAATGCCCCAACTATTGATGAAGATGCAACCTGGAAAAATGCTGCGTACTTTGGCACCGAAGACGGAAGCAAGGACAAGGGCGGAGGCAGTCAGAAGAAGTAGATGACTCGTAGATACAAGAATACGAGACGAGTGTGATAGTATGCACGCTGACTGCGTCTCCCCTGTCTCCCCAAAGTCACAGCGGAATCACAAATCATGAAGAGGCATTGTCACCACCAACTCAGGTGGCGTGAAGCCTGCGAGCCGTCGTGCCAACAATCAAAAGAATAGACGGCATTCTCGGACACATAAAATAAAAGGAAGCGTGGGCTTTTTTATTCTAGCCACGCGACTTTACCCCTAGTCTTCATCGCTAAGCCATACCATACTGCTCTCCAAACCCGTCAAGATGTTTACCACCTGGACCTCGCTCCATACTTTCATTGGTCTATTGTAAGCCTCATAACCGTTTAAGATGGCTATGTACTCACCTCTCAGCTTGTTCCGATACACGCGACTTGTTGTTCATATCATTGCCTACTTCCGACATACCTCCGTTTTGCCTCCAATCTCTCCATCCTTCAGGCCAAGCGACATTACGGTGGTCATTGCCACACGCGGTGATGAGATAGCCAACCTGGTCAGCGGGCTCAAATCTCACGTCAATGCTGGGTGCAGGCACATATCGATCTGTGTGCCCTCCACCAGGCTTGGCCGCGTGCAAGCCGAGGCAGATTTGTGCGTATCAAAGCAGAAAGATCTGAAAATGTACATCTCTCACGTTGCCCAAGCCGGCAAGCGGGAGCAACTCAAAAGGGCTATAGACAGCATTCCAGACTCCAGAAGGAAAGCTCACAAGGTCATCGTCTTCGCGGATGATGACATTGCCTTCCCTCACAGCACCTACGGCTGGGTTCTTGCCCCTTTCGAGAACCCCCAAGTTGGAGGTGTTGGCACTTGCCAGAGAGCTAGCCGCATCAAGACCGGCACGATCATACAGAGGATCATAAACTGGATCTTTGCTGACTACATCGAACGACGCGGCGTCGAAAACCTGGCCACTCTGGCGATCGAAAAGTCGATATCTTGCCTCTCTGGCCGATTGGCAGCGTTCCGGGCAGTGATCGTGCAAGATCGCCATTTCCTCGACGGCTTAGTGTCGGAAACCTGGAATGGCTTGAAGTTGAGGGCGGATGACGATAACTTCTGGACTCGATGGCTTCTTGAGGGAGGCTGGGAAATTGCAGTTCAAAATGACGAGAGGTGTCGGGTCGAAACCACCTTTGGAACGGCCGCATCTGAGCTCCGAAGATTTGTGAGGTGGCAAAGAAGTAATCCAAGGAGCAATGCAAAGTCGTTAAGGCGCATCTCAAATTGGCAGCAAGTATCACCTAGCAAGAGCGTGGGACCTGCTGACGACGAGAAACAGGAAATTTCCTTGGGCAATTTACGCGCTTTACCTATCCGGTTTTGTGAACTACGGTCTGCCGATGGACATTGCGTTGTGGTCACTGTGTTGGAAGGCCACTGCCGGCAGCCCATTTCAGGACACTCTCAGGCTAGGGTTCGTTGCTTGGTGGCTCTTCACCAAAACTGTCAAGAGAATCCGCCTGTTTCGGAGAGATGTGAGAGATGTCCTGTTCCTGCCTGTTTGCATCCTCTGGGGCTATTGCCATGACTTCATCAAGCTCTATGCATTGATGACTCGCCATGAGGTGAGACGCTTCTGAGGCACTTACTGTTATTATTAACTGACACTGGTAGACTGGGTGGTAACTGACGCACCGGCTTGGATCTTGAAGGGTGGAAGGGTGGGGACCTGGATTTTGAGCCATGGATGTAGCTACGTCCACCTCAGTATGGCTGACAGACAGTCTTCTAGGGAAGCGGTTGTATTTCCTTTGGCACGTAATGACTACCGAGAAAAAGATTGAGAATACTATGACACCCGCGGACGCTTCCATATTAGATCACCGTGATTATACCCCAGGGAAACCTGAGAAAGGGGGTCAGCTTCTCATGTCCATGATAAGATACGCCGAACTCACAGTCTAACCCTGACGATCACGCAACGATGAGGATTGAATCAACTCGTCCCTCAGGCGAAACCAGACTTGACATGGAGACTGGGGTTGACGGAGGCGTATCATTGTTGAGGGCAATGGCAGGGCGCGTAGTCCTTTCTGCGCTTCTTGTGACGGGGTCGACAGGTTTTTCACGTCCTCGGGCTTGAAGTACGAGATGACGCGATGCTCCGTGCCACCACGGGTAACGGTGATGGTCATTCGAGTCAGAGATCCATCGTAAAGAGTCGCAATAGACCGATTGTCGATCAAAGCCGGATGGCCCCAATTCAAATGATCTCTCCAGGGTCCGGTTGCGTTATCTTCCACAACAAAAGTAGAACCACTCCGAATCAGGAGAGGGATTTCGCGTCGGTAGGGTCCTCTGGGTGCGTGAGCGAGTTTGCCCTGAAGACATTTGTCCACGAGAAGTGTTGCATCCTCCTCGGAACGAACGTAGCCCCTGAAAGTGGGTTCAAGGGGGGTCGGGGGGGTTGATGGCTCCATTCAATAAAGGTGTCGCCGAATAGCTCAGGAGTTGGGGCAGTCTCGGCGACAAGGAGTAGCCCACTGGCGATATGAATAGTTGCTCAAGCTCATTGAAAGCTCACGCGGGCGTCAGGAAGGAAGGATTATATGCCTTGACATCTGTCCCTCCCTCTGTCTGTCCCCCTGCCGATATTCTCTCTGCTGGGGTCGCCTTCCAACACGGCGTGCTGCTGATGTAAATGCTCCCCCAATTCGATAATGGTGCAGCTCCGAGGCTGGAGGTCAATGGTGTGCTGGTGATGTGGGGCTGCCAATCGCTCCATGTATCCAGGTACCAATTGCGGGTGCTTGGTCGGTGTGATTGCACTGCAGGCTGACGCACATCNCGCCTTCCAACACGACGTGCGGCTGATGTAGATGCTTCTCCAATTCGATCATGGTGCAGCTTCGAGGCCGGAGGTCAATGGTGTGCTGGTGATGTGGGGATGCCAATCGCTAATGTGTCCAGGTACCAATTGCGGGTGCTTGGTCGGTGTGATTGCACTGCAGGCTGACGCACATCTCGGCACCAACGCAGAGGTGAGGGGCAAAGGCTCAGCACCAAGTCTCCCATCCACAAACCACTCTCGCCGTTCCAGACCCGACGTGGCTTTCACCATCCCCCAAGGATGCCGTCTCATTTAGAGATACACCCCCTGAGCGACCAGCAGAAAGATGAGCTCATCCGTGTCCTGCCCAACATCAAGTCCCTTCTCGTTCCCGTGGATGACCGGCACGACATGCATGGGGACGCGCGCAAGCTCAAAGATAGCGTCGCTCATTTCATGGAGCTATTCCATTACAGGGAGAAGGTGAGCCTCGGCCCGTTGGATATATGTCAGAATAAGACTAAAGCCTGCTCCTAAGGTCGGTGGCGACGCGCAGGTCAACTGTGTCCGGATACGAAAGGAGGCCACCTTGCCGATCAGCAACCCGCCGCGGATATTCGTGCCGATAGAGGTATCGGAAGAGTCAAGTATCGGAGGACAGAAGGTCGACTTTGGATGCTACGTATACGTGACAGAGAGCGTCAAAATCTGCCCCTCTTTGACGTATCTAGGGTTGCGTCGAACGTAACAAATCTTCGATGTTAGTTGCC
Organism: Verticillium isaacii; assembly: GCA_002851775.1. Lineage (NCBI taxonomy): Eukaryota > Fungi > Ascomycota > Sordariomycetes > Glomerellales > Plectosphaerellaceae > Verticillium > Verticillium isaacii. The sequence continues at coordinate 2,973 of NMXN01000017.1, read as the reverse complement.
CCAAACGTTGCTGGGTCAATCCATGTTGCATCCTCGTCTATGAATCCCTCACCAAGAGGATATACACCGTCCATTAGGCTGTATGCCATGCCGTTCTCCTGAAGTGGCAGCGGCCACATGTTCGGCGCATGGCAAGGGACAAGTCGCGAAACGGTTCGCTCGGGCACTGTGTTGGTTTTGCTGCCGTCGCCCCGACCAGCGTCGAACCGCATCCGCTTTGGCGATGCTGGCGCGAGTTTTTCTGGTTCTGCTTTGCGTTTCTTCAGCGTGCGCAGGCCCGCGATGTATGAAGCTGTGGTTACTTTCCAATGATTGAAGAACTTGTCCGCGTAATCAAAACACCACTGTGTATCCTCCGTTTGGCAAGCCCCGAGGCTGCGGAGCTGCGTGGCAGTCTTCTCAATAGTTGATGTCTTCTTTGCGCGAAACTCCAACCTTTACTCCCGCATTAGCAACCGAGCCCATTTCTGTCTGGATCAACTTACGTGGTGCGACCGACGAGCTCGCATTCTTCCATGAATAGTGCGCCGCGCCCATCCAGTGCTTGAGAAATATCGTCGAGGCTCCGGCCTCCCTTCCCCCACTCATGACAGTTGTTATTTATGGTGTTTTCTTCGTGGCCTGTGAGCTTGGACTTGAGGTGCTTGATGAGCTTGTGCTGCTTCGAGCGTAAGAACTGCTCCCGTATGTCATAGAACACGAGCAAGTAAGCCCGTCGCTTGGTCTTCCCTACAGCTGTCGATGGATTTGATAAACTCTGAAGTTGCCGGTATAGTCGGCAGACTGGGTCCTGTTGCAGGGAGGTCTCAGCCGTCACCCAACGCTCAATCTCCTCCCTGTATCCCAGAGGAGGAGCAGTTCGCGAGAAGTGCTTGGAGATTGTCTCTTTCAAGCCACCAGGAAGTCTATCCCACGTATCGTCCTTGGCGATGCCTCCGAGAAGGCCGTCAATGGCGGCGATAAACTACTCGTTGAGCGAGGCTCGGAGATTCATTGGAGGGCCTTACCTTTGGGTCGTCAAGCCGGACCCCGCTCAATCCAAGCACCTCCTGCAGGCGGGCAAACGGCTGATGCGGCTCTCGATTGCGAGTCTCCATTGTTGAAAGAGTGTCGTTGAGTTGAACGTGGGAGCCCCAGCTCCCCAGCTGAGGGTGCGAGCGAGAACCCAAGATTGCCACTCTCAGATCCGGAAGTGTCCCCGTGAGACCACCGTGCATGACCAAGGTTTCCACTATTTATTCGCGTACAGGGTATCGCCAAGGGTGCAGCAATGTCTCATCCACCCCTCTGCCGCTTTCTCTACAAGGGTCATTTTGGGGACATGTCCCCAAACCACTCTGTCAAGCTGAACCACCCAGGTCGGATCCCATGCGGGTCGCATCGCGAGCACACCCTGGTCTTTTGGGAACATGTCCCCAAAGATCAGGATTGGCAATCGCTCTGGCTTGGCCCCCCAATGGTTGCTTGGTGTTGCTGGACACTGCATATAAAGCCTTGCGAGGCAGCCAGTTGCCTTCTCGGTGTCCAGAGAAGGATCTATCGCTGGACGCCGCACTCCCCTGCCTCTGCATTCTTCCCGGCTCGAAAGTGCACTTCTGTGCCACCCTTCCACCCCCCCTTGTCCTCCTGCGTCGATACCTTCAACATGGTGGTCCCTCGCCCTCTCAACATCCTAGTGACAAGGAGCTTCTCTATTACTGTAGGTAAAAATCCAATCATTTCTTACCATGTTGCTGACCCTTGCAGTCTGACCAGGGCTTGACATCGGTGTCTTGTTCCAGCGACGCCCAGAGGGGCGAGTATCCCGATGACACCGAAAATGAGGCTGCCGTCTCTCCCACCCAGGCTGGCCTGTTGGAGGACTGGGTCACACCGCCTCCCGAAGGCTTCTCACATGCTCTGGCCCCTGCCCCAAGCACTTCCCGCAACCACAACGTCCGCAATGACGAGGGCCTCCTTGATGCTGAGCCGTTCGCGATTCCTTCTCGAGTCGCCGGCCCCAACATCCCGGACTGGTACTGCAGCCATGGTCTTCCGAGTCCCCCGTTAAGTGCAGTCGGCTCGGCATCGCCTCCGCTCTCCTTCTCACCCGATGCCCCTCCCCCTTCACCGATTGAGCCTCTGAGAAGGCTCAGCGTGCAGGAAGCATCAGAACACCCCCGGTACGTCGATGGTGCCTGGCTTTGCAACACGTCTGTTGATAACTTGCCTACAGGACGCAATCCAATGTGTCAGGTGCGCACCAAAGCCTCGCCTTGGTACAGTTTGATGGGGAAAAACTTGCATCGACGGGTACGGCACCCCTGCACGCTATTGACCTTCGAAGCTGTGAAGACCTGGACGGCCTTGTGTCCGGACTCTTCCACTGTCTGCAGATCGGCCGTGTAATCCAGATCATCGGCGTGCCATTTCCAGATCTTGGTAAGTGGATAGATCGACTGACGGAAGCTGGCTTTTGGTCAATCAACGCAGAGTTCCTGCCCTTGGGGACAAAGGTCGGGGCAGTCGCATAGTAAGTATTCTGACCACGCTGAGACGGCAACAACCAATTAACCAACATCATAGTGTGAACGTCTCCGCCGTAAAGCCAGTCACGTCAACTCCGACATTTTGGGAGATCCAGGAACACGACCCAAATGCCGAGTCGTTCGCCAGGAATCATTTTATCAGCCTTGCCATCCAAGTTCTCAACAACGACCCTGACCGCTTGCCCGACCTCCGCCAATTGATGTCTATTGATCTCGACCTCCGAGCCTGGTTTGAAGCCGAGCTCTTTCAATTGATACGAAAGGTACGTGTCAATGACCATTGATCACGGACGTGGTTCTGACGGCCTCAAGGATGCTGGAGTAGCTGCTGAAGCGATGTTCCGACGATACCTTCGCTACATAGCAACCGCTATGGACAACGAAAACCTTCGGGCTCCGTCTAATCTCCTATGGCTAGTGGATAAGGGTAAACCACCACCCAACT
>NMXN01000016.1:0-200192 GCA_002851775.1 Verticillium isaacii | reverse complement strand
ACCCTAACCCTAACCCTAACCCTAACCCTAACCCTAACCCTAACCCTAACCCTAACCCTAACCCTAACCCTAACCCTAACCCTAACCCTAACCCTAACCCTAACCCTAACCCTAACCCTCTACAGTGCCTGCGCGAAGAGAAAGTTAGTACCGAGGGAATGGACTTTTTCGGCAAGCTACTCAAGCAGATTATCAAAGAAAAGGCCCAGATGCAGGCCTGGCTGTTATGGGAACATATCCTCTCGAGCAGTAGGTGATGGTGAGATGAAGTTGAGTACGGTCTCGTTGGACAATAGAACATCAATGCGTTTATTGAGAATCATGCTGCTCTACCTCTCCAACAGTTGCAGGACGGAAACTTATCCGTCAGAGGTTTTCCGCCGAGGACTCACGATGCGGGGTACATGCTGCGTCACATGTGGAGATGCGCGGCATTGGAAGCTTGGGATCGACGATAATGATAGCTTCCGACTCGTCAATGACAAAACACTCTATTATAGCTCCTGCGAGGTAATTTAACAGAGGAGGGGAAGTGATGCCTATAAAGCACGCTTGAAAATCGCACGGAGAAAACATTACAGACCTTTCCCCGACCTTGCATTTACCAAAGCCCAATCCACGTGCCCACCAACATGAAGACTCGACCGGCAATAGCAGCCAGCTTTACAGCATTTTTAAATTTATGCCTGGCTTTGGAAAAAGATTACACCCTCCATGTCAATCCATTCCTCGGCACAGAGGGCCCAACTCCAGGCTCAGCATATCAAGGCGGCAATGTCTTTCCAGGAGCAACTCTGCCATTCGGCGCCGTCAAGGTCGGAATTGACACCACTCGATGGGACACGAACTACCAGGCCAACGCTGGTTACACACCCGAAGGCAACGTAACAGCCATTACAATGTTGCATGTCAGTGGCACCGGGGGTGCACCAACTTACGGCTTGATTCCGCAGATGCCACTCGCAAGCCTCGAGGGTGTGAATCTGCTGGACAACTTGACGTACATGCAACCTAGGACCGAGCATGATGCTGCAGAGGTTGGTTACTACAAAACTTCTCTGAAGAGTGGTGTTGTAGCGGAGATCAGCGCCAGCATGAACAGCGGCGTCATGAGGTATACGTTTCCCAGCGGCGGAGAGCGACATGTTCTCGTTGATCTGAGCCACTATTTACCGACACGTGGCAAAGAGTCTCAATGGTACAGCAACGGGCGCATTGAGTACAGCGACGACGGAAGCTGGTACACCGGCTATGGCGTTTACAGAGAGGGCTGGGCTCTCGGCGGAGACTTCAAAGTCTACTTTTGCGGACACTTCGACAGGGCTCCTTCCAGTGTCCAGCTTTTCTCCGGCATCTACACCGATCCGTACTGGCCAAACACCACTGACGTCAATCCCGCTTTTTCCAACAACAGCAACTCCATCTGGGGTGGCACCGACGGCTACCAGTATGCAGACCGAGTGGGCGCTCTCTTCTCTTTCCCATCGGATAGTCCCACAATCAAATCCAAAGTGGGCATCTCCTGGATCTCATCCGACAAGGCCTGCCAGTCTGTCAATACTGAGATCCCCCACTGGGACCTCAACACCACGGTTACCGAGGCCCAAGACAAATGGAATAGCGAGGTTCTTTCGAAGATCGATGTGCAGACTGATAACCAGACCCAGCTTGAGATGTTCTACACTGGACTTTATCACGCGCATCTGATGCCATCCGATCGAACGGGCGAGAACCCCAACTGGGTTTCTCAGGAGCCGTACTATGACGACTATTACACCCTGTGGGACACGTTCCGCTGCACCCATGCTCTCCTGTCTCTCATTCTCCCCCAACGCCAAGTCGACATGAGTGAGCATATCCCCTCCCAATATGAAGAGACTCTTGCTGACTCGGCACAGTCCGGAGCATGATTGATATCTGGCGACACGAACGGTTCATGCCTGAGGGCCGTAGCCACAACCACAACGGCCGTGTACAGGGTGGCTCTAACTCGGATAATATTCTCGCTGATGCTTACGTCAAGAATATCGACACCCGCGGTCTCATCAACTGGACTGATGGGTACGCCGCCATGCGAACCAACGCCGAAGTTCAGCCTTACAATAATTTTGACTTCAATGACCCGACGGGAAGTACCAAGGAAGGCCGTGGCGCGCTGGATGATTGGAAAAAGTATGGATACGTGTCGGTCAACTATGGGAGAAGCGTAAGCAAGACGGTTGAGTATTCATTGAATGACTTTGCGGTCGCGCAGGTAGCACTAGGGGAGGCTCCAAAAGACGCGATGAGGTACCTGAGTCGCTCAGCGTGAGTGGTATCATCCCAATCTTTCATGAAACTGGACTGACCTATTCAGTGGCTGGCAAAAGATCTGGAACTCTGAGGCAGAAGCGCTTAACCACACCGGCTTTCTCGTGCCACTTCAGCCTAACGGCACAGTCCTGGAACCATATGACCCACTATCCTGTGGTGATTGCAATTGGAATGCAATCTCGTATGAGGGTACTCCTTGGGAGTATAGCTTCAGCGTACCCCACGACATGGCCACGCTCATCTCACTCATGGGTGGCCCAGAAGCTTTTGAGGACCGCCTGGATACAAGTTTCATTCCTGGTCTTGGAGCACAAGACCAAGGCAACAATGGCATTGGATCTACAATCTACAACCCGGGAAACGAGCCGAGCTTCATGACGCCGTTTCTATACAACTATGTCAGAGGCAGACAGTGGAAAAGTGTCATGAGAAGCAAGGCGATCCTCGACGAATTCTATCACTCTGGCTCAAGTGGAATCCCGGGGAACGACGACGCAGGGAGCATGAGCAGCTGGCTCGTCTGGAACATGCTCGGCTTGTATCCTGTCGTCACACAGCCGGTCTACCTTGTCCTTGCTCCGCGATTTGCATCTTACAGCATGGGAATAGGGTCAGACGGTGGCTTGCTACGGGTAACGGCCGAGGGGATTGAGAAAGGTCCCTATGTGCAGAGCCTCAAGGTTAATGGAAGAGAATGGCACAAGAGCTGGGTGAGCCATGAAGATCTTCTTGGCCAAAACAACACAGGAGGGCTGCTACAGTTCGTTCTAGGCAATGAACCAGTAGAGTGGGATTCTGGGGAATTACCTCCTAGCCCAGGCAGTGCGAGCTCATAGGGCAATGGCTGTATGTGCTCTTGGACACTCAACTCCAGGGCGAGCCCGCTAATTTAATCGCCATAGTTTTGAGTGCTCTATAGCTTTATTTAGAGAGAATGTCACGCAGCGGCACAATCATGATACAAACGTAAGATGACGCCGCGCGCGGATGTCGACCTCGGCATGGATGTCGGCGACACGGATCTGCAGCCAATTGCGGATGCGGCTGCAGTATGCATAGTGACGCTCGTTGAGAGCGACGACACGGCCCCAATCGGCGGAGCTGACCTTGGCGAGCTGTCAGATGCAGTGCCCACTTCAAGGGTACTCGTAGGTATAGCTATGCAGAGACTCCAGAACTGACAAAACGAACGACCATCAACGGCAAGTTCCAGGACCTCCAGGCCAAGAACAACGCCAGGAACATGGATGGTTTAGGTTTAGGGCTGATTGTTTTGTAATCGGACATCCATGTCAGGGTAGTGACATCGCGAGCTGACATTGAGTATCCCTACGATCATAACGGTGCGTGTACAAGGTGGTCGTACGAGTGTGGGCATTCGGATATTCTAGCTCATTGTTTGGACCGCTTCTAGGCAACAGCCCCTTCGTAATCTTAATCTGCTTCCATTTTCAGAGAACGCTCGAGCCATGGCATGGCCAAGAGCTTGCTAGCCGTTGAGTCTGGTCAGGGGGTCCTTGTACATCGCCGACCTGTCATGCCTTACCGACCCATCCTCAACAAATCCTTTAACACAGGCTTTGACGCCTGTTGTCGGAAAACTGTAGGGGAGAATGGCGCCTTGAGGTCCTCAAGTAGGATTCAATCCCTAGCTTTGTCCATGTCATCTACTCAGGAAGGTCTCAACACCAGCCAAGCCAAGCACCCAGAACTCAACTCCAATCCCCTCCCGAGACAGTACACGATGTCTTCTCAATATCGCTCATGGCAGATCTCTCAGCCCGGCAATATCAATGATAACCTCAGCATCATCACGGCTACGCGACCTGATGCCGAGTCCCTCGGCAAGTCAGAAATGCTCATCGAGGTCGTTGCCGCTGGTATCAACCCCCACGATTACAGGGTAGTGCAACTGGGGGGTGTCTCACGGGCAATGATCTCTTACCCCAGAAGGCCCGGCTTGGACTTCAGCGGCCGCGTCGTTGCGGTCGGTCGCAAGGTCACCGATATCGGGCTTGGCGACCACGTTTTCGGCCGGATGGACCCTGCCAAGACTGGTTCGCTCGCTGAGTATGTCGTAGCGCCATACGAAGGTGTTGCGGTGCTTCCGGCAGGTCTTTCATTCAACCATGCCGGCGCAGCTGCCACCGCCGCACTTGCAGCTTACCAGAGTATCGCACCCTACGTTAATTCTGGCGACAAGGTCTTTCTGAACGGAGGATCTGGCGGTGTCGGAACTTTCGCGATCCAGGTGGCTAAGATTCTGGGCTGCCATGTCACCGTTACTTGCTCGGCGGCGAAGGTCCCTCTCTGCAAAGATCTCGGCGCAGACGAAATCATTGACTACAAAAGTTCCAACGTCATGGAGATGCTCCGTGCGAAGGGCAAGGTCTTTGCCCTCGTCGTGGACAACGTGGGGGCCTCCCCAGCAGACCTCTTCATCGGCTGCAACGACATTCTGATATCTAAGCCAAAAGGACACTTTATCTATGTCGGCGGAGGGATGAACATAGGTACGGCGACGAACATGTGGACCGGCTTGATGCTCCCTTCTTTCATGGGGGGCGCAAAGTACAAATGGAAAACACAGGTCACCAGGAACTCACACGAAGACCTTGTCAAAATTGCACAGTGGATGAGCGAAGGCAAGATGAGGACGATTATTGATTCAGTTTTTGACTTTGATGATCTTCCTGCCGCGTTCAATAGGCTGAAGGAGGGTAGGGCTTCTGGAAAGATTATGATCTCTATACCGAGGGTCGAGGCTGAAGAGAGGGGGTGAAGTAGCAAAGCAGACTTATAGTTCTGGTGGAGATTTAGAAATAGTATAAGGGGCCAATTCACGATGTGCATAAGTTACTAGATTTACAATATGAATTGGAGGGAGGAGAATACCAGGAAACTTCAGGTGGCCTCTAAGATGCTAAGTGTCTGCCACCTTCATTGTTGAAGTTGGACTGTCATCTACAATGCCTACCTCCTAACATTCCGTTTTGCAAGGCTCCATACGGATAACCTTATCGCAATTGAAGAGGCATAACGGGTCAAAGGCGTTTTTCATCTTCAGATTGTTAGTATTTGTCCACAGCCATCACGATTTGCATAGTACTCACCAGTCGCATCGTGTCGACCGCCTCCGCGCCCAGCTCCTTTTCCAGATAATCCCTCTTCACCAAACCGATCCCGTGCTCCCCGGTCGCCGTACCCTTCATCTCGATTGCCATGTCAATCATGCGATGGACAATTCCTTCCGCAATATGCCTCTTCTCCTCAGGGAATAGCAGCAGCGTGTGAAAGTTGCCGTCCCCCACATGCCCTACAATAGACCCCATCAGTCCTGAGCGGTCAATGTCGATCTTGGCCGCCTCGATGATCTCTGGCATCCGACTTAATGGGACCGCCACGTCCGTCGTCCATACCTTATCCGTCGGGTCTTTTTTTTGTGCCAACATGCTCCACAGCGCGTTCTTTCTTGCCGACCACAGCTCCTCCCTCTCCTCAGCGTCGGAAGCGAACTTATACGACGTGCTTCCATGGTCCTTCGTCATAATGCCGACCTGCTCTGCCACATGCTCGACGATATGCCTGTCGCTGCCCGCAAACTTGAAAAAGAGCGTAGGTTCCTCTTTCCAACGCAGCTTTGTGAGCTGTGATAGGTTGATGTTACGCATCTGCACTTCATCCAAGATCTCCACAGCAGCCACCTGAATGCCACGCCCGACCACGTCCCTCACAGCAGAGGCAGCATCCCGCAACGTGGGGAACGTACATATCGCTACAGCCTGATGGGGCGGCTTTACCGCCAATTTGAGCGTTGCCTCTGTCACCAGCCCCAGTGTTCCCTCGCTTCCGATGAATGTGCGGGTGAGATCGTATCCGGCGGAAGACTTGCGCGCCCTCTGCCTCGTCTTGATGATCGTACCATCTGCCAGGACGACGGTCAAAGACAAGACCCAGTCACGCATGGTACCATACGCCGCGGCATTGGTCCCGCTGCAGCCTGTTCCGACCATACCACCGATCATAGCGCCAGGGCCTGGGTCGGGTGGAAAGAAGAGCCCGTGCGGGGCGAGCTCCTCGTTTAGGTCGACCCAGCCCAGTCCCGGCTGAACGGTACAATCGAGGTCATCTTTGTTTAAAGAGACGATGGCGGACATATGGCTGAAGTTTATGGTGACGCCGCGGCGATGGGGGATGTACTGGCCCTCAATGGAGGTGCCGCCCGAGTAAGGGGTGATGGGGATGCGGCGGCGGGCGCAGATCTTGACGAGATCGGAAACTTGCTGGGTCGTGGAGGGGTATAGGATCACTTGGGAGGTGATGGCAGTTGATTCAGTCCAAGCATATGATTGGTAGTCTGTGCCTGAGTGGGCGACGAGGTCTTGATAGTCGGTGGAAATGGCGTCGGGGCCGATGACGGCGGTAAACTCCTTACAGGCGGCGGCGATGTTGGTGGGGGAAATGTCATGTTGCAGTTTCGGAGTGTCTTTCAAAGAGAGTGTGGATGAAATATTTTGGGATGGAGCTCGTAGCGCGAAGCCTACTGTCATGCCGGCTGCTGCAAGGACGAATGAAATGAAACCTCCGAATGTGAGTGAGACGTTCAAATTCTGTCATGAGCTGGCATACCAATGTTGTTCCTTTTGCTTTTGAGTTCATCAACCCTAGGCTTAGCATCCGACATGAAACGGCCTTGGCGGAGGTTCATTGTTCGACGAAGAACATTACCACGTCCAAGGGCTCTGACACGCCCGCATATGCCGCTCATGATGGTAAGCTGTATAAGTAGAGAGCACGCCGGAGACTCCAAATCTGTCGTGGGTTGAAGAGTCTGCTCTATGCTGTACACCGAGCCCAAATACTCTACTCATGAAGCCGGTCCCTCGCCTCTTAATTACATCCGATGTCTCCGTCGAGGCTCTTTCCCGCAAGATCATATGCCAAGTGCGAATTCGGCTATGGCTGGCCTTCGGGCATGGTTGGTGGAGTATCGGGTATGGTCCGGGGCTGGGACCTCCACAGCGTTACCAAATCCCCACCGAGCCCCCGCTTGTTTTCCTCTCGACGGCAATGGTCTCGGACGATTGAAGGCTGCGGGGTTCGACCCCAGATTATTGTATGAGATGTGTGGGCGAAAGCTAGAGAATGTTGGGCGAATCTGGGGTCGAGCCAACATGGCGGGGTGTTCGCGGGGTTTGGGATGAATGATCTTGGCGTGGTCGCAGCAGGGATTTGTCAAGGTCTTTGCGTACGATGGTGTCTTGTTCGACTGGTGGCACTGATTGTCGGCTGCTGAGGCTGCGCATATAATCTTATGCCTAAAGTTCTCAACCGGACATTTACGCAGAGTAGGCACGTATGTCGGCGCCGGTGACACCAGGAGATATTGTGTTGAATAATCATGCCGACAGGCATCTTTCAAAGTCAGTCGAGTACCCATTTGCTGCCGGTCAGGGCTGCTCAAACCCCGCCATACCCAGGTCAGCGAGGAAATGCAACGCCTGATACGGATATGAGTCTGGTTGCGGAAAGTCTGTCCCTCCACTTCCATCAAGTCCGCTTTGGAATCCGCTCTGCGTGAGATAACTTGGCCAGAACCAGCCCCCCTCTCTCGTTCCCTCAACGTAATTATGCTCCCCGTCCTGCTCAAATAAGAACCCCTCAGCCCCCATAGTATACCCTGTGCCTTCTGAAGGCAGAGGTACGGGGGCAGAAAAATCCCCCGTGGTAGCATTCATAACACTCTGCGACGGAATGGACACGTCTTCCATCCTGCCGTCTGGGGCAGCCCCCGGCCCAGGTGTCCCTTCAGCTCTCCCTCTGTCACTCACCCGGCGGAGGAGATTGTTCATGAAAAAGTTCCGTATCCATCTCGCGAGAACGTAGACGGTCTCGAACTGTTTCAGCGCCAGAAGACCCGGTCGGATGGTCTTGAGAAGCTGGTTGCCTTGTGGCTCAGGTGGCGCGGCATCGACTGCCAATGCCATCATGGCCGAGAAAAGCGCAGAAATGTAGATCATGGGGAAGTGCTCCTGTGACCAGTACAGAAGGGAGTCGTCAACCAGGCTGAATACGCTTGCTGCTGCGTCGAGTATGTGGGGGTTTGACGGCAGGCCGGGGGATTGGCGCTGGAGGCGCTGGTGAAGGTTTATGAGGTAGTAGCTGGCGATGTGAGCGACGAATCGAGGTATAGAGGTGTTGGAAACATACTTGTAGCAGACTTTAAGTGTCAATATTAGGTGGTGGCTACTGCTTGGCCCGTCCAGGAACGGGTGGGCATCGTGCCATTCTTTGAGCGTGCTTTGGACATCATCCATTGCGAGATGGCGGATGGAGGTCTCGCGGCTCTGAGCAAGGCGATGAGGGGAGCAGTGATCGAAGTAAAGGCGAGCAGCTACCTTATTAGCAAGACTGGGCCTTGGTTTCATGGGTGAGGTGCCTCGTACCAGCCTTGTTTAGTGCCACTTGGCTGATGATGTATTGTACCGTCTCCGGTGTCTCGTCAGCTAGGTCCTCCGGCATCAGCTCCTCCACGTCGTGATCCGAATCGTTGATGACCATCGGTGTGCCGGTCGACAAAGAAGTTTGACGATCTCGAACCTGTCCAAGGTCAGCACCCAGGAGGCGCCATCTTGGGGCAACTTACGTATAGGCACCACCACACCCTCTTCCAACGGGCCTTCTCTGTTTCTGGCATCTGCGTGCTTCTTGTGCTCCGGTGGTATCCCATACACTGCGCAGATCGTATCGCCGCGGCGAGCCACCAATGGGCGTCCCGGTAGGTGCTGGGGTTCCCGAACCAGTAGTGCAGGAGGTAAGACGAAAGGAACATGCTCGTCCTGTCCGAGGTCTGGTCCGAATCGAACGCCACCATGGCGTTGGAAGATAAGTCGACATTGGCAGCGAGGCGGTTGCTATATCGCATGAGGTGGATAACTTCCATGTCGCAGTGGATCGAGGCAACGAAAAGGACACAGCGCAAGAGGGTTGGCGATAATGTTCCGTCTGAGAGAGACGCTAAAAAGGTGGACATTACAAGGATGGGGCAGAATACATGGAAACGGGCGAAGTACGTTCCAATGAGGCGGTCTGTGAGGTCGGACGGCGGCAGCTTGGGAGCCGCACGCGCTGACCGGCAAGGCTGTGGTTGAGACGACGGAGTTTGGCTTTCTGTGGCCTCGGCATACGGTCGTGATATGTGGCTGGATATGCTCTGAACCGGCTCGTCGCGGTCATTTAAGGACCTGTGGAAGTTTGTGTGTCCCGGCTTGTACCCTCGCATCACGTACGAAGCATACCAGCTCTCACCAACGTAGCTGGGCTTGACATGAGGGCTTGTGGCGGTAATGGGTGATGGCGAGGTCCCAGGCTGACTGCGGTCATCCCGACGCATGGGGCTGGCGGCGGTGATTCTTTCATCTACATCCATGCGGGGATGAGACCTGGACGACGATGCACTCGCGGTGGTTTGACCTGGTGTTAAAGGATCGATGTCGGCGTCTGGGGGGGTCTCGTGCGTGGTGTATCTTCCATCGGGGCCTCTAAGACTTGGAGTTAAGTGTGGCGCTCCATTCAGGCGGAACAGACTCTTACCTTCTTCGCCTAGATTGAATCATGATGCACTGCTCATTGTTGCTGCTGTGCTTGCAACCGGAGCATGGCGTGCCAATGATCCAGCCATCGCATTTCGTCCTGCGTCTGTTGCAGCGTTCGCAGGCCCGACCTCGTCTACGTGTGCTGACGGCATTCCGCGAGCGCTGTTTCCCGTCATCATTTTGTTCCATTGATGACTGCATCGAAATTTATCTTTTTGATCAATCGTTTGGCACGAGCGTGGGTGTTGTGAAGACATTGCCGACCCAGGACCGATATCTCCAGGTTCAGCCGTAGTGGTGACGGGTCAGGATTCGGGGCCCCGCTCGGGACCCCGCCGAAACCAAAACAGACCCCGGCCCGTGACTCAAGTTCCCTCAGATCCATCCAGGCTCAGGTCTTGGTTGTGGTTCACTCCGGCTCACATCCAGCCAGGCGAAGCAAAGCGAGAGCCCACAGCGCGGAGGGGGATGAGGGGGATGTGCCACTAAAGCAACGCTAGGCCCACCATCACTGACCATAGCCGATGGTCTTCGGCTATGGATCGGCCGTGGTCCCCGTTCTGAGAGCCCATCCAATGTCTCGACTAGCACATCCCTCGACGATTCTCTCTAAGGAGTCCTGAGCCAACGCCGGACTCGCGGGACGGGCGATGGTTGGTGTCATGCACACGTTACCCCAGACTTGGCCACTCCTCGCGTCTGATGCAGGGACAGTAACTTGACTGGAGTATATGAATCCCCAGATATCCACTCGTCTGACTGCTGCACGGTCTTTTCTCATCATCACCTCCCACATTCGTCGACTCACCCGCCGCAGCCATGTCCGACCTCGAGGACAAGCACAGCATGTCTCACGATGAGATGTCCAAGGACGAAATCGGCCTTGGCGTCAACGATACCAGCACGGTCGAGGCCCAGGGCGTGACCCGCGACGCAAAGTATGAACGTCGTCTCTTGCGCAAGATCGACTGGCGCCTCCTACCCATCCTCGGCTGCCTTTACACGATTGCGATGGTTGACCGCTCCAACGTGGCTGTTGCCCGCATCGCCGGTATGGATGAGGACCTCGGCCTCGATCAGGGCAACCGCGCCTCCATCGTTTTGATGGTTTTCTTCATCTCCTACATCATTTTTGAGATCCCCAGCAACGCCATCCTCCACCGTCTCGGCGCTGCAAACTGCCTTGCCTTCTACGCCTTCGCCTGGGGTTTCGTCACTCTCGGCATGGGCTTCCTCCAAAACTGGCAGGGCCTTGCCGTTCTCCGCGTTCTGCTCGGCCTCTTCGAGGCGGGCTTCTTTCCTGGCTGCGTCTACCTCGTCAGCACATGGTACTGCCGCTTCGAGGTCCAGAAGCGCATGGCCCTCTTCTTCCTCACGGGAAGCGCGCTTTCCGCCTTTGCCAATATTCTCGCTTACGGCATCATCCAGATCGCCAGGTATCACCCCTACAAGGGCTGGCGCTGGATCTACATCATCGAAGGCGTCCTCACCATCATTGCAGGTGCCGCTGCCTGGTTCATCATCATCGATTTTCCCGACTCTCCCAAGAACACCTTTCTCACAGCGGAGGAAAAGGCCTACGTTCAAGCTCGCCTCGCCGCGGATCGCGGGCCAGAGGAGCGCGAAAAGGTTACTTTGAAAGCCATCATCCACACTGCATCTGACTGGAAGCCCTGGGCCTTCAGTATCATGTACTCCGCGGGCGCGGTCGGCGTCTACGCCTTTCTATTCTTCCTCCCCATCATCCTCCGCGGTGGCCTGGGATACAGTCTTCAGATGAGCTTCATCCTGAGCACGCCGCCGTCATTGTTTAGCGTCATCGAGGCAATGGCTATCTCCTGGCTTGCGGACAAGACGCGAATGCGCGGGCCCTTTGTCATCTTCCAGGGTCTGATCGGCATCGTAGGGTTGTGCATGACGGGGTTCCTGGAGCACCCTACACCGCGGTATGCGGGTACATTTCTTGGTGTTGCAGGCGCGAACGGCCTTGTCGTCACTACTTTGGCGTGGCAGGCGAATAACATCGTCGGAGACGCGAGGCGGGCGATATCGACGGCGTTGTTGATTAGTCTGAGTGGAATTGGGGGGATTTATTCGAGCATGGTGTTCCGTGAGTTCATTCCCGACAGACTAAGTAATTTTTTTACTAACCACCAGACTAAAGGCCAGCAGGACGCCCCGAACTACATCCCTGGAATTATTGCGGTCAAGGCAATTTACTTCGCGGCCGTGGTGGCTGCTTGTGGCACCATGCTCGCACTGCGTTGGCAAAACAAGAAGGCGGATGAGGGCAGATTCCTGTGTGAGGGCCGGGAGGGTTTCAGATACACGATGTAGCCTAGGGTTCTTTAGGTCGTTCGAAATGCAATTTAAATCTCAATGTGTACTTCTTTCCTGACGAGGTATCTTGCAGCCATGTCCAAGCTCGCCAGGAACAGCCAGAGCCTATCCCTTACATGTCGGCAGCATGGCCGGTGCGCGGCTGATATATTCTTGACGAGGGCGGGGCCCAAGCCTGGTGTCCAAGAGACAGCTATTCATCTAAAGCATGATCGACGCGCGGCCAAGAAGTCGACCGCAGAGATGTAGTCTTGTGGACAGACAGACAAGACAAGCTCGGTCACCGCATATGTCGTCTTGACAAGGTTGTGGGGTTGTGCGGCGAGGTCACGTGGGCGACCCAGTGGCGCCAGCACGACGTCTCATCAGTGATGCTTGACCTGATAGTGTCACTAGGCGATTGGCGATCAAGGGGAAAGAGCCCACATAGCTCGGCTGGGGAAAACTTTTCTGGCCGCAGCTCCCGTTAGGAATGGATGTTGCATCAAGCTGTTGCTTGCCCCGCAGGAGCGCACAAGATCACAAACTAGCATCAGACAAGGTTCAGGGTGTCCTCAGTCGAGGCTGAGAGCCATGCGGCCAGTGGCCACTACCGCCTGTAGCTTGAAGCTTATCTTAGGTCTGAGCGTAGATTCCATGCGGAGAGCAACAAAACTCTCAGGCTCCATCGACAAGAAACAAATGTGTTCGTCATCCGATCCCGATCAACCAATGCCCCAGGACGAGACGACTCAGTCAGTAGCTGAAGGGCTCCTTTGGTGGCACACGGCAGCTCGCATGCTCGCAGTACGAAGAGTTTCTCGCCTTGAAACGTCTCATGATCGAAGACTTCTCCGAATGGGCGGCCAGGCGGCAACAGCTCTTTCTTCTTTCCGTCATACTTCCGGGTGTGGCGCTGCCCATCGTTGGTCTTCGTCTATTTACAAGCTATCACCTCATTCATCGCTGGCACGTGGACGATAGTAAGTGCCCGATGGCGCTGATCTACCCGATGACGCTGATCGAAGATAGCTCTGATTCTTATTGCAACAGTACGTACGATAAACATTGGTGATGGGCAAGGACCACCGCCTGACTGTTCAGCTTTTCTCCGTCGCGCAAACCATCATCACCGTTTTCGGTACGGAGTTGTTGAACCTTGGAGTGGCATAGCTAATTCGAGACCAGAAGCAATATACGGCGCCGGAGAGTACATACAGAATGTGACGCCCGCAGACCTTGCCCTACTTCTCAAGGTGAGATCCAATTTAGATGTCTGAGCCAATTCCCTGACGCCGTGTAGCTGAGCAAGTATGGCGGTGTCATCACGTATAACCTCGCCACTGTTTTCATCAAGGTCTCTATTCTATTCTTCTACCTACGATTCGCTGTTCAGAATCTATTCCGAATGGTCGTCTATATATTCGTGGTTATAGCATACAGCATCGCTGCCGGGCTCTCTTTCCTGTACGGCTGCAACCTTCCCGGTAGCGAGGCGTGCCAAGCCACAGCCAACGTGTTGATCGCAGCGGCAACACTCAACGTCATCACTGATGTCGTCATTCTTATTCTTCCAGTGTGGCTTCTTTGGTCAATGAGGCTCCCAGTGCTATACAAGATGGCAGTGGCGCTCATCATGATGACTGGGGGGTTGTACGTCCCTCGGCAGCTCACTTTTTGGAATCATTCTGATGTTCTGATAGTGTCGTCGCAGTAAGCATTGTTCGCCTGGTCGCGACGCTGGACATTGGGCTGCCAGATGACCCCACGCACGCGTATGGATGGAGCATTCTTTGGTCGTAAGTACAGACATAATCGTGGCCGGAACAGATGCTGAAGCCATCAGTAGAGTCGTGGAAACTTGGGTTGGCCTTGTCTGCGCTTGTCTACCGTGTCTCAAAGCTTTCGTCAGTCGCTACCTCTCATGTGGATTGATGAAGCGGCTTCTTGGCGAACCCGATTTTCGCTTCCCGAGTACTAGCAACATCCAGATTGACAGCTCCCAGATTCGACGCTGAATAAGGGGTAAGGGCTTTATGGAAAGAAAGAACAGTGTCGTAGTAGTTGAGCTTGGCACGGCCTTGTTGCAAGTAGGTTGAAGTCGCAGCTTGGGGCCATCAACGCTTCTGCCCTCCAGAAGAGTTTCTATTCCTGGAACACTCACTAAGAATCAAATGTACTTAACACTAGAACTGATGGGAAATCACCAAACTAGCTGCTTTCTACCCTCCAGCCTCGCGTTCCTTGTAAAATCCTACAGATCTCCGAGGCGCTGCCAAATCTGCTACTGATGAAACGGCTGGCTCTGACACTTTCAAAAGTTAGCAGGCAAACCTTGAGGCGAAGTAGCGGCAAACTCACTTACCATCCCCCAGTAAAGGCCCCTTCGCCTCACCAGCTTGTCGTGCGAGCCCCGTCCAATGACTCTGAACACAAAGATGATGTCTGCATCCTGATTAATTGCCAGCCGATGCGCAACTGCGACGACAGTCTGTTCCTGTCTCGCCTTTCCGAAATCAGCCAGCACAATCGCCTCGCGCTCGAAATCCAGTGCCGAAGTAACCTCGTCGAACAGCAAAAATCTGGGACCGCGAATTAGGACTCTCGCAATGGTGATGCGCGGTTTCTGCCCTCCAGGTGTTGCCAAGACCTGCCAAGTCGTTACAGCCTTTGGTGGTTCCGTCGGGCTCCAATTCCTTCACGATAAAATCGTTGCAGCCGATCGACGGCACATTGTAGCACGAGTCGGTGTCGAGGTCTGGACGACTTAAAGCTGGTTTGAATTTTTAGGGATGTGGCACTCACTCTAAGCTGGGTATCGAAGGTCGTTTTCCGTGGCCCGCTTGTGCAGCTTCTGAGGGGGGTCAACCCGCCTTTGGGTTACGGAAGCGTATACTGGCAGCGCCAGGACGAGGCAGAAAACCAGAAGCAGGATCATCTTGGTTAGGGCAGTATGCCACGTTTTACGGAAGTCTGATCGTGACATTATGGTTTTGGAGTTTTAAAATGACAAGGTCAAAGGCTTGACTGATTGCCCTTCCCATGCAAACTGAGCCTGACGCGACGTGCTTAATTAACCAATCTCCATGTCGACGCCCTCCGAAACGCCTCATGATGATGACGGTAAACGGACCGGTGAACACTACATCGCCGAGGTTTCTTTCCTGAATCAGCTAAGCCGACATGCGACCTTCTGGTTGGCTGCGTCCAGAAGAAGCATATCTGGCCGGTCGTCAACCACCACGACCGGACAAGGAATTGAGGCGCCTTCGAAGGAATGCGACCCTTGGCAGGGCCGCAGACACAGACTGGCCTCAGCTCCCATTTCCTCACCTGGCAGCCTCACATGAAGTAAATCGCCAGTTCCGGAATAGACTTCACAAAGTGCATGCCAAATGGCACAGGATTAGGTACATAATTGGACTTCTGGGTCTCCAATGGCAGGCATTCCCGAGGAATACGATGCAACTGATGCCTTATGCAGCCTTCGAGCCGTGAACGGTTCTCAGGTGGGCCGGCACCACCACGCGGGGATGAGATTGAGGTCAGCGCGACAACGCGGGGTCGGCGCGATTGGCGATGTTGAAAGGTCGATGGTCTCGCTTCACCTCAAGGAGCGCAGAACGATTGTAGTCGACCGCATCGGCCTTGGCAGTCTTCTGGGCCGGGCTCGCACTGGGCTAGCACGTCACTGCGGTCTGCAGCACGGCGGGGTTCGGGATCGACAGCGGCACGCAAGGCAGTGGACGCGTGCCCTTGAAGAGGTGTTCGGATTCTTTCCTCCGTCTTGATGGCCTCTCATCGCATCTCCCGCACGCTGAAGCGGGGAAGCTCAAGGCCACTTACAACATCGACCCATTCCCAATGGACTGTCTTTATCAGCTTCAGAAACCTGGTCCCTGTGAGCGGGAAGTCATTCGCAATGGCAAGCGATGTTGATGGATGACGGCGGACGGAAATAGCACACGATTCCCGGCTTGGCTGTCGTGATCGGCCGCGTGATGGCATTGAGCAGGACCTCGACGGAACCTGGCTCTGGTATTTAAGCTGGCCTATGCAGCAATAGTTTTTGCTCTCACCCGATCTCTCCGTTTTTATAATCACCACAATGAGCATTGAAGCCGGTTCCAACATCGTCGTTGTCGGTGGCGGCATTGTCGGCGCATCCATTGCCTGGCACCTCGCCCAAGAGACCAACGTTACGGTCGTCGCTGAAGATCTCGGCGGCGTTGCAACACCAAATTCCTTTGCCTGGATCAATGCAGCGTCCGGCAACCCCAAGTTCTATTACGATTTCCGCCACCGCTCCATGAAGCGGTGGGTGGAGATCAGTAACGAGCTTCCCGACCTTCCATTCACCTGGGGCGGGTCGCTAAACTGGAATATGCCGCCGGAGGAGCTCGAGGAGTATCAGAAGAATCATTCGGCATGGGGATACGACATTGTCCGAGTCAATCAGACCGAAATCAGCTACATTGAGCCCCAGCTGGAGGAGGATAGAATCCCGGAATGGGGTCTTCTGGCCGGTGAAGAGGGCGCCGTCGAGGCAGAGGTTGCCGCCATCCAACTGATCGCTCACGCCGAGTCTTTAGGCGCAAAGGTTCTCGAAACCACAGTCACGGGCTTCCTGAAGCGAGATGGACGCGTTCGTGGCGTCATTACGCCCAGAGGAGAGGTGCACGCCAACCACGTCGTGCTCGCAGCCGGTCTTGGAAGCGTGCCGCTTCTCGCAGCAGAGAACATCAGGCTGCCTCTAAAGGGGCGAGAGGGCCTGCTAATAAACTCCTGCCCGACGAACAAGAAGCTCTTGAGCACACTTTACAACGGAGACGAGCTTCACATGCGCCAGACTGTGGACGGCCGCATCCGGTCCGGTGCCGACTTTTCCGGTGGTGACACCGGCGAGGACCCGCAGGAAACGGCAGACAAGCTCTTTGCAAAGGTGCGGAAGACGCTCAAGAACGGTGAAGATCTTGAGTTCGACTACTATACTATTGGCATTCGACCCGACCCGGAAGACGGATATCCCATTCTGGGGCCTACGGGGCTGGATGGGCTGACTGTTGCCGTCATGCATTCAGGTGTCACAAACGCAGCAATTGTTGGCGAGCTTCTCACCAAGCAGATCCTGACCAATATCAGCGACCCGAGTCTCGAGCACTTTAGGCTCAACCGCTTCAGTAAGAGCTCCACGTAAGGCTGCCGGGGGTGCGTTTGAGAGAGTTCATAGAACAAAATAAGAGCCTCCAACACAAGTCGTCCCTGAGTCTGGTCACAGACCAAATATTTCAACCTTTTTCGTACCGTGTAATTCTCAAGCACATGAGCTGACGAAAGAGCCCTGAATTTCAACCGACTTAATGCAGGAACAGTGTAGAGCGGCTCGGTGCAAGCTGCAACACTGCCAGAGAAGTCTGTATCAGTATTCACGATGAGCTGTAGAACCCTCCTCTTCCATCATAATGAGATCTCGCACCAGGTTTTGCTGCATTGTCTCTGCTCCAAACACCTTCTCGGTGAGTTGCACCCTCGAGAGGTTCAATGGATCTGCGCCTGGTCGTAGGTGACCGGTGCTGGCATCAAGCCCATGTCGGCTTTAGAGATAAAGGTTCCTCGGGTAGAACCCCGCCACCGTGTCCGTCTATATGAACTGATTTGGATCATGAAGAATTTTTGCACTGCTTGATATGATGTGAGCGAAATGATCTGTAAAGAGGGGCTGGGTGTATTGAGCTTCCGGGGGAAGGATCGTCAGAACCATGATAACGGCCATCATGTGGCAGGTGACCAGAAGTTGGTAGGATGACCTGTCTTTCAGACTGAGAAGTTACACTGGCCGTACGTGGGAGACTTTGTAGGCGCGAACCAGGAGCGAGACAGCCTCCTGGATTTCGTGCTGCGTGCCTAACAGTTCTTCCTTGGTGGTTCTGACAATCTGGTCCCGGCGAAGGAAACGTTTCCGGAGGCATTGAATAGCATTGAGAAGTTCTTCGAACTTATGTCGTGCCCGTTTCAGCGAATCGAAGATTGAAGGAGGCTTCGGCGATTTAACCGTCATCGGCGACCTCTTTTGGGTGAATCAGTACCAGTATCCCGTGGAGAGAAAGATAACGGGCCTGTAGCTGTCCAAGAAGATTATGCAGTGATTGATCTTGCCATGAACATACCGTCCCTGGAGGAGGTCCAAGCAGGTGACCCCATGCAGGCGATGAGAACCATTTTCCACACGCTCCAAAATGATAATGATTATTGATGACCAGAGGTGGCATAGCTTTCTCCAAAGAACATGAAGGTCCCAAATTCCAACAAGTTCACATATATACACCATATGAAGCCCATCTTTAGAGTTCCAGTACGTGTCCCTTATTGCAAGCAGATACCAGGTGGCCTGAGGCCTTTGGAACCAGTGACGGAGAGTAGCGAGCCAAAGAAATGGGACAGCCTCGCATATGATCCAAGCTGTGAAGCTGCCAGATGCTCTCCGCAAGCAGCTAAATTTCGATTCAGCAACGCCCATCCTATCCGAACAAGCGCTATCGAGCTGTGATACTGTCGTCATCGGTGGCCATGCCGAGCTATCGTGAGTGGCCACTCTGGGTCCTCCCCAGCATGAGATAGCACAGTTCCGAGATACAATAAGAGAACATCTAAGACAGAAGTAAGGGCCCCCCTGTTTCATTGTCAGGACAATTCGAGTTTATCGCGCAAAGAAAGCTCAATCTTGTGGTGGATTTGAATTGTCAAGAAAGCCGAATGGCGACTATAAAGGCTTGGAATGGTGCTAGAAGGCCTCAATCGTGGGGGATACCGAAAGACATCCTGAATAGTGGTTTCTACTCTCGATGCCACGATGCCGCCCCGACATCTGCAATTTGCCGAGGCGCCACAGATTGATTCGAGATCTGACGGGCGTGGCGCCGCCCGACCAGTAATCCTGGCTTCCGGCTTAGTTCAGTCACTGGCCACGACAAGGGCACAGTTTTTTTTATCCGCGACAGACTCTAAACGAACTAAGGTAGAGATGGGAAACTACAAATCCCCATGATCTTCTTGAAGCTGCTTAGGGTGGATAAAGAGGCGACTCTGGTGAATGGAGTTGGGCCAAAGATCCGATCGTAGGCAACAGTTAAAAGCTGGTATTGAGGCGACAGTCGTCGATGGCCGCCTCTAAGCCAGCCCAAAGAGTGCGAAAACAGCCGGAAACAACCGGCATCGGCAAACTCAGCATGCGGCGGATTGCAACACTTGTTAACAGTGCAGCATGCCCGGTCTACCTCACTTACGATCTCTTCATCCCGCCGCTGCAAAGTTTGATTTCGGACCGTCGGCGAGCGGGCAGACACCACTTAACCGTTGCGATTAATGCCACTTTATAAAGTTGCAGAGGTGATTGATGTTCCGTGCCCTGATCGAGGAAGCGTGAGTGCAGGAGAAATGTCAAGCAGAGAGGCGAGCCGAACCACATTTGCGGACATGTCCACTCCGGTCGGGCCACCACTATACCTGCAACATGGCACTTTGTTGGACATAGCAGGCAATTTGGAGGAATATCGCGATCGTCAATTGAACTTGCGCTGACTCGTCACCGTGTCGCACCTCTGCCATCCTTCAATTTGCCGGCTGAATGCGAGGCGCCCGGGCCCTGGCGACGCGCCATGCCGGATTGCCGGGCACTATACGGTCGGAGGCTCCGGCTCCTTGGCCCGTTTGATGCAGCGCAGCCTCCGGGTCTTAAAAAGCAACAAAAGCGACGACAGTGAACACGAGCAACACCATCAACGCACGCCCGCCTCTATCGCCGCCATGAAGTTCCTCGTTGCCTCAGCCGCCGTCTTTTCGCTCGTCTCGCAGTGCCACTCCGCGGTGCTGTGGGACGGCCGGTTCAACGACCTCACCTCTGCGACGGACCTCAACAAATGGAGCTGGTCAAACCAGGTCGGCCCTTACCAGTATTACATCCACGGCAGCGGACCGGTCACCGAATATGTCAACCTGTCGCCGAGCAACAAGAATCCGGCCGACACGGGATCCAAGCAGGGCGCCAAGATCTCGCTTACGGACACCGCGTACTGGAACGGCCAGAACATGCGACGCACCGAGCTGATTCCCCAGACAAGCGCTGCCATCAACAAGGGAAAGGTCTTCTACCACTTCAGCATTAAGCGAAGCGACGTCAATCCGCCGGCGACGACACGCGAGCACCAGATTGCCTTCTTCGAGAGCCACTTCACCGAGCTCAAGTCGGGCTGGCTCAGCGGCGCTCCGGGGACGTCCGATCCGCTGCTGCGATGGTGTGTTGGTGGGCAGACGCACTGGAGCGTCAACTGGGACGCAGACGTCTGGCACAACATTGCGTACGAGATTGACTTCAGCGCCGGGACTGTCGGCTTCTGGCACTCGACCAACGCCAGCCCTCTGACCAGGGTCATTGCCCCCATCGCGGCGTCCACGTCGAGCAACGGCGCCGACTGGCACCTCGGCGTGCTCGAGCTCCCGCGCAGCGGATACCCAGACACCCCGGAGGACTTCTACTTCTCGGGCGTCTACATTGAGGACGGGTCCATCACGACGTCCGTCGCGGGACCTGGGTCATCGAGTGAGCAATGAGAAAGCACAGTGCTGTAGAGCGTTCCTAACCTCCCGATGTTTTCAGGCCCTGAGCCCCCTGTAAGTTCCGTGAGCTCCGTGCGCTCGTCGAGCTCCTCAGCGCGCTCCACTTCCTCCACCAGCATCCCGACAACCCTGCGAACCTCGTCTACGTCAACGGTGGCGCCGGCCCCCGCCACGACGGCCGCACCCCCTCCTCCCGTGGGCGGCGCGGGGCAATGGCAGCAGTGCGGCGGAAATGGGCACACGGGTCCGACCGCGTGTGTCGCGCCGTACACGTGCTCGACTCTCAACCCCTGGTATGCGCAATGTCTCTGAGTTTTGACAGCTATGCAATGGAAATTCAATTGACCAGTTGATGCCGCACCCTCTCAAACCCCTCATTAAGGTGATGCGATGTGATTTGGTGCCTCTTCCTGCCGGTCCAATTATGCTCCCTGCCGGTGCGAACGAAACCAGCAGCAACCAGGTCCTCATGCGCAAGGATACGTCCCAGACGTCCAAGGTTGCCGGCTGGTCGCCTGAGCTCTTTCTTCGACATTGGGTAAGAGCTTTCAAAGCCCCACCACAGTGAGTGGAAATGTGTCTGGGGTGACAGACGATCAGCATCTCCCACTGTCGACGCATCCGAGCCATTTGGGCAACTGATTATTCCACGCCGCGGTTCAGCCTTTTCTGTGCGGCCGTCAAGCGGCATGTGGACCAGATCGAGTTTGACTGTATCCAGAGTCAATCCTCGGTCGGAACTACTGTGACCCGGGGGGGCAGGCACGACGACGCGTTCGTGGACAGCACGGCCGGCTGCCCTGCTTCTAGCATGTTCGTTGTACACAGGAGTGGCTTGGAGAGTGTGGCAACGAAACCCCATGGGCACATTGCCGCGATCCCTCTCTAGGCTAACTCGCGTGACGATCCCATCGATAGTCCTCAGGGACACAGCATGGCGAATTCAACCCTCCTTGATGCCCGGCCATTGATTCGCGGAGCCACGCGGACAGCGTACACATCATGCTGTAGATACAGGCTGTCGAAGGCCCATGGAAAACGATCTTCCAAAACGCCATAGCTGCACCGGCTGCTGACCACTCGCACGACTGCCGACATCTTTCCAATAATTCGAGCGGCCAGTCCTGCGCCACGACGGCATGATGCGGTGCTTGGTTATTCTGTGCCGTGGATACGCATGTAGATAAGCCCAAAGCCCAAAGTATGGCTATCGCAGTTTTCCGGTCCGGCTTGTGTACGGCTGGCTGTACGAGAATATTCCAGCCCGGGCTAGCCAATGTGGAAGGTGACTTTGGCGGGCAACGGCGGGGAGGGACGTGGACCCCCAGATGTCCAGATGACACAGGTGTGTCTTGTCAGGTCGCTGCCCGTACTCGTCACCACTCAGATTGGCAGGCTAGACAATGCCGTCGTTCAGGATAGTGGTGTTTCGCGCGATGCATGCCGATCGAGAAAGTCTGGGTCGACTTTGGTCTCTGAAGATAGAGCTGGCTTTCCTTCGTCGTTCTCTACCAAAACCTTGGAGCAGGCGCATCCGCAGACCTTCTACGCTCCTTCAATGGCAGATCTTCAACTTCAGTCCTCTCGCTGCGGGACTGAACGAGAGGCCTCGACTGTATGTTCTGGGGTCCGACCAGGCTACCATTGTCCGGCCCTCGAGCAAGATCGGCACAGCCTACCCCTCCAGTCCACTTCTCGGCCTTGCCCCTCCACACTCTTCAGCCCTTGTGCATCTCCGACCTGATCGAAGCGGGGTCGGCGGCTTGGCCGCCAGTGGGCTAGTTCTGCAGCTCCACGAACGATGAGGCCATGGAGGCGATCGTCGGGGATGGAATTGGAACTTGATGTACCCCATAGGTTCCATCCGGCGCCTGACCCGCCGGAAGTAGACCCCGAGCTACCTCCGTGTACGCCAGCGAGCTTCCGTGTCCTCTCGAGACAGATTGCCCCAAACCCCCACACATGAGGGGCAGGCAATGCATGTGATGCATGCTCGGCAGGAGAGGAGGCACCAAACACGCGGATCGTATGGCAGGAAAGCAAGGTTCAACCGTCTGTAGGACTGCGGCGCCCACCAATGGAAGGCGAGGCACGCCTTGACGCGGATGGTCGATTCGGCCTCGCGGGCCCTCGGCCTTGCGGGGCCAATACCTCAGACCGTAGCGCGGACGGAGCTCCGGATGGAAGTGATTGGCCCCACAAGACGCAATCACGTCGGCGGGATGCCTAAACCGACAACCCCCCGCCTCCTCCCGACCCGCCTACCAATCAGGCCCCCGTTTGGGCGGCACCATATCCGTTAGCTTTGCATAGCGTATGCAGCTGCTGAGGAGCGGGCACTTCCTATGTAGTTGGCCAGTAGCTCATGCAACGACGGAAGTATATCGCGCAACAGGCTCAACTCCAGTGGAGGGTGACGTGAGCTCTGGGGGCGCCCACTGAAAGCGGCGCGGCTGATGGGAAAAATAACAGGATGTCTGGCCTCCTGGACGACGCAGAAGGATTGGCATTGTTGCACCACGGGCCGCCATGACGTGGAATGTGACGTTGGGGGGCCAGAGAAGCTCGAGTCCAAGCCTTCCTCGGGCGGCCAACACCACGCGCTACGCGCCGCGTCGTGTCTACGGGAGCTCGTTCGGTTGCCAGACTCCTTATAAATAGGGGTGTCCAGCTCTCCTTTCCATTCCGATCCCTTCGAGAGCACACAAGGTACACCAGACGCAATCGGACAGTGACACTCTCAAGACGACAAATCTCCCATCTGTGAAGCACAGTCAACCTGTTAGCTCACTCCCCAGAACGGCCCTCTGCCCGGTTGCCCGGACCCTGATTTCTGACCGTGATTCCCAAGGCATACACAATCAAACTCGAGCAGTACGCTGGTGTTCGTTATTTATCACGCCCACCATGTCGCAGATCGGCCGCAGCTATGGTGCTTCCAATGTTGATGAGATGAAGGCCATCTATGACGACTGGGCGTCGTCCTACGACAAGGAGCTCGCTGAGGCTGAACACGACTATGTGGCGCCCGCTGTGGCGACCTCGCATGTTCTCAAGAGCTTGGGGGTTGAGCGATTGGGTGAGCACATTGAAATTCTTGATGCCGGCTGCGGCACGGGTCTCGTCGGCGTGGAGCTCGCCAAGGTTGGCGCCAAGCACATTGACGGCGTCGACCTGAGTCCCGGCATGCTCAAGGTGGCCCAGAAGCTGGGCGTCTACCGGGCGCTCGAGGCAGTAGATCTGTCGCAGCCGCTCGCGCGACCCAACGCTTCGTATGATGTTGTCGTGTGCGTCGGCACCATGACCGAGGGCCATGTCGGTGCTGCTGCCATTGATGAGTTCGTGAGGGTGCTGAAAAAGGGTGGCTTCCTCGTCGCGACCATTCTGTTCTCCATCTGGGAGAACGGAGGTTACGAGAAGCGTGTCAAGGAGCTTGTTGCGGCTGGCAAGGTGAACTTTGTGAGCGCCAACCTCGAAGACTACCGAAGGGGCGCAGGTGTGCAGGCTCGCATGCTCGTTCTACAAGCCCTCTGATTTGCCGGGTGAGAGAATATCAGGGAGGAAAGCAATCGATTCAAGCTCTTGTGTTATTGAAAATTACATTACGTCCTACTATATACCAGACAAATTATGATGATTCACGTTCTCCGCCTTGTGGACCTAAGAAGTGTACAGGCAGCTATCGGGGTTCTTGGACTCGATGGCACGGGCGGAAATGCCGAGGCAACCCTCGTTGCCTGCGGGCTGAGCGACGCCCGCATCAACCCAGAGGCTCCAGGCTCCGTCAATGCTGTTGGGGCACGCGATGAAGCTGGCGCCCTTCAGCGTCAGATCTCCCGACTCGTCAATGACCCAGCCGGTGCGCTCGCCGTTGCGGGGAGGGGGCTGCGCGCCCGTGGTGTAGCCGAGGACGCCCTGGCCTGTGTCGGGTTAGCATAAGTGCAGCGTGTGAGGAGAGAAACAGACGTACCCATGCCGGACCGGTCAGCAAACAGCTGCTGGGGAGTGGCGGAGGCGCGGTAAAGGTAGAGGCCGCCGTCATCGTTCAGGTAGAAGGTCGCGCTGCCAGTGCTGTTGCCGCACGAGTCATCGCAGGTGGCGTTCTGGTTGGGAAGGTTAAGGAACAAGCTGCTCTGCGCGGCGCTGACCTCGGCGAAGTGGACGGGGCTGGCGGAACGGAGTGCGAGCAGGGTGAACTTGGCCCCGGCGGGGATGGCGCCGGTGGAGGCGGGAAGGGCCGCGGCCGAGGCGGCGGCGGCGAAGAAGGGAAGGGCAAGGTTTTGGAAGTGCATGGTGGCGGTAGGAATTCCGTGCGGGTGGATATTGAGATAGGAAGTTGTAGAAGTGAGATGCTGTTGCGATGTGGTGTAGAAGATGCAGTGATTGATGATGCTTCCAATTGACCCAAGAAGCCGCGATCTCGACACTTCATATACTCGTCGACGTTGCATCTCGGAGTGGCGGACGGCCTCCTACGAACAACAACAAAGTGCCGAAGCGTCCGCGGCCGTCTCCACGATGATCTCCTCGTAATGCCGGCATTGGCGAACCGGGACCGATCGTCGGCAGACTAGCGGGGTGCCTGGCAAATACGAGAAGCGCTCTGAACCCTTGATGGTCCGGCGGCCTGGCTCGTATTTCCCGGCTACGTCACGTAGCCCCGGGGCTAGTCATGTCGGGGGGCGCAGAGCCCCAAATGCCCCTGCAATGTTGCGTGTAGCGCGGGGTATTCGAGATGGAGCCCCCCGAAAAGTCGTGTTCAAATGATATCATAGCTGGGTTTCTAGCGTGGCTCCGTAAATACCCATGGGCATTTGGGGGTATTGCGGTACGCGGCGCACCTGACCTCAACACGACGGATCATCAGGGGCGTCGGGTCCCAACGATGCGGTGTAGGCGCAGGGAGGAAGCAGCTGCGGAGCCTGGTAAGCAGTCAATGCCGTAACCAAGAGGGGCTACTCACACATTACCTGGTCAGCGCCGAGTGGCGTGTTGTCATTTATGTTGCCGTGTTGCCTTTGTTACGAGAAACCTTTTAACGACGGTGATCGACAGAGAAAAGCGTGGGTCGCCTTTTCTGCGCACGCGCACACCCCATCACATGGCACTCTGGCGGTTGACGCAGTGGTCTTGCTGCACATGGCTTTCTGGAATGTCTCGCTGTTGCGGGTCCCTCGATCGGTTTGTGAAGAGACGGGTGTCGGATCCGCGATTGAGCTCCCTCTGCATCGTTGCCCCTAGCTATAAGGTCGCCTGGTGCATGAATACGAGTGCGGCCTAGCAATAGCCGTCGCTCTGGTGCAGTCGGCTGGCGAAGTATGCTGATCGAAGGTGTTTCGCTCGTGCGCGATCGAGAGGCGGTGATATCGGTGTGCCTATCCGAAAGCTCCCAGGCAGGGAGGGTCAAGTTGCAAGGCTTGGAAAGACGGCCACAGCATGTTGATCTGCGTCTCTACGACGTCATAAACCGACATGCAAGCTCAACAGTTCAAGCTGGGAGCGCATCGAATTGGGCAGTGAAGTTTTGTCACAGAGAACTGATGCAATCGGTGAAGTGGACTTTTCCACGTCAAGGCCGTCGAGCGTGCTCGCCGCAGATGTTTGTAAACGACGCTGCGGCTCAGGGCGAGAGCAGCGGCTGGGCATTCCCACCAGCGGTTTTGGGAGATTGCATCTTCCGCGGGCAGATATAATGCGGCAGTGGCATGTTGTCCGCTCTTGCCAGTCCTTTTGGTCTTTGCACAACGTTGAGACTCTTCAATGCGACGCGGGCACTGATCCTCCACAACCGTGCTACTCGCCACAGGCAAACGACTTAACCTGTGCAAGAAAGGTTTCATTCTGTTTGCTTGAGCTAGCTGTCCTGTTGATATCCATCGCTGATGTTGCCGAGGCCAGCGCAGACCTCAATCGAGAGTGTGCATCAACCGACGAACTATCCACGCAAGACGGGCGAGATCCCAGGTGGCTTCCTGTCGCATTATCAAACGTTTCCTCGTCCGTAATTCCCAGGAGCGTCCATTCCAATCACCAGTCCTTCCATTGGCCCAGTTCATTTCTCCTGTCAAAAGACTACCGCTACAGATGATGGCCAGTCATCCAAGCTCACGGGAATATCGAGACGATCAGGCGAGGGGAGATCGCGGCAGCGTGGACGTATCCACGGCCAACGCTACTTAAATGATGAACACTGAACGATCGGCGCCGAATACGACAAATTGCAGCCTATCCCCTGCTCGTGCAGGCACACATTCAGTAGAAGATGCTCATAAAATTTGCATGACTCAAACTCTTGGTCATCTCGCGCTCCTCTTCTCAAGTCGAAAACGGACCGCGTCGAAATACAAGGGAGTATAACGAGCAAAAAGTGACAGCTCGCTCGCTGCTGGTGCCCTCACTTTCCCCATCGATCTCATCCGTTACTTCTGTACTCGTACAACTGGGATAGCCTTAGCTCATGCCGGGATCCAAACAAGCTCGATAACACCGTCGAGCGCTTTCATAAATTTTCCTTCCTCCGTCGTCCAACGCTCGTCGTCCTTCCTCCGGATATATACCTGCAAGACGGAACCGTCCTCCATGTTTTGCGACTCACGGAGCTCCCAAGCAATCTTCTTGCCGGTCTTGTGGAGCGAGGGCCGCTGAGGGCCGTACGTATAGTCGAAGTTCCACCCCCTGTCCTTGCCTACAGGGGAAAACGTGCGTTCCACCTGATTGAGGTCAAACTCGATACCGCCAGGATACTGCGCGATGCTGTAACCATTGGTGATGACAAAATTGTCCGAGGTAACAAAGCGCTGGTAGGGGCAGTCTTCCCCGCAAGTACGGGCGATCCTGGTCGTGTTGAGCGGGTACGTTGTGTGCCAGTTGCTGCCGCCCTTGAAGTGGTGGATGCTGTATGGCTTGAAACCGCCTTCGTAGAAACCTGACACATCTCCGGAGAGATCAAGCTGCCAAAGACCCCGCAGCTGGGTCAAACGTACGTCAGTGTTCTCGTAGATGCACTTGCGGAGGAGGATGTCTCCCTGGGGTCCCCAGCCGGAGTTTGACTGTTTGACCTTCGCCCGAGTTCTGCATGTATCCTGAACACTGGATATGATCTCTGCCAGGGGACGGCTGAGGAAGACCCCGCCGCCACCAAAAGCTTGGGAGCCGTGCGTATTGACAGCGGCTATGTTCTCGGAAAGGGTCCCAATATAGAAGGGCTGGTTGTGGTCGTACTGTTTGAACTTTGCGACGACGCTGTTCATTGCCGGGAAGAAGGTGTCATCGTCGCACAAGACGAACCACTTCTTGGAGGGAGAAGTCTTGTGGGAAAAAAGCATCGGGACCAGATTAAGATAGCGCACTGCCATCTCTTTCTCGATTCGACTGTCCCATCCTCCCACCTCGGCGTCGATACCGGCGTCAGCAAGGCGTCGCGCGACGTCTGTGAGCTCCGGGTCGGAGGCGTCAAGAAGCCGAAGGAGAAGTTTGCCGCCATTGGACCTTCCGTTGCTATTCGTAAGCCAGTGGGCCCATTCCTGGATTGTCGTGGGATGGCTGAGACGCTCGAATGTCGTGGAAATGGCGAAAATGAAGTCGGAGAGGTCAACATCGGCCGGGAAGCGCGACTGCGGAACGGAGACTTCCAAAGGGTCACGACACTTCTCCTCTTGGCCGCCACTTCTAGACAATTGCAGCGTCTCGAAGGTCTCGTCCATGCCTCCGTCGGGCAGAAAGCTCTGCTGTAATGAAGTGTAAGATTTGCGCTCGATGGGCTTGCGAGTGAAGCGGACGTAGCGCTTGATGTACTCAATCTGGTCGTCCAGTTCGTACCTCTCCATGATTTCGCGAAGTTTGAGAATGTCGGTGTCACAATTCATGACATGTTTCGATGAAAGTGGCGGGTCGCGGGCGCTATCATTCGCGAGGAGGGTGTGATCGTCACCCAGAGGAATTGACTTGACAGTGGAGTCATCTCTCAGGTCGGATGTTTTCAGAATCAGGTCTGTGGTGTAGGGTCGCCTCGACGGCAGATTCAAGCAGATCGTCAGGAAGATAAGCACAACAGTAGCAAGCTTGAGGGCTCTCGCGAACGGACTCGGCATGCTGCAAGCCCGCTGGACTAGAGGCGTCAGCCTGCTCCTCATGTCGATTTTGAACGGCAGTCCCCAGAATCCCGACGGGGTTCGAGACTGGCCTTTCTCGAGTCGGATCTGCTGGTGAGGCAAGGAGTCTTCCATCATGCTGGAGGCTGTCGTTGCCGCTGTGCCTCACAACTCTCTGTGGACGGGTAAGGTAGCAGAACGGTCGGTCGACGCTTGTCGCTTGTGTTCTGCTTGGGAGCCTAAGATCAAACTGCCCTCTTGACCATTGCAAATAACAGCGAGATCAGTCTCATTCAAGAGACATATCCTACTTCAAGCAAGCGGCTCGGAAGGCGTTTTCGGGTTGCTTGCGAAGCTGTGTTGTTGCTGGGTGTTCGAAATTCGGTTCGGCGAGCTGCCATGTTCAATTTTCCAAGGTCCGTTCGAGGGGAAATGGGGTTATCAGAAGGAATCAGTCGGTAAGTCTGGTACCAACAGCCAAATGGGCCGAATGGAGTTGGCGGAGTCTCCACAGAACTGATGAGATTGCCTCTGTAGTAAATCTGCCGTTGGTCGCGGTATGCATAACCGAGCCTTGGCGGCTCCCCTAAACCAGGATACGTATTGCTTGAATTTTGGCTTGTTGACTACATGCCAGGGCATCTAAAAAGTCACCGGAAGGGTCACCACTGTTATTGCACGTGGAGTTCTGCGGCGCTCTGTTGGCGCTTGCGATGCACGCAGCAGCCGGGGCTCGTACCCGACGACGCTCTGACCTGGAAGCTGGTCGATATTGGTCTAGACTTGCAGTCCGAAGTGGATTCAAGCATGGGTGTTCAGAGGAGATGCTTGCCAATAATTACGCATTGCCAACAATGGTCTTCCCGATCCGATTGGGAGACGCCAACACAGGGGCTCCTGTTCGCCGCCTATCGTGGTGGGCCTGATCTATCTGCGTGGCTTGTGAAGTTTGCAATGCGTTCTTAGGAGTGGCACGTAGAGCACCAACAGCTGGATTGAGAGAGTATCTCAGATCTGAGCGCTTCTAGCAAAGAGGCTAGCAAACAGACTGATAGTCATACCCAGTAAGATCTGTCCTACCATATGCCTGTGGGGGTGTTTCAATCCATTGCGACATCCGAGGGCGAGGCATACGGTCGGCAGTTGGTGGCCTTGTGTGTATGCAGATCATAATGGAAGCCATGTTGTTTCTTGAAACGATCTCATTCAGGGTGCTGATCAGACTATGAAATGAGAACTGGCAGTGGCCCGGGGCTCTCTTGGTGAAGTACAGACTATGGCTTCGCCCTCGTTGTGGCGGCCAGTAGCCCAAAGTGAGATGCTCCTTCGACAGAGCAAGAAAGCCTTTTTCTTAACTTGTCAGCTCCTCTTCATCCTTGCCATAATGTGACTCCAGCTATAATTTCATCGTAGACTTAGGCGACGTAAGTCTGTTCGCTGACGGAGGTGTAATGAACCACCTGAATAAACGGCCTTGCGAAAGTGGTGTCATCATTCCACGTGAAGTTCCTGCAAAGGCCTCAATCTACAATCACCGTAGGGGTGGCATCGTAGTTTACCAATGATCTCCTGGCACCGATTTTCTATCAAGCTAGACTGAGGGCTCGTTTTTTACGACCTGGGGGGTTTTCTAGAGTAGTATCAACAGGATGGTATTGAAGGGTGCCCACACCAAGCGATTGCCGCAACCAAACGGATCTGAATCACGAACTGCCTTCGACGGGGAGTGGCCATCTACCAGCGTGTTATTAGTCTAAGTGAGATAATTCACTGAATGGTGTACTTCAAGCAAGCAAGGCCCATCAAGGCGAGCGAGCATAGCTCCAATGAGAGTTCTGGCGAAGCCTGGGTCAACACCAGCGTCCTCGAAGGCTTTGATGGAACGACCGAGGCTCTATCCGACGATGGCAGCTACGTCCGAAAAGGCTTCGGTAAGGGGATCGTTGATGGGGCTCCAGTTGAAGTCAAGGCACGCAAGAGGAGCTGTGCAAAGGTGATTGACAACATTGTGGGCATGCACATGATAAGGCCAGGGAGGGCATCGAGAGAACTCTAGATCTGAGCATGGTCGATATGAGCAACGACCGGCAGACATCGTTCAAATCAACAACCAACATACGGATGAAGGTCGTTTTCTATTGCTGGTCGTTCTGGAGACTAAACGCAAGCAAAGAAGTACGTATAAAAGGGGCTTGTCCCAGCCCCTGAATATCCTCCAACCGAGGTAGAGATTTTGCTTTGCAATTATCAATGTTATGCGATTATGGGGGCTTAGTGTTCCGGTCACGGACTCCTCTATCAATTCCGGTGCATGATTGGATCGGGCCATTAGCGGAGCAAATCCGCCTCAAGCTGGGCTGCCAACACGCGACCGCCTAGCTAGCGCCTGGTGACGGAGCCATAGATGGTTGCACTGCTGAGCTGGGAATGGCTGCATCGCACAAACGTCTCGGTACACCGTACAGCGGTAACAGCCACTACTCAGGTCTCGACATGCTGGTCGATGGCCTCTCTATCCTTAACTTCCAAACAGATACGATCTAGATCGCTCGAAGGTATCGTCCCTGCCGAAGTCTTCTCGAACAATCGTGTCGCACCTCCGTCGTTGAACGTTGAGGAAGGGACCGAGTCCGACGGATTGTCGTGAAGCAGCAGAGAGCACTGACCGACCTGCCTCATCTCAGTCTATTCCTCGGCCGATTACTCTTCGACTCTTATGATCACACGTGTCCCTGCCTTCTGGATCACCATGCTCTGATCGCGAACCGAGAGCCCGCTACCTACCCCACGTAACCTCAGGTCTCGCCTTCTTTCAAGCGCCGAACATCGGTATCACACTGTCCATTCGCGAATCGCTCCGAGTAATCGCGCAGGAATCCTGTCACGATGACTTCTCAACGTAAGCATCATCTTCTCTGCTACCCCGCTCGCTGCCGTAGCTCATAGAACGCCCACAGTTTCTGCGGGCGATGAGGCCCAGTACACTGCCATCATCGACACGATCCTTGCGACGGCAGACCTTACGACCATCACGCGCAAGAAGATACGGGCCGGACTCGAACGGGCGCTTGGCGGCAAGGACCTCAGCGATCAAAAGGCAAGCAACTGTGCTCTTGGTTCACATCAGGCGCGAGACCCGAAGCTGACTCTCCGCTCCTCCAGGACGCCATCAAGGCTTTGATCGAGCAACGCTTTGACCACTTTACAGGCGCCGACCAGGAGGAAGCAGTAGCCACACCTGTCAAGGCGGAGTCGTCGTTGAACGGTTCGGAAGCACCATACGACTACAATGGCAATGCGGCGGGCACAGACGACGACGGCGATATCGAGCCTGCTCCAGCCCGAAAAAAGCAGAAGCGAGAGGCCTCGTCGGAAGACGCGGACGCAAAGCTGGCGGCGCAGCTCCAGGAGCAGGAGAATAGCATAGCGCGCGGCCGGGCGACGCGCGGGGCCAGTGTTCCTAAGAAGCGAAAGGCGCCCAAGAAGAAAAGCAGCAACAAGGTCAAGACTGGCGACGACAGTGACGTCGAGGGCAGCGAAGGTGCAGCGCCGAAACGCAAGGCCGGTGGTGGGTTCCAGAAACCGTTCAACCTCAGCTACCCGCTCGCGGAGTTGGTGAAGGCGCCCCAGGTACGACCCGCTGATGCTTCCTCATCCTGTGGCTAGTCTGCTAACGTGGCGAACAGCTTTCCCGCCCGCAGGTCGTTAAGAAGTTATGGGAGCACATCAAGGGCAACAATCTGCAAGATCCCGCCAACAAGCGCCAGATCTTGTGTGACGCCCCAATGGAGGCTGTTTTCAAGATACCTAAAGTCGACATGTTTCAGATGAACAAGTTGATCGGCAGCCACCTGTATCCCGTTGAGGAGGAGCAGTGAGCGACGAATTACGCAGCATTTCCAAGATCGATTCAACGACGATATATGGCTGCCCCGGAAACCCGCGGTTGCTGATTATAGCAGACATGTATTCAGCGAACCGTCGCGTGGGTTATTAATACGGGGGCTTCTTCTGAACATGGAGCTGACTATCCATGTATGGTAAATGGTGCCGGCTTCGATGGATCTAGGACGGCAGCCAGGTCAGGCCGGCGTGGCATGCGGCGTGCTTTGTTGATTAACAAATTGGCCTGCCATTACTGCGCGGTTCCGGATGGTTGAAGGCCTGGCCGCTCAGCGAATGCGCAGATATGCGCGCCAAAAAAGCTGTAGCAGAGCGAGTTCCATCGTTTTAATCGATATCATGATCACGCGCTCTGACGCTCCAGTCGTCCCTTCCTGCAACAGTGACAAATGACTCCTTGCCGAAACCCCCAATCCCATATGGATGAGTCATCGTGAGAGATCGGCTAATCCGCGGCCAGAAGCTTCGGTGAGTGACCCCTCCATTCAACCAATCCCACCCACACCTTACTCCATCGACCCCACGTTAATAATTTGTTCGTCCCCAGAACACCCGCGAGGCGAACCCAGCAAGATTATCGAGGACTTCCAAAGACATACGAAGCACCTACACGCTCGCCGAAAATTTGAGCGTCCCAGAGAACCACCAGCTCAATTTTTCAAGCCACACCAGCTCTGCGACTTCCCTATCCTCTGGGCCGACATCATACTCATCATGGTCTCCACCGAAGCTGGGGCCCCCGACAGCACCGCCTCTCGAGGCGGGCAACGAAACCGAGGCAGAGGACGATCGGAGGGCGGCGCATCTAGAGGCGGTAACAATGCTCCCCGAGGCAGGGGACCTCGAGGACGGGGTCGAGGTAGCAGCAACCCCCGCACCGAGAACCAACCACGGTCAACCACCAAACCCGCTCAGCAACCACAGGACGTCAAGCCGCCGACACAGGGTAACGCTCCGCCTCCCACGAGCGACGGCAAGGCCGCGGAGGGAGCTCCCAGCACGGCCGAAGGCGATGAAGTCTGCTTCATCTGCGCCGACGCCATCAAGTTCCACTCCATCGCGCCGTGTAACCACAAGACCTGCCACATTTGTGGTCTACGCATGAGGGCGCTGTATAAGACAACGGACTGCCCCCATTGCCGAGTGAGTATCTTATTTGCTCCTCATTTGCGATCAACTGCTGACTCTGTGCGCTCGCCAGACGGCTGCTCCCTTTGTCATCTTCACAGAGGATCCTATGAAGCGTTTTGAGGACTACACCGATGCCGACATCACGAGCCTCGACAACAACATCGGCATCAAATACGCCAGCGAAGAAATTGTCGGCGACACGGTCGTCCTGCTCCGGTACAACTGCCCAGCGGACAACTGTGTGTTTGCCGGCCTGGGTTGGCCCGACCTCCACCGACATGTGCGTTCCGTCCACCAGCGCAAGATGTGCGACCTCTGCACGCGCAACAAGAAGGTGTTTACCCACGAGCATGAGCTGTTTGCGGATAAGGAGCTCGAGAAGCACATGAGGCATGGCGACGACCAGCCGGGCGCGCTCGACCAGACAGGTTTTAAGGGACACCCGCTCTGCGGTTTCTGCGGCCAGCGTTTCTACGACGATGACAAGCTCTACGACCATTGCCGCGAGAAGCACGAGAGGTGCTTCATCTGCGACCGCAGGGACTCACGACACCCTCATTATTATCTCAACTACCAAGCCCTCGAGCAGCACTTCTCGAAAGACCATTACCCATGTCTCGACCGGGAATGCCAGGAGCGCAAGTTTGTCGTCTTCGAATCCGAGCTCGACCTGAAGGCCCATCAGCTGAGCGAACACGGCAACACGCTGTCCAAGGACGTCAGGAGAGATGCGAGGATCGTCGACATGGCCGGCTTTGACTTCCGGCCCGCCTACCAAGAGGAGAGGAGAGGCGGCGGAGCCAACAGAAGGGAGGGCCGCGCAGGGCGTGGACGGGGCCGGGATCCTAATGCCGAGCCATTACCGCAGAGCTCCGCGCAGCCGATGCGGCGGGACGAAATTGCCTACCAGAGACAGCTCGCCATCCACTCAGCGCAGTCTGTCACCAACCGCACGTTTGGCGGACAACTGTCTGCGCCGCCTCCGTCCGCTGCTACATCGACTCGTCAAACCAACGCCTCCACCCCATCCCGTCCGGCCAACGTCGCCTCCTCGTCGGCACCGCAGCGCCCAGCCGACGCCGCAGACGCCTTGGGCCAACTCAGCGTCAGCGACTCGTCAAGCTCAAATCCGGCGGACCGCGCCCGCGTGGCTCGTCACAGCTCTGTCATTGAGCGCGCGTCAAAACTACTCGGCCACGACCAGGCCAAGATGAGCACCTTCCGCCAGCACATCTCCTCCTACCGCCAGAACAAGATGACGGCCCCGCAGCTCATCGATGCCTTCTTCTCGTTGTTCGTCGACACATCCTCCAACGCCCTGGGCACCCTGGTTCGCGAGGTGGCCGACCTGTTCGAGGATCAGACGAAAGCACAGGGGATCCAGAAAGCCTGGCAGGACTGGCGCGCCATCAACGAGGACTATCCCTCCCTGCCGGGCCTCGGCGGCATGGAGGGCGCCACGACAGCTTCGAGTGGTTGGGCGTCCGCTGCGACGGCTTCCGCCGTCACGCCGTCGGCCGCTCCTAATCAGAGCCAGAAACACTCGAACCGCGTTCTTCGGCTCAAGAACAGCACACGCCGAGCCAGCGCCGGCGGCGCCAGCAGCAACGGGCCCACCCCTTCGACGTCCAACGCCGCAACCACCTGGACCGCGGCGCCGGCATCACGACCGCCTCCCTCGAATGCGTTCCCCACCCTGGCAGCTGCTGCGGCGACGCCCACGTCCTCCTCTACATCCGCCTCTGCGTCTCGCCCGTCCTGGATCGGCCCCAACAACCACACACAAGCAAACACAAGGGCCAAGACGCGAGGCGGCAACGCTCAGGATAACTTCCCGGCACTGCCCGCGGCGGCCAAGCCCACGACCACCATTTTCGGGTACGGAACGGGCCGTGGCGTCCGAAGAGACTTTGGGGTGACGCGGGATACGGGGTTCAGCTGGGGCTCGGGCGCAGAAGGGAGCGCCGACGCGAGTGCCAACCCCTCGGAGCGCGAAGATGAGGGCGGCGAGAGCGCCGGCGGTAAGAAGAAAAAGGGCAACAAGGGCAAGAAGGTGCTGGTGCAGTGGGGTTGAAGCGTCAAATTATTCATGGATGATGATCCAGTCCGCCAAGTCATTGAGCCATTCTGAACGAGCTAAAAATACCAAAGCCTGTGCGCTGCCGCAGTCACATGAAGCGAGTGTGTCATTCCAAGTCCAGTGTCCCTCTCTCACAAGCCGGCCGGTTCATAATATTCTTTGAAGCGATCCGTCGAGTCCCACCTCACGTCCCACACCACGTTCCAGCAAGCCAGGAGCAGCTGCGGGAACTTGACGGTCCAAAATCCGAGATAGCCCTCGGGCAGCGGTCCCACGGCCCGCTTGAGGGAGTCGGGCATGTCTTCGTAGTGATTCCTCTTGTTGCGGAGTGCTCGAAGGAGGTCTAGAAGACGCGCGCCGGTGTACTTGCGCTGCTTGCCCAGTGAGTCGACAAACTCGCGCGGGAGGTGGCGGAGGAAGTCTCCTCGAGTGACCTCGGGTGCGTGAGATTCCAACTCGCTGAGGTGAGCACTAGGCGGGTCGCGCGGCTCCTTCTCAAAGTGATCCGACACGTCGCAGAGGAATGCCAGTCGCTTCTTCGCAGACCAGAAGAAGGGGTGCGCCATGACGTCGCGCGTTGAGGGTCGCTGCTTGGGGTCTCCGTGGAGCATGCTGCCAATGAGGTCCTTGGCTTCATACGCAAAGTCGCCGAGAGCGTCCAGCGGTGCCAGGTTGTAATTGCCCTTGCGAATGTTGACCTCGCGCATATATCTGTCGCCGCAGTCAAAGGGATGCAGGCCATTGGTCAGGACGTAATAAAAGACGAGACCCAGGCTGAAGATGTCGATGGATCGAGTGGCCCGGCGGTTGGGCAGCATCTCCGAGTTGACGAGAACGGTGCCCGAGCCGCTGTTGATGCTGACGTCCGTGAGGGGGTCCTTGTCGTCATCGACGAGCAGCTCGGGGGCCCGCCAGCCCGTGGTGCCAGCGGCTCGTCCGGTCGTGGCGCCGAAGGACGACTGGCCGCCCTCGAGTTTCTTGCACAGACCAAAGTCGGAGACGAGCAGCCGAGGCCGGCCATCCTTGCCCGTGTTGACAAGAATGTTCTGTGGCTTCAGATCTCGGTGGACAATGCGAAGGTTGTGCAGGTGATCAATGCCGTTCGTGATCTGGTAAAGGACACCTGGCAAGTCCGCCTTGCCTGCTGCGGCCACCTTGGGGAACCGACCAGGTCGTTCGACAACGTCGGCGAGTGATGCGGCACATCTCTCGAGGGCGATGTAGAGGAACCCGTCGCGGAATTCTTGGGCGTAATATCGGATCACTGGAGACGTGTTAGAGCAAATTGAAATGAACGCAGAGCCGCACATTGTGCCTACCATTTGGGTGGTCATCGCTCTCCCGAAGAAGCCGAGTCTCCTGAGAGGCGATGTCGTAAAACTGGATGAGCATGCGCTTGACGGCGACTTCGCGGCCGTCAAACTTGCCGGCAAAGACGAGTGTGCCGTTACTTCCGGTGCCGAGCTGGTTGTCCGTGTCAACCTCGATGTTGCCGAGCTTGATGACAGGCCCCGTGACAGACTGCATGTCGTTGGCGACGGTGACAACATCCGGCTCTAGCTTGGGCGAGCCACCGAGCTTCTGCGCGTTCTTGACAGCATCCTCGACGGTGGTGGCAGGAGGATCATCATCGCGAGACTGAGACATCTCCCGCTTCTTCGCGGCGCCTTTGCGATGCTTGACGCCGCCCCTTCTGCCGCGATGGGCCTTCGCCTTCTTCTTCTCGACGGGCGTGCCAGGCTCGACTTCGGTCTTGGTCGACGATTCATTGGAGTCTTGAGGGTCAGAGACGGGTGGGGATGGGCTCGCCTTGTCGTCCTCGCTCTTTTCAGGGCTGTCCGCGGCAGCTGGAGCTGGGACGTCAGGTTCAGATGCAAGGGAGATCTTCTCTGTATTGTCGAGTGGCACAATCCTGTTCGGGGCAGGCTGGGAGGGATCCGGCAGTACGGCCTTGTCTTCAGGCTTGACATCGTGAGCACTGGGCTGCGGCGCAGGCGATACCTGGTCGTCAAGAGAGTGCTCAGGTGTTGGCTCAGGCGTCGGATCGCCCGCTTCGGAACGCTGGTCTTGCTGAAGCAGCCACTTGCTCGACTTGCTCTTGTACCAGCGAATCAGATCCTTGTGATAGAAGAAGAAGGCGCCGACGAGAACGATAATGAGCACAGGGTTGCTCAGTAGGTCCACGACGCTATTCGCGGCCTGCTGGGGGATGGACTTGACCTTTTCCACAAGGTTGTGAGGGTCCAGGGGGTCCACAACGTCGTCGGGCACGACAGATGGCAAGCTGGCATCGTTCTGCGGGTCTGCCGGTGGATAGGACACGGAACCGCCTGGCAACGTCGGCGGTTGTTGCTGTCCGCGCTCATGGGTCACTTCAAAGTCGTGCCTGCCAACCATGGCATCGATCTTCTGGCTTTGGCTAAGCAGATGCCAGGGCCGGTTGAACGACCACCAGTCGGGCCGAGAGGTGAGAGCCGGTGGAGAGTCGACGATCAGGGGGTACGAGAAACCGGACAGTGCATACCAACTGCCGGCATCGGTCTGGTTCAGGAACACATGGCTCTCTCGCATGCGCGCGGCGAGTTCGCTCTTGGGTGCCGGCACGGGTTGAGGTAGGACCAAGAGGTCAGGGTTCTTGTCCGGCGTGGCACCCCAGGGGCGGCAAACGTCAAAGACGCGCGCGACTGGGGCCGCAAATTGATGGCTGAAGAAGGGACGGTCATCGCCGTCGAAGGCGTAGACGCGGCCATCATGGCGGCTGCTGTGGTAGCGATTGTCAAGGGTCCGACGGTAGGATTGTACGAGATCCTTGTCAAAGTTGTTGGGCGTCCACTCAGAGTACTTGAGTTTGGCAATGGCGCGCCCGTCCTTGCGCGTGATGGCGACTTCGTACTCGACACGGCCGAGCGTGATGGTCCCGGTCGAGCTGCACTCCTCCGAGTCGGCGTTGTAGAGGGTATTGGGACGAAGACAGCTCTCTTCTTCGTTGACGTGCGAGCCGCTGGAGCCGAACCACTTGAGGACCCTGCCGGTGGCGGCGTCGATGGTGATCATGGTGGTTTTCTTGGCACCGGTGTAGATGACGGGCGGGTTGTCGTTGGCCAGGGGCGACAGGTCTTCGACGAGACGCTTCATGGTGAGGCCGGTGGGTACAAGCGAGGGCTCGCTCGCGCCGGTCATCCAGATGTAGAGGCTTCCGTCCCGCGTGGGCTCGACGGCCCAGATGTAATGATCAACATCTTCGTGGTCTTCGTCTAGGTCCGACGTGTTGAGGCGGTGGTGCTCGGTCTGGACCATGGGTTGCTCGACCTCGAGGTGCCAGCGCTGAGCGCCGGAGCGACGGTCGCTAGCGTAGAGATCCCCGTCGACGGTCGCCAATAGTATAAAGTCTTCCACTTCCCATTCCTCCAGACTCCGCGCTCGCAGCGGCGGTGAGATTCCAGACCCGCCGTTGAGGTGGGCGCTGGGTCGATATTTGGAGGAAGGTGCTCCCACGGGCTGAGCCGGAGCCAAAGTTGCGACGGCGCGCGCATCGTTTGTGTTTGGTATGTTTTTGTGAATGTTGTGCTTCTGCTGCTTGCTGCTGTTGATGTTCTTCTTCTTGTTCTTGGTCTTCTTGTCAATGACCATGTCCTCCCGGTGCTTGGAGGTCAGGGAGTCGGCGGCAGCGACGTCATTGTCAGTCTCGGCCCAGACGTCGCCGACCGGGGCGTGGAAGCCATCGTGACTGGTGCCGGCTTGTCGGTCGTCTGGCTGGTGAAGCTGTTGGACGTGGGCCAGTGGCTGGGAGTCGGCGCGTTGATGCTGCTGCTGAGCTTCGACGAGCGGGAGGCAGGTCAGGACGAGGACGGCAAGGGCGAGGAGGGATTTTCGCTGGTGGGCTCCGGACCGCCCTTCGCCTGGTGGTCGTCGGAGCATGATGCGATTCGATGGGTCTTTGAGTCACATTTAGGCCTGGAAGGTTTGAAGGTGATCGCGTCGAGACATGGAGAGTGGTTGTGCAATTGGGCGAGTTGCAAGTGGGTGGGTGGGCGGGCAGTCTGGAGAAGGTTGTACGTAAATGGGTCCGGAGGGTCGATTGAATTGGAGGGGCAGGTGTGGTTCTCGACAGCCGGCCGCGGATGGGGTCCTTTCTGATGATGAAAGCAACGGGGTCGGCGGTCGACGATGGATGGCTCGTACCTGTCCTGAACTGCTGATGGATGGGACGGGTGCCAGGCGGGTTGGGATGGGGTTGGAGGAGAAGGCGGTAGAAGCAGATGGAGGGAGGTCGGGGTGAGCTGGTTCTTGTGTGGCATGGAATGTGGTGAGAGCGAGCCCCCCGGGAATCAGTACTAAAAAAGGGTGCCTGGAAGGGGGTTGGCTGATCAGCGGCTGGTTTTTTGCCTTCCGTCACCTCACGGCCCCGGTTCTTGTGGAGGAAGGGGCCATGCCTGGGCTCAGGGAGGGTCACACCACAGTGGGGGCTGACGTGGTGCAGCATTCAGGGTGACCGTCCCATTAGCACTGTGAGATCTGGTGGTAGTTGCACTTGAAGATGAGCCCCCGGACAGTGCGACGAGCACACTTGA
Source organism: Verticillium isaacii (assembly GCA_002851775.1). NCBI lineage: Eukaryota > Fungi > Ascomycota > Sordariomycetes > Glomerellales > Plectosphaerellaceae > Verticillium > Verticillium isaacii. Next base: position 159,577 of record NMXN01000016.1, on the reverse strand, counting down.
AACGAAGACGTGCCCTAAACTTTCGTGTGCGGCCCGTGCTCCACGGGCGAGGGGGCCAGATGCACCGATACACTGGAGTACCCGTCAGCTTGCCGATTCGTACCGCGATCGATCCATTCTCAACGTCCTCTGAAGTATCTCGGTGCCTGTATGCAGCATTAGGTGCGGGAGTAGCCACGGTCCCCACCTCCCCCGAAGTCATGGCATCCGCTCTTCGACCACCAGAGAGTCTGGACGATGCGTTGCAGCCTTGACTACACCTGGTGCGGCGAAGTCAGGTACACAATGTCTGAACCGCCCGCCTGTCTCGGGAACATCAGACCTCTTCAGCCTGAGAGACGACTCTTTTACCCATTTGGGTTCCTCGTTTTAGACACCTGACCGAACGGCATAATGCAGGGTGCCGGATCGAAGAGTTAACCAGCTAGTGGAATATGCACATCACAGACGAGAGTTTCCATGATGCCAGTCCGAAGGTTTCCTGCCTTGCTGGAGAGCAACTGTTGAGACATCCGCGCAGCTGAGTCTTGCGATGCATCCCTCGTGGCCTCGGCCCATTCACTTCCACTCATTCTGCGGGCCAGTCCACTTCCCGGTCAGAACAGCTCGGAAACCACCTCGGGGCGAACTGTCCCATAGCGGTCACCTCACGTCCGTCTTCGCGGTATCTGACCACGTCCTCCGATCATGCTTGCCATTCAGCCACACCCTTGACATGCCTGTCAACCACACTTCGTGGCGCAGACGTTCGTCCCCAGTTTACATTTCATGCATCAAATCAGAGTTTTGTTGCCAGACATCACTTGCTCACTCCTTTGCACAGCATGTCGGAGTACCTGGGCGCAGGCACAAGAGGGTAGTCATATGTAACATGATATCTTTCGTTATGTCCTGGCCTACCTCAGTGAGATCAAAGCCAAACATGCCCGTCCAATCGGGTAGAGGCCAAAAACTATGTACATTAAATCCAAATAAAACAGCGAGGCTCGCTCGCTGTTCCAGGCCTGTCCGAGTTTGCCCCGAAAGGCCATCTCGCACGCTTCCCGTCGGTCTTCGAACCCTTGCCATGTGGTGAGCAACACGGTGCAGTCGCCCGTTTAGCAGTCGGCGAAGATAGACTGGGCGAACAAGGTGTAGGTGTCGGCGTGGTTGAGGTTCTGAGCAGGGCTCAGGCTCTGGACAAAGTCGTATCCGTAGCCGCCGTAGTCAGACGTGCCGGCAATCTGGCTCAGGTGCGTCATCTCGTGCAGGATGGTCGTCTGCTGGTCCTGGGCGTGGCAGCGGCTGCTGGTGGGGGGCATCTGGTTGAAGAAGACGTCGCAGTTGACCATGAAGTTCTGCGAAGGGAGCGCGTAGGCGATGACTCCGGGGGCGCACGAGTCGTAGACATCGGTGCAGTGGTACGTCGAGATGCCCGAGGTCGTGCTGCCGCACTCGTCCTCAATACGACCGAAGACGGCGGCCACGGTGCTGCTGACGCTGGAACTGCTGCTCTTGAAGAACTCTTCAAGGCGGGCCGTGTCCGAAGTGGCAGCGGCACGGGCTGCAGACGCCAGCGAAGCGCAGTTGTTGATTGCCGTGATGGTGGTCGAGCGGCGGGTGCCAGTGCAGTCGTCAGAGACGGTGGTGCGCTTCGCCTTGTTCTGGAAGTTCCTGTGCGCGCTGGCAGCCTGCAGACCATCGATCTTGCTGCTGATGGTGTTGCTGCTGTAGGGCAGGACGCCGGAGATGACGGTCGAGTCGAGCTCGGCGACGGAAAAGGCGCCCTTGGTCAGAATCTCGTAGGCACCGCCGGCGCTGAGGTCGTGCAGCTCGGCGGCATCAAAGTCCACCTCGATGGTCTCGCCGGCTTTGACGACCTTGAAGGAGTCCTCCGTCAGGCCCTGAGTCGAGACGGTGAGACGGATGCCGTCAAAGGCGAGCTTGGAGTCTAAAGCCTCGTAAGTAACACGGCAAGGGTCGGTTTGGGGGACCACTTGGGCTGGGAGACGTACCGCCAGAAAAGACTTCGACCTTTTCGACGGCCTTCTCGTCGAGGAAGGTGCCAGTGGTGAAGAGCTTGACGGCCTCGGCGCCGTTGTTGGTGAGGTAGGCCTTGACGCCCGAGTTGCCCGAGTTCTCGAGCTTCACTTCGAGGGGGGTATCGCGCTTAGCGAGGTCGACAGAGACAGCACTCGCCAGCGAGGCCAGGGCGGAGAGACCGGTAAGGAACTTCATATTGACGACGGCAAGGACTGTGTGGGTAGGGCTGGACAAACAGGACCGGACGGGAAGGGTAAGAAGGAGGGACGAAGCGTGGAATGGCTGAGACTGGGGCGCTGAGAGAGAGCAGGCTCGACAACCAGCCGGACACAGTCGTTCTTATACACGACTCGCTGTCACACGTAGACACTATTCTCCCCATTGTGAAGTTCCGCGCCGCTGAGGATCAGCAATATCCGACTTGGGAGCTAACGAGATGGGGAAGCTAGGAGGACAGGAATCTCTCGCAAGGACCAAGCCAGTCGTGGTACGGGGGGGAGGGAGGGGGGGCAAAAGGGGTCCGGAGCCAAGCTGACTAGCATCAGGGCAGGTGGTTACAGAGATCGTGTTAACGCCGGTCAGTCTGTACTCGCTTTCCAAGGCAATACCTGCAGCCAACGACCGCGGAAGTCAGAACTTCCTCTTCCCGTGGCTCATTGCACTATCTTCTTGATCGAATCGAGGCAGGAGGTGCCTGGAACACAACCTCACTAGTAACATGATGAGCCATGACAGCATCCTCCCTCAGTGTCACGGGGCGAAAGCATCTGAGACGTCTTCTGCTCTCGTGAGCGCAGCCGCGTTGCAGCCCGCCGTGAACAAAGGAGCATGGGCTGGGGCATGTCAATCATCACTCTGTTCGGAAGGTTAGCTCTATCACAAAAAATAAAAGGGGCTTCGGAGCCGGGAGATGGGCATATGGGGGGATCAACAACCCGGCCCATATCGGCGTCGCAAGGCACTCCCCAATGAGGAGTCTCACGCGCTTCCAAGCAGCGAAGGAAGAACCAAGGTGCGTCGACAGAGTGATTGAAGAACCATCGCAGTCGAGTCGGTCCGCCAATGAAGACAAAGGACGCCTCGCACAGCATCGTTGACAGATCGACAGCCAAGGCTTATAATGCGGAGCCGGCTCTGACACCAACGTTTAGCCCGCACGTGAACAAGGGGGTATGATCCCAGGGCGCCAGCTGGCCTCATGGCCCACGAGCCGCCGGAAGCATCCAAGCTCTTGTCAAGAACACGCCACCAGGGGATAGTTTCAGTACCCGCGCCTCTTCAACCCCTTGTCCTTGGCGGCCGGCAACGACCAGCTGTGGCTTGTCCCTTTTTGTGTTTGTCTAGGCCTTCCGCCGGCGTGCCGAAGATTATGATTTGATAGACGGATGACTCGTTCGTTCGAGACATGCGTGTCATTGATCACAACGGCACGTTTGTTGCCTTGAACGGCGCGACAGATGGAGCCTGTCGCGATGATCCTGCGTGGCGATGAACGTTGATAGTGACTCGAGCAGCACGCGGTGGGTGGACTGCCTTCCTCGACTCGGCAGTCAGTTCCGTCGTGCTGGGACCGAGGCTTTGTCGGGCGTGATGAAGTTGTGGGGGGGGAGCAAACGCTATTGCAAGTGAGGAAGGCGCCGCAACGGTCTCCTCGCAGAAAGCAAACCCCATGCGCCATCTCCGAGATCGTCGGCAGTCGGTCTGGGCGCGCCCATTTGACATTCAAGTGTGTCAGGGTCGAGGTGGCCAAGCAGTAGTCGACAAGGATCGTGTGCGATGCAGCAGCATGCCTTTCATCCAGTCTACCGCTCGGCGAGCAAAAGAACGGGCGAGGAGCAAACGTTGAAGCCTGTTGGATGCTCGCCGTCCGACACGATCAGCCGCAATAGCGAGACTGGGGGCCCGCCGGCATGAAAGACGGGAAATCCGCCCGATGTGGGGTAGCTCATGTCTTGGACGAGAGACTGCCGGAGGCCAGCGGGTCGGAGATTTGAGGAGTGGCAGTCATGTCGGGAGTGGTGATGGTTGACATGCTCCGTCGTCCAGTGGCGCGCCGTCGTTGACCTTCCCCTTTGGTTCCCTCGCCCGACAAGGTGGTGTCTCCGATAGGCAGCCTCCACTCGACCCGTCCATACTCCAGAACTGGGAGGGCTTCCGTCTGCGTCGTCACCGATCAGGCGAGGTCTTGTCTCGACTGAATGAAGCAGGTACTGGACACTGGCGGTTCTGGAGTCGGCCGCAAGACCCTCGATGTAGGCAATGAGGGGTTGTCGTCGGATAGGAGGGGCAGCCAGATGCCACGACGCAACGCTATCTGGACGATCCAGGGGTGCTCGTCGCGCATCTTGCAAATCACGTAAATCCCGCCCGCTGCCCACGCTGGGCCCTGACAAGTGGCCGTCTGTTCTTCCATCCTTCGTCCAGTCACCGAGAAATCGCCCGCAAGATCAACACGATCCGACCAGACTTTCGGTTTAGCGCAGCCTGGTAGCACTGCCGATCTGTCCTTTGTCCTTCCTGTTCAGACGGAAAGTCCTCCAGTTCGATTTCGGTCTCGCCGCGCAGCGTGAGAGAAGCGGCAATTCCATCGTGGACGAGAGACCAGATAGGAGACAACAGTCGGCTCGGCATCAACCTGAGTAAGAAGGAGGCACGAGAGCCCTCTGGTTTTGACGTCATTAGGCAGCAAACAGCAGCACCACATCAACAGTGTTCCGCCCCAGGCGACTCGTCTCGTCTTCCCCCTTGACCTGAACAACCACCGAACAGTCACCCAGGAATCCGGCCCCATGAGCTCCCAAAGCCGTACGAACCCCCTACGCGCCCTCATCGTCGTCTTCACCATTGTCGCAGCCATCACGTACTGGAGCCAGAGCAGCAGCGGAACCCCCGCCGCCACCACCACCATGACCAGCAAAGACCACCCGGACGCGCTGTCCAAGCTGGCCGTCGACATCCGCCAGACGGCCACCTCGCCGCCGACCCTGGCCGTCAAGGTGACCAACAACTACGACGGCCCGCTGACCATCCTCACCTGGGACTCCCCGCTCGACCCCTCGGCCATCGCCCTGGGCCTGCTCTCCATCACGCCCTCCGGCGCCGATGCGCCCCTCGATCTGCCCGTGATGCAGTTCCGCCGCGTCATGCCACCTCCCCCCGCCAACCTCGTCACCCTCCAGCCGGGTGAGAGTCGCAGCCAGGACCTTGTCCTCAAGGAGCCCGCCGTGCCCATCGACGAGCTCGGCGGCAAGGCCACCATTCGGGTCCAGGGCGCCTGGTCCAGCGTCTGGCCGACGACGGCCGACAAGCTGACGCCCGAGGAGCTCGACAAGCTGCAGTTTGGGGACTCAGTGCTGTCGGGCGGTCAGTTCAAGAGCGACGCCATTGATGTGACGATTGGCTGAGCCATGTTGTGTCGTGTTGGGAGCTCCGGTGCTCTCTTGTCATGTTGTCCTTTTGGTTTTAAACAGTATTATGTTTTGATGAGCCCACGAAAGAATACGTAAATCCTCAGAAATTCTCCCCACGAGGCCGATCCAGCAGTGAGGAAATGCCGCCGGAGCATCGTGACCCCAATAAGTCAAGTCATGTGTCGTGCGCGTGACGCGCTGCGAATGGTCCACCACCCCGCTTTCCGCTGACGAGGAGGGGTCCTGAAAACGACCGGCACCCCCGGATGTTCTGAGCGACAGACCACTTCTCCTCCCTCTCTACCGGTCCATGCCATGACCTGGCGCTGGGTCAGCAAAAGTCCGAAGCAGCCACCGCGATGACGGACGAGTGTTCAAAGCACCGCGCAACCGGCGACTGCTGATCATAGTCGTAGTCACGACATACACAACCAGGCAGAGGGGTAACGACAGTTTGCAAAATCGTCAATTCGTTCTGATTCCTTGTGAATCATCATCTTCTTCTCTTCTTTTCTGCGTCTCTTCTATTTCTAACATCCAGCTACCGAAAAGCAGACGCAATTCCAGCCACGCATAGGAGGCGTTGCTGAAGACGACGACTTTATGGTCGATGATGAGGCTACCGAGGTATTGCCCAACACCAACAACCGCCTGACGCCTCCAATGCTACGCACACTAATCTGGCGAAGCGGACCCTCCAAGACGAGACAAAACCAGAAGAAACGAAAAAAACTCCAAGCCGCTGATGTGGAACGCTTCGAATATACATGCCTCCTACGTGGGGATGCTCGGCCGACATATTTTCTCGCCGTGCGTGTCACCATCACCCCCGAGGCTACGGATCCACGACTGGACCCACAATCTTTCTACCGTCTGCCATTTCTTACTGCTCGTCAGCGCGGCCCAGAGGCGGGACGCCCATGTGGTTACGGTTGCGGAAGAACAGGATGCCCTTGCCGGCGCCCTCGGCGCCCACGCTGGGCTCGACCCACTGGCACATGCGCGAAGACGTGTACAGCGAGCGAATGAAGCCCCATGGGCCGTCACGAACGTCGGCGCGGTAGTGCTGGCCCATGACGGGCTTGATGGCCTCGGTGGCCTCGTCGGCGTTGTAGAATGGGATCGAGCTGATGTAGTGGTGCAGGACGTGCGTCTCGACGATGCCGTGCAGCAGGTGGCGACCGACAAAGCCCATCTCGCGGTCGATGGTGGCGGCGGCACCGCGGACAAAGTTCCACTGCTCACCAGTGTAGTGAGGGAGCGAAGGGTCGGTGTGCTGGAGGAATGTGATGGCGACTGAGAGGCTGTTAGCTGACGACTACGACAGGGGGGCAAACGAGACGCTGCACATACCGAGCCAGTGGTTCACCCACAGGTAGGGGATGAAGTACCAGACGGCCATGTTCTTCCAGCCAAAGGTGTTGCCGAGGTAGATGAGGCCGGCGACGGCGATGGCGATGCCAATGTCAGACATGATGACCCTCCAGGCGTCGCGGTTCTCGTACAGGGGGCTGCGGGGGTCGAAGTGGTTGACGCCGCCGCCGTAGCCGTTGTGCTTGCCCTTGCCGCGGCCCTCACGGTGACGCTCGTGGTAGTTGTGGCCGGTGACGTTGGTGAACAGGTAGCTGGGCCACCCGACGAGCTGCTGACCGAGGAGGTGCAGAAGCGTGGCGATGGGAGTCTCCTCGGTCAGCTCGGCGAGCTCATGGGTCATGCGGCCGAGGCGGGTGGCGTGCTCCTCGCGAGTGCGGGGCACGAACACCATGTCGCGCTCCATGTTGCCGGTGGCCTTGTGGTGCTTGCTGTGGGACATTTGCCAGCTGTAGTAGGGCACCAGGAGGGCGGAGTGCAGGAACCATCCGGTCACGTTGTTGACGCGGGTCGAGTCGGAGAAGGCGCCGTGGCCGCACTCGTGAGCGATGACCCAGAGACCGGTGCCGAAGAGGCCCTGGAGGACGGTGTAGACGGCCCACAGGGCGACGCGGAGAGGGTAGGAGGGAATGTTGGCGGGCGTCACAAAGTTGTGCCAGATGGCAAAGGTGGTGGCGAGGCAGATCATGTCACGACCGATGTAGGCGTAGCCCTTGAGGGCGGAGCGCTCGAAGCAGTGCTTGGGGATGGCATCGCGGATGTCCTTGATGGTGAAGTCGGGAGGGGAGAACTCGTTGCCGTAGGTGTCGAGGAGGGTGCCGTAGTTGGGCTTCTCGCCGGAGGCATCGATGGAGGAGAGGGAAGACAGAGAGGTGGACGACGCCGAAGGGCGCGGCGAGTCGGAGGGCGAAGCGACGGCGGTGGAGGGAGAAGAGGAGTCGGCCTCGGCCGCATTGGAGGTGACGGTGCGGCGGAGCTGGGGGTTGGCCTTCGCCGGCAGCGAGGAGGTGGTGGCAGCCATGATGATCGTGTTCAGAGACGTCGACTCGGGAGGATGGATGCCAGGTTGATGTCGAACGGGAGAGGGACGGAAGGAAGAGGAGGCGGCACGACCAGTAAGGGGTAAGGGGGAGGAGGTCAACAACCAGGTTGGTCTTGGAGAGCGAAGGAAAAGTTATTTAGATGGATGAGCAACCGGGGCACGAGCGGCAAATCCAGGAGAGGAGGGGACAGCAGGGACAGCAGGGACATCCGTCAGTTCGGCATGAGACGAGGATGGGAAGTCCTGAACAGTGCGGCGGGGTCTACGTGGCGCTACCTGGCGGTGCTATCGTGTCATGTACTCCTTTTTTCGGGCATCTCCCATTACTATTCCAGAATGTACCGAGATGGGCAGGGCAATCCACAGGAGATACCTTCCAGAGGGCATCGCCTCCCGTCGTGTCCAGACTACGGCGGCCGCGAAAGCGCAGCAAGAGCGGCCCAGGTCCCCGACGTTTTGTTGAGAAGACGTGGGGTCACAGGCACAGGGGTGGCAGCAGCCAGGGGATCGGAGGTAAAAGATGGCAGGGTCGACCGGGCTAGAGGAGGTACCTCGACACTGTCAAGCTTTCCACCCTGAACCCGCCACGCTGGGGCGCATTTCCCCGCTATCTGCGCTTTCCAAGGGTTTGCTGATATCAGCTCGCAAGTACCGCCCTTCCCACGCGATTTCCTGGTCTTTGCACGAACACCACGGTCACCTCCTGGCGCCACCCAATCCCGTAATACGTCGCTGACGGCACCGCTACATGGCGCACTATCGCAGGCTTGTCACTGTTCGTCTTTCTTGTATGTCTGGGCGATTGGCTTGTGACGACGCATCAAGATGTGCTTCGGCCTGTGACAGTGCCATACAGGTACACATGCACACATACACGCGCACCTTGCACGATCATGCTTCAGGCAGCGGAGTGAGAAGCACGCCGCCGGCTGATCAGTAGCGCCAGCTCCAGCGGTCTCCTCGCCGCTCCCTCCCCTCTTCGCCTGGATCGTTACCGCCTACACACACCGCCACTCATCGGCGGACGCTCCCGTGCACTCGAAGGGTGTACACAGTATCGAGTCCAGATGCAGAGACACCTCGGGGAAGACTTCAGGGTCTCAAAGGCCAGGCGAATCACGGAGAGGGCTTTCAAAGACCGCAGGCCCGCAACCGAACCGAAACTTCAGATCCCTTGCTCATCGATCGTCCCGGCTGCGTGGCAGGTCGCCCAAGACTCGGTCTCGCTGCCATTGGGCCGTTTCATCCCGGTCTCTCCCTGGTCTGTCTGTCTCAGAGACCAGCGGGACGGGCTGCCTCTTGCCTCGAGTCAGTCTCCGGCATGGCAGTCCAGTGGAATCGAAGCCCACTGCCACAGCACAACATCGGGCACCAGCCCCTCTCCCACGACCTCGAATTCTAGAAGCCAGTGCCAATGTCAGGACGAATGACTAGGCGATTGCGAGCGGGGGAATGCGTCGGCACGCTCATCCTTGCACCATCACAAACGGCGTCTAAGACGGAGGCATCTGGCGTGCTGCATGTGGAGAAGGGCGCAAAAAATCGCAGCAATGAGGGGCGATGTTTCCCCCCCGTTTTTCTCCCCTCGCTGCTGCAAAGTTGGATCGCCTCTTCCACCTTCTCCGTTCAGGCCTCTGTGGGCGTGCGTTTTCTGTTGGGGATGCAGAGACATTTTCCCGGCCGCGCAGGGTTTTTTTTGTTGGGGAGTAGTCGGCGCTCCGGGCCTGGGCATCGGCCGGGGAGCGGCTGGGCGGTACATGCTGGCCGACCGACCTGATTCCCTCCTGTGGTCAGACGCCGTGCCGAATTGAAGACATGTGACAATCGGTCTGTTGGCACTTCGTCTGCAAGGCATGCAAGGCACTCTGAGCCTATTCAGCTCGGGCAGGACATATCTTCACTGCAGTCGGAGAGATCGTCCCCAGTGGGCAGCCCTCTTTTCCACTGTCCGTACGGGCTATTCGTTCCGCCATCCGATCCCTTCACCGTCACCATCAGCGCGACCTTTTGACCTCCAGGATGGCATGTGATTGCCAGGCTTGAGACCGCAACCCGCTACAGCCACATTTATCGCGGTTCGCGGTGCATCGCTCTGTTGGATGATCCAAAGTCGAGCACCCCCCAACACCAAGACGCCAGACACACGAGCAACACAGACGCGAGCAGCACGCACGAACATCCATCGCCTGACCATCGAACGTCTGTCACCAGGTTTCCCCAACAAGTCCTCGTTGCATCCTTCAAGCGTGCCCAGTCACACCACCGTGGGGTACCCGGGCTGCCGAGGTTCATGACCGCCCAGGCATGGGATCCGCAAGCCACCATCACATCGCCAGGAAACCAGGCACGAGCAGGGCAGGGGCTCCGTCGATCAAGGATCACACCGGCTGCCGGCGAATGATGAATGGCGAAGGATGAATGCTTCAGAATGTCTCTCTCGTCTCTGTCTCTTCAGTGGTATCAACAGTCCCTTCCTTTCCCGAAACACGAACGCCCCGGCCGTCACGCGGCGTATCCCAGAGTCTCTCGCTGGTCGTCGACCAGTCTCCCCCATTCCAACAATAGCCGGAACATGTACACCTGCATGTCCTCCCTGCGCAGCGCCTTAGCCGCCCACGCCCTGCCCTCCATGGCGATGTCCTCCGCCACCCCCGCCCCCCTCTCGTCCCCGCCGAAGAACCATAGCAGATCCCACAGCTCGTGCAGGCGCACGTCCACGGGTACATAGTGCCGCCACGCGTGTACCCGCTCCCCGAACCACGTCCGAAACAGGCCCGTCCGGTACACGAGGCTCCGGCTGCGCAGAAACGGCAGGAAACGGCCGCTGAAGCCAGCGCCGTCGAGATCCACAAGATGCCGATACCGCCAGTGCTCCTCGAACGGCACCCGCTCCAGCGGTGACCTGTCGGCGCTGGGCCCCCAGAACGTCTCCCGCTCAGAACGGCAGTCGTCTTGGTGGCATTTCTGGAAGTCGTCCACGAACCCAATGTCGACCCTTGGCGGCCGCCGGTTCTCTCCTGGCCGGGCGAGTGTGCTGCCGTCGAACCGGGACGCTGACGACGAGAACCGCGCCGCGGCGTGGACGAGCCGGGCGCGCAGCGACGTCTGCCACGATCCTCGCGCGGCGTATCCGTCAGTCGCGGACCCACGCCAGAACATGGTGTTCTCCTTGTCGACCCATGGAACCCCTTCTTCCCCATCGTATGTCGCCTTGTCGTTGAAGTTCCACGGTGACGGTAGCAGGATGTCGGCGAAGCCCTCGACCTTGGTCTGGCTGAACACGGGAAACGCCATCGTCGTTGGCACGACCGCCGCCGGCGACAGCAGGAACCCGTGTAGGTAGGCAAGGTCGGGCTGGTGGCAGAGATCTGTTGCGCTGGTCCAGTCGACCACGACACGTTCGTCGGCTTCGAAGATGGACGCCGTGTGAGGCGCCACACAGCTGGGACAGGCGTCCTTGCGACTCCACCACCGTACGCTTCGAGCTGCTGACTGTGGTGGGCACGCCGGCGCTACAAAGTTGTAGTAGATCTGGTTTCGCAGCTCGTTTGTGAAGTAGGGCGAGGCGTCCATGTTCTCACGCAGTTTGACGTCCGGCCACTCGGGTGTCTTGGACGCATCGAAAGCCCATAGCTCCTCCCGCTCCGCCAGCTTCGACCGAGCATGCTGCCCTCTCGCTTGAAGTTCCTGCATGTCTTCAAACGGGACGGCCACTCTCGGCTCATCGTTGAGGTTCATGGCAAAATCGAGGTCGGGCAAGTGCTCCGCAAACGGCTCAATCATCTCCCGCATGGCCGTCACCATCCATGCGTGCGATCCGGGCACCCCTGGCATGATATCGACCTTTCCACCCCGGATCCGGATACCCGCCACATTGAGCCACGGCGTGTACGACAGCATGTGCCTCGTCTGCTCGCGGAGGGCAGCTGGCGATGTGCCCCAGAAGGGCTGCAAGTCTGCGCTGATCTGTCCAAAGTCGTCGATGACGACGGAGCCGTGCGCGGTCGCATACGCATACCACTTGTCGAAGTTTGGAGGTGGCGGCACGTGGTGTCGCCGGCGGTACTCCGCAACGGCTCCCGAAAGGCCCATGCTCTGGTTGGCCTGTGCGACCCAGTCCTCGGAGCGGGTGTGGGCCGACTTGATGAGGTCCGGCAGAGAGACTACGCCGCCGAGGACCATGTCGGGGTAAAAGATGAGATAGGCACCGCACAAAACGCCCAGGAGAACGACGTAGCAGCTGGTGAGGAAACGACCGAGGCGCAGATCACTGGCGGGCATGCCCGAGAGCACAGCCACCTGCGCGTCCAGACTCAGCAGAACGCCCATGCTGGTGACGGCGCTGGCGGTCGCGACCAGCATGAGGGGCCCGTCGACCGGGGGTATGCTTGCCACTATCCGAGCCAGATGGTGCATGTAGACGACGGTAGATGTCGAGATGAGCGCCAGCGTGCACGGGTGGATGGCAGAGACAAGATGAATGCTCGAGAGCAGGACGACACACGCAGCCGATCCGTCGAGGACTAGGTCGCGCAGGGCAACCCAGTCCAGCAGGAGCGCCCAGCGCACGTTGCGCTTGTTGTAGAAGGAGAACAGGGCGAAGACGGCGAGAAACCCGGCCGAGGCCAGAAGCACGCGCGCAATCCGAGGCCAGGCGTTGGTAGAGTCCAGTCGCAGCTTGGTCAGGTGCGTGACCAGCATGGCGTCGATGAAAACGACCATGCACTGGGCAAGGGGCGTATACGGCTCCCAGCGGAGGACACCGGTCGGGCAGATGGCGCCAGCGGATGGCGAGGTCAGGTCGACGGTCAGTCGGGTGGCATGGGCCCAGAAGAGCGCAAGCAGCGGATACTGGGCGTAGGCCAGCTGGCCTCGCCAGCCGTGTCGCTCGGTGACGGTTTGGCCCAGCCGGATGGGCTTCGGCAGGCCGCCTGCGTACACGGCGACGAGGAAGGGGAGGAGAGTCTCGAAGCTCGTGTCGGAGCAGTGCACGGTGCGGATGATGCGCCAGGTCAGCAGGACCCGAGCGACGATGCCGCCCACCGCCAGAGCTGTGGCTTGGAACGACCGTGTCCGGATGGTATCGATTACAGTGTCGACGTGGGCTTGCCAAGACTGCTTCGTACTGAAGTAGGCCGGGAGGTTGGCGTCATGTTGGTCCCAGTCCACCGGCTGCGCCTTGCTTCTTCCTCTGCGTACCCATGCTGCCGAGGTCAATCCCGAAGCTGCCAGGCTCACGATGGCAAAGTGAATCGGTCTCTCTGCACGAGCGGTCAGCTTGCGCCCGGAGCGGGTAGGGGTGAGTTCGTCGTACCGAACGCCGCGCTCGAGTTGTAACGCAAGGAAAGAAGCGAAATGCAGCCGAGGAACACGCTAGAGGATGTCAATCAATGCATTCATGTGACCGCGTCCAAGAAGGCATCTGTCGAGGCCCAGGGGCGCGGCGGGGGAACGCAACTGACCACACGGCCAAGGTGCCATGACTTTGCGGCGGCGCCGTCATCCCCACCGAGAGTCCGGAGATGATGGGGGTCACCGAGAGCAGCCCGAGGTGCAATCGGCAGTTCGAGTGGCCCAGCACCGAGTGCAAGTTCGGTTACTCAAAGGTCAGAGGTGTCAGGTCAGGTTCAACGTTGTCATAAGCAATTCTCTGGCCGCCCTTGAGCGACGTGAGAAAGCTTGTTTGCTGGCAAGGCTGAATGGTGTCTTGGCTTGGTGTCGTGGGTTGTAAGGCAGGGTCGGAGGCGTCAGGTCGGGATGACAACATCAGGCCACTCAGTGACAACAGCGCCCGGAGACGACAGAAGCAGAGGAGAATCAAGAGTCGTAAAAGAAAGCGACCCGAGGAGCGCAAAATCCATTTGCAGATGCTGCCTGGCTCGAGAGACACATTGTGGGTAGGAAGAAAAGGAATGACGATGGTCGGACGCGATGGTGGGTAGGATCAGCACTAGTAATGGGACGATGGAATCTCCCTCGGCCCCCCCTTACACGGGCGGCCCTTACATGTCGTGGTTGGATCTTCACGAGGCCTCGCCTTTCGGGTTGTCATCTCATCAATCACACCTCGTGTTGCGCCAACGTCAGCTCTGGCGTTCGCTAACCCGCGGTGCCCCGTGCCCTGTTGGCCGCTTCCCCCCAATCCATGTCCGGGGGCATAATGGGTGCCTGCACTAGCGTAAATCCCGACGTTGACATGCTCCCACCACCATGCCTTAGGTAAAGAAAACGCTCCCCCGTTGATGCTCCTCGACCGTTTCGGGTGTCCCAGCTCGCTAGGGCTGCCCTAGAATGCCCGAAAGGGGGGAAGCTCAGTGATGGGTCGCGTTCACATCTCGTATCCCCCGAGGTGGGCGCTGTGCCGCACACGATCCCCAAGACAACGAGAATGAGCCAAGCCTTCGGGCCCTGACATGATCGTACGAAACGGCTTTCCGCCTGTTAGGGGTTCCTTTTGTCTACCATGCTGTCGGGATCTACCTTACTTGCGCGAGACCTCTAATCGTCCGTCCAAGGATTCCATCGCTCAATCATCATCAACTCGTGAACCCCTCAAGACGACACCGTTTTGCCTGGGTTGCCCGTCCATCTAAGCCCGCTCCCGCCTCCTCGGCGCCGCGCGGATGATGTCGTCAACACGGAGAAGTAGCTGCAAATCTTGTCAGTCGCTGCATGCGATGAAATCTCGGGGAAAAGGGAAAACGCACCTCTGCCGCCTCGCTGGCGGAAGACACCACCGCCCTCTTCAGCTTGTAGCTCTCCACGACGCCGAGGTCCCGCATGTCGGCGACACCTCCGCCGGGCGACATCAGGTCCAGGCCGTACGTCGTCATGCCGTCGTAGATGGCCTTGCGGAGGCGCGCCACCAGCTCGCCCGAGTCCAGACCCGCGTTGTCCGCGAGGATGGTCGGCAGTTGCCTCAGCGCCGTCGCGAAACTGGACACGGCCATCTGCTTCTTGCCCTCGACCCGTGTGGCCGCACCCTCGACGGCCTTGGCCATGACCATCTCGGCGCAGCCTCCGCCCAGCGTCGTCCTGGGCTCCTTGACTGTTTGTGAAAGGACGGCCAGGGCGTCGTGCAAGCTGCGCTCCGCCTCGTCCAGCAGCTGGTCGGTCGCGCCGCGCAGCACAATGGTGCACGCCTCGCCCGCGCCGACGCCGGAGAACTTGATCAGCGTGTCCTCGCCGATGATGACCTCCTCGATCAGGTCGCAGTGACCCAGCTGGACCTGCTCGGGGTGGTCGAACGTGGACGTGATCTCTCCGCCCGTGACCAGCGCGAGCCTCTCGATGCCGTCAAAGTCGGCGTGCTCGATCGACATGATGCCGGCGTCCGTGAAGAGCTGCTCGGGCCAGTTGTAGATGAGTTGCCGGTTGATGAAGCAGTTGACGCCGTGCGCCTTGATCTTCTCCACCTTGGCCTTCATCTTGTCCTTCTCCGCCTTCTCCAGCTCGGCCAGCTTGCTCGTCGAGCCGACCTTGACGCGAGCACCGAAGATCTTGACCTTGTCAGTGTCCATGGACGTGTTGGCGACCAGGATCTTGGCGTTCTCGAGGCGCTTGGGCTGGTTGACGCCGATCTTCTTGTCGAGGATGAAGCCCTCGTCGAGGTACGAGTCGCTCAGCTTGCCACCGGCCTTCTTGATGATCTGGATGTGGCTGAGGTCGGAAGACTCCTTCAGTCGCAGGACAGCATCGCACGCGAGCTCCGCAAACTGATCGCGATCCTGGGCGAGCACCTTGGAACTCAGGGTCGTCCGGGCAATGGCGAGCAGGTCCTTGCGGAATGCCTCGGGGTTGTTGCTGCGGTCGACGGCGACGCTCTCGAGCGCGCGCAGGGCCGCCTGGCTCGCTAATCTGTAGCCCTCGATGATGGTCTGGGGGTGGATCTTCTTGTTGACGAGAATCTCGGCCTCACGCAGCAGCTCGGCGGCGAGGACGGCCACCGAGGTGGTTCCGTCGCCAACCTCATCATCCTGCACCTTGGAAATGTTGACGAGCACCTTCGCGGCGGCGTTGTCGAGAGCGATGGACTTGAGAATCGTCGCGCCGTCGTTCGTGACCATGATTTCACCGGTAGAGCTGGGCGTTTGTCAGCGAGGGTGTCCACTGATATCGATCCCGGTGATAGGGGAGGAGGGGTAGGCAGACGCACCCGGATTGCAGAATCTTGTCCATGCCCTTGGGGCCGAGCGTGCTCTTCACCAGGTCGCCGACGGCGATGGCGCCGACAAAGGCGGAGAGACGGGCGTTCTCGCCCTTCTCCTCGGTAGTGCCATCCTCGAAGATCTGAGTCGGGCTGAAGGACGACTGCAGGGGCACATTAGCAAGGGGATGGACAGGCTTTGCACGCCGACCGAAGAAAGCATACCATGATGTGATGATGTCGTTGGATGTGGTACGGCTCGGTGTGATGGTGATGCCGCTGGTCTGCTCGTCGGGTGTTGTGTGTGTGGGCAGAAGGGGTCGTCGATATGCCTGGTACCTTACCCCGATGTGGTGATCTAGGAGCTTCTGGAAATTTTTGGTTCAGCCTGCCCTGTCCCTCCTCGTTGGTGGGGCCGGGGAGCTTACCTGAGCTCACCGTTCATTCACCTTGGGCTGGTCCCGTGGCTGACGGCGGTGGGCGGTGGCTGAACTGCGCGTCATGTGACCAGCGCGGGGCCGAGCGGGGTCCCTCCCACGCCTCTCAGCGCAACTGCCCCTGGAGCCCACACATTTGGCTGCTTGCCCGGTGTCCGAAAAATTGCCAGCCGAAAAAAAGACTGAACGTCTCGGCCCTCCCGCGAATCCCCTCAGCAGCCAGATCTCAAGGTGCGCAAAGACAGCCCTGCCACGACCTCGACTTACGGCTTCGACCATTCACTGACATAGGCTATCTCCGCCAGATCGTCTCGCTCAGTCCCGAAGGAAAAAGCGCCCCCCTGCCTACGGCGCGCCCACCGTCTATCGAGATCCCACGATTACATTTGCGGGGCAACAGCAGACCACCTCACCTCAGGTCGACACCGCTCCCCAACCACCAGACAATCCTATCATCTGCACCAACACGAAGACGACTCGACAGCTTCGTCTGCACGAAACACCGCCAACCCGACCGCAATCATGGCGCCGTCCTACGAGCACCTCCGCGAGGCGGATCTTGACGAAGATGAGTACGACGAGGAGGAGATCGACATTTCGGACCTGCGCGAGAAGTACGAGGTGCAGCTCGAGCACGGCTACGACACCTTTGTCGTCATCGATGGCCTCCCCGCCGTCACCGAGGAGCAGAAGCCCAAGCTGGTCAAGTTCTTGCTGAAGAAGCTGAACCAGGTTGGCAAGACGCGAGAGGACCTGATCTTCATGCCCATGGGCGAGGATGGCCTGTCTTTGAGGTAGGCACACGGCTCTTCTTGCATGGTGTGGCTTTGTTTTGCTCACACGTTCATAAACAGGTTCGCCTTCGTCGAGTACTCTTCCGCCGGCGAGGCCGCGGCCGCCGTCCGTGGACTCGACATGGTTGCGCTCGACAAGAAGCACACTCTGCGTGTCAACAAGCTGACCGACATCGACCGCTACGGCCGCGAGGGCCGCGTCGACGAGGAATACACCCCTCCCCAGATTGAGGAGTTCCAGGAGAAGGAGCACCTGCGATGGTGGCTCAAGGACCCCAGCGGCCGCGGCCGCGACCAGTTCGTCATGTACCGCGGAGAGTCTGTTGGCGTCTGCTGGAACAACGAGAAGGAACCGGCCGAGACCGTGGTCGACCGCCAGCACTGGACCGAGAGCTTTGTCCAGTGGTCACCCCTCGGCACATATCTGACTTCGGTCCACGCACAAGGTGTTCAGCTCTGGGGCGGCGCCTCCTGGTCCAGGCAAAGGCGGTTCGCGCACCCCTTTGTCAACCTCATCGCCTTCTCCCCCAACGAGAACTACATCGTCACCTGGTCCGCCCGCCCCATCTCCATTCCCGAGGACGGCCACCCCGCCCTCTCCGTCGACGACGACGGCAAGAACTACGTCATCTGGGACATCGAGACCTCCAAGCCTCTCCGATCCTTCGCCAGCCTTGACCTCCCCGGCGCCGAGGGCGACGACGGCGTGGCCAAGCAGCGCAAGTCCCCCTGGCCCGCGTTCAAGTGGTCTGCGGACGACAAGTACGTCGCCCGTCTGACCCAGGGCTCCTCCATCTCCGTCTACGAGCTGCCCCGCATGGGTCTGCTCGACAAGACTACCATCAAGATCGACGGCGTCATGGACTTTGACTGGGCGCCCGCCACCGTCCGCCGCGAGGGTGTCAAGAACTACGAGCAGCTCTTCTGCTACTGGACCCCCGAAATTGGCAGCAACCCCGCCAAGGTCGGTCTCATGAGCATCCCGTCCAAGGAGGTCGTGAGGACGTTGAACCTCTTCAGCGTTAGCGACGCCAAGCTCCACTGGCAGTCGGATGCCTCGTTCCTGTGCGTCAAGGTCGACAGGCATTCCAAGTCGAAGAAGTCGCAGGCCACGACGCTCGAGATCTTCCGCGTCAAGGAGAAGGGCGTGCCCGTCGAGGTCGTCGACACTATCAAGGACACTGTCGTCAACTTCGCCTGGGAGCCCAAGGGCGACCGCTTCGTCATCATCACGACCACCGAGCCCGCCGGCCCCACGGCCGTCGCGCCCAAGACGTCGGTCGCCTTCTTCTGCCCCGAGAAGAACAAGGGCCCCACGCCCGGCAACTTCAAGCACCTGCGCACGCTCGATAAGAAGAACAGCAACTCCATCTACTGGTCTCCGCGCGGCCGCTTCGTCGTCGTGGCCACCGTCCACAACACGCAGAGCTCCGACCTCGACTTCTTCGACCTCGACTTTGAGGGCGAGAAGCCCGAGTCCGACAAGGACCTGACGGCCAACCTCCAGCTCATGAACACGGCCGACCACTACGGCGTGACCGACGTCGAGTGGGACCCGTCCGGCCGCTTCGTCGCGACCTGGTCGTCGTCCTGGAAGCACAGCGTAAGTCGGCCCGAATGAATAAAATGTGCACGCACGCTAACAACCCCCGCAGATGGAGAACGGCTACCACATCTACGACTTCAAGGGCGAGCAGCTCCGTGAGGAGCACGTGGAGAAGTTCAAGCAGTTCCTCTGGCGCCCGCGTCCCGCGACGCTCCTCAGCAAGGACGAGCAGAAGCAGATCCGCAAGAACCTCCGCGAGTACAGCAAGACGTTCGAGCAGGAGGACGCCGACCGCGGCGCGTCCGCCGACCGCGAGGTCGTCGAGGCCCGCCGCCGCCAGCTCGACGAGTGGCTCGCGTGGCGCGAGTCGATCGAGGAGGAGCTCCAGGAGGAGCGCGCGTACCTCGGCCTGCCCGAGGACCCGCTCGCCGAGCTGCTCGCCTCCAAGACGGCCGACCCGGACGCCGAGGAGCAGATCATCGAGGAGATTGTGGAGGAGGTCATCGAGGAGTCGGAGGAGATCTTGCAGTAGGATGGTGGCCTGGCGTGGGCAAAAGTTTCGGCTGGCTTCTCGGTAAGGCGCGTTCATCTGGAGGACGACAACGACGGCTCGGCGATGCGGCGGGGGATCAGCCAGGGCGGATAATGGACTGGTCATTGAAATGTCATTTTTGTACGAGCATTAGAAGCCTCGCATGGCATCGCTTCTCACAAGAATCTGGGTACACGCAGTGAACGTATGTTCGGGGTCGCTGAAGTGCGAGGCATCACATGGAGTGAGGACGATGAGATGATTATCAAAATCTCGTTGGCAGATTTCCCCACTTCTCCTCGTCTCTCTATACATTATCGTCTCGTACACCAAACTGCCCATATATGTATGACGCCTTTGATACTCCGACCACGCAAACCGCAGCAATTCATACCCCCTCCCGCCCTTTTCCTAAAATCATCAAGTCGGCCGTAGGTCGCGTAGCCCATCTGGAGCTCGGGCTCGGCTCGTCCGGCCGCGCTTCATGCCTTGCCGGCCTCCCTGAGCCAGCGCATCCAGCCCTCCTCGTCGCCCGAACCGCCCGCCAGTGCCACCTTGCCGTTCTTTGTCGGGCCGCTCTCGACGAGCTTGCGGACCTCGTCTCCATCGCGAGTGCCCAGGAGCGCCATCTCTTGGCGCAGCAGCATCGCCGTCGCGGCGCGGACGAGGAGGGCGTCGCCTTCGAACACGTACACGTCCCACAACCGCGCGCACTCGTCCATGGCTAGGTGCGACGTGCCGAGCCCCGTGAAAAGGGTGCTGAGGTACAGGTCCGGGTCGGCGTCGGGGACGTTGCGCGTCAGGTGCTCGTGGAGCCCTGGAGACTTGACCTGAAGCGTCTGCAGGACAAGGTTGTAGGCGGACGACTTGACGCCGGGGTCTGATGCGTAGAAGCCGAGGGACAGCGGGCGATTGAGGACGTTGGCGAGGGCGATGAAGGCCGCCGAGGGGTTCGGCAGGTTCAGTAAGAGAAGGGCACCGACGGTCTACTCATGTTAGTAAGAGGACGCACGACAGGATGGGGAGGAAAGGCACTCACGTTGCACCCCGCTACGTAGCCAATGTCGCTGCGGTACATGGCATACGCAGAGAGCAAGTCGACCAGGCTCTGGTGGAGCGGTCCGCCGACCTGGAAGATGCGCAGGTCCCGCCAGGTGTTCTCGTTGACGTCCTCTCTGATCTTGGAAAGCCACGCCTCCTTCCTGATGTCCTCGGCATCTCCCCTCCCCGCCTTGACGCGGCTGTCGACGCCGTGGGCTCGGCTGAGAGCGGCCTTGAACGAGTTGGGGGTCAGGCCGAGCTCGTTGCCGATGGCGCGCGACCAAACGACGCCGCGGCTCCGCGACGCCACGCCTCGCCACCAGAGCTCTCGAGTCCGTCGCTCCCTGATGGCGTCAGGCCACCGAGGGATGATGCTGTCCTCCCATATGCGCATGAGGCCGTTGGCCGTGACGTCGCGATCGTTCGACTTGGTCATCTTTTCGGCTTCGCGCCGACGTTCGGACTCAGCGCTGCGCGCCATCATCTTTTCATATTCCTTCCAGTGCTTCTTGTCCTCGTTCGGGTCTTTCGGCGGCAGCCACGAGGGTCGAGTGCGGCCGAGGACGGCCTCTTTCTCCTTGGACATGGGCATTGCGTCCATCATCATGTTAGACTGCCGCAATGACGGGAGGTCCGGCAGGGCCGACTTGTGGCGCTGCTCCTTGCGGCCGCGAACGTAGGCAAAGCCGTCTCCGTCGCCGGCGTCGTCGGCATGCTCCTCGAGCTTCTCCGTCAGGGCCTTGGCCTCGGCACTGAGCTCCGAGAGGGCGGCGCTCCAGCTCTTTGCGCGGGCCTTGAAAGGCTCAGGTAGGTCCGCACGGTCTGGGCCCGCAAACGGAGACGTCGATCGTCCGGCGGCGTCGGCGTCGGCCTTCCAGGTCGGGGATTTGAGGGAGCCCTGGGCCACGGCTATGGCGGGGGTCCCGTTGCCCAGGCTGCGCACGCGTTCTTTGGGTGCCCGGTCGGTGGAGGGGGCACGAGAGGAGGATCGGCTCAAGGTGCGTTCGGCCTGGGGGCGCGGTGATATGGGGACGTTGTCGAGGAGCAGGCCTTCGGGGATGTTATCGTCGTCGTCTTCCTCGTCACACTCGTTCTCCAGCTCAAGGGCCGACTTGCGTTCGCGGTCGGACTGCCAGCTGCCGCGGCGCGGGCGCATGAGCGTGTTTGGGTCTCGGGGGACGAGGGACATGTTGGGGCTCGGGCTGCGATGGCGGCGGTTGGGATACGGCAGGGACGTGGCGGAACGGCTGAGGAAGCCCCGAGGATGGGGCATGCCCCTGTGGCCGTCGGCAGAGCGAGCATTGAGGCTGGTGCTCCGGGTGCTGAAGGTTCGCGGATCTGTTTGCAGCGTGGAGAGGGTTGGTCGGGTGCGGGGGGCAGGGCCTATCTCGGGTGGTGGTTTCCTGCGGCCTTTGGCGCCTGCTGCCAGGTCTCGCGTCGCGGGAGGCGAGAGCGGGCTCGCGAGGCTCGCGTTCGCCGGAGGAGCAGCTGATGAGGCGGAGGCGGCGGCGGCGGCGGCGTAGCCGGGATGGGCAGGATAACGTTCGGAGGAATAGGATCGGCCATAGGGGTTGGAGGGCCGCGTAGCAGCAGCAGGGCGGGCGTGGGGATCGCGGAGGTGTTGTGCGTAGCTCTTGGTCGCTATGGCAGCGTCGTCCTCGAGGCCAATGTCTTCAAAATGGCTCACGTCGTCGAGCACGCTGTTGTCGTCGGAATGGAGGGACATGGACTGAAAGGAGGACGACTTGGACGACTCGAGGCCCGTCAGGTCGGGCGGCGAAGCGGGACCAAGTCCCAGGGCGGCGCTGGCGGAAGCCGGGCGGCCCTGGGGCCCAGCTGGTTCTTCGTGGTACATGACGGGTGCCGGTCATTCGGTCTGCATCGTGGCAGCGTGTGTGGCGGGCAAAGGGTAGGGGCGTGACACGACAGGTGGGAGGGCGGACGGGATGCTGCTGTGGCGGTAGCGGTCGTGGTTGTGGTGGTGGTGATGGTGGTGGTGGTGGTAGCAGCACCGGCAGCAGCGGGACGGACAGCGGGAGTTGGGGTGCGGTCGCGGGGTGTCTGGGGGTGTCTCTTGGAAGGTTCAGGGTTCGGTTCGGAAGGGAAGGCCTCGTGTCTCCGGAATTGGAATGGTTGTCTGCTGCTGGAGACTGGCGATGCTCCTCGACGGAGGAGGGGAGGAGATTGACGTGTGGCGCAGGGCTGTTGCTGCCGTCTTCTCACTGGACGAGGCGGCAGGCCAGAGCAATTGGATGGAGGCTTGCGAGGCGGCCTCGATTCGATGGCACGGGCAGAAAGGCTGGCTGCCGCTAAGCGAAAGCGGTAGATCTTGAGGGTGTCGTCTCCGTGCTTGGGGCGGTCTCGACTCTCAAATTACCCCTGATTCAGCGGAGCCGTGCTGGGAAATGGCCGGGGGTGGCAGCTTGACAGGGGGGGGCGGTGAGCTGTCTGGGCGGGGGGGGGTGGGCGCTGTCTCCTACTGCTGCTGTCCCTGCCTGGGTGATAAGCTGCCTACCCAGTGCCCACTGCCCTGAAGGGAAGTGCATCACATGCTGTGGGGCACAGTGTCTCGCTGTCATTTCCGGCTCTGCGTGGTCCTGGATCCTGATTCAAGGGGAGCTTGGGATCGGATGCAGTGTTCATCGAAGCTCCCACCCCCTCTCGAAGCTTGATTGGAAGCTCCAGGCAGGCTTTTGGCAGATCCTCCTACTCAGAACACAGCCTAACAGCTGCCGAAGCCTGCCCTAGCGAGCTCCCCCCAGGGGCTCTCCCAAAGACGAGAGCCACAGTGCGGCGGCACCCCGTTAAGCACCCATCACGTCAATTGCCCCGTATATTAGGCTATCGCAACGACTCACCCTCATGACGCAAACGCGACAGCTCCCGCGTGATCGAGCTCGAGCTCCGACGACGGAGTCATGCTACCTACCCCACGATGTAGGCATACAATAACCCAGGCTCTGGCCTTCACATTCAATTGGTTTTTTATCCTTCCCGAACATCCTCAAAGCGAACGGCCAGAGGACCAACGCCATGGAGTCCTCAGACATCAAGGCGACCCCGCCGCCTTACGAGTATAGCTCCGTCGGCTCAACACCTGTAGCTACCATTGCCCCCCGACCGAGATGTCGGCACGTCTGGGTTCGACGTCGTCGTGGCTTGAAACTCCTGGCCGTCTCTGGACTGGCCTGTCTCGTGTTCCTCGTCTACGCGCAATGGAACCAGCTGTCGACCCTGCCGTCGTGGCGGGGCACCCATCTCTCCATTGATCGCCTGGAGGAGGATCTCCAAACATGCTCCAAGCTTCGACGAAAGCCCCAGGACCCAATCGGCCTCGGACGTTCGAAGAACGCGCGCTATATCGACGGCCACGAAGCGACCCTCATCCAGAACGCGACCATCTGGGTCGGAGAACCCGCAGAGGGCACCACGCCCGAGGACGCTCGGTCCGGGAAGGGATATTCGTGGATCCGCGGCGACGTCTTTGTCCAGTTCGGCCTGATCCAAAAAGTCGAGGCTCACATCCCCACCGACTCCCTCCCCGAGGACACCCTCATCTACGATGCCAAGGGTCGCCAGCTGACCACCGGCATTATCGACATGCACTCGCACGCCGGCGTCAGCTCACTGCCCGACCTCGCCGGTACCGAGGACACGAACGAGCTCTCCAGCGATATCACCCCCTATGTCCGCTCCATCGACGGCCTCAACCCCCTCGACCCCCAGTTCCAGGTCATCAAGTCCGGCGGTGTCACCACCTCGCTGGTCCTGCCCGGCTCCGGCAACAACATTGGCGGCGAGGCCTTTGTCTTCAAGCACGCCATCGGCGAGAAGGACGGCCGTCGCGAGATCTCGGCCGCAGACATGCTGGCCGACCCCGATCGCAACTGGCGCTACATGAAGATGGCTTGTGGAGAGAACGCCAAGCGCGTGTACGGCAAGGTCGGGCGCGGGCCCTTCTCGCGCCTCGGCGAGAGCTGGGAGTTCCGCCACGCCTTCGAGCAGGCCGCAGCCCTGGTTCGGAAGCAGGATGACTGGTGTGACCGGGCCGAGAGGCGTGGTGTCGACAGCGTCGACGACTACCTGCCGCAGGAGCTCGAGTGGGAGAGCCTCGGAGCGGTGCTTCGGGGACAGGTCCACGTCAACACGCACTGCTACACGATCCCTGACCTGGAGGCCTTCATCGACCACACCAACGAGTTCAAGTTCCCTCTGAGAGCGTTCCACCACGCCCACCAGACTTTCCTGGTGCCCGAGATACTGAAGCGAGCCTGGGGAGGGCGCCCGCCCGCCTCCGCCCTGTTCGCCGACAACATGTACTACAAGTCCGAAGCCTATGTCGGCTCTGAGTACGCCGGCAAGATCCTCTGGGACAAGGGCCTCACGCCGGTCTATGTCAGCGACAACCCCGTCATCAACGCGCAGCATGTTGTTTTCGAAGCAGCCAAGGCCTATCGATACGGTCTCCCTTACCATGCGGCGCTCGCGAGCGTAACGACGGCCTCGGCAGAGCTCCTCGGCCTCGGAGAGCGCCTAGGCAAGATCAAGCCGGGCTTCGACGCAGACCTGGTCGTCTGGGACAGCGATCCGCTCAGTGTAGGAGCCGCCCCTGCGCAGGTCTGGATCGACGGGTTCGCCCAGTACGAGAACCCCGTGGAGCTACGCAAGCCTCTGAAGGAACCCACGGCGCCCGACTCGACCGTGCCAGTAGGCGGCGCCACCGCGCAGCACAAGGACGTCGTGTTCACCGGCGTCACCAGAGTCCTGCTCTCGGACGACCAAGACACGTCGTCTGCCGACGGGCCCGTCAACGTTGTCGTGTCGAACGGAGAAATTACCTGCGCCGGGCATTGCATCGTCGAGGTCGATGCCGCTCGTCAGGGCTCTTCTCACCAGTTCATCGCCCTCGAGGACGGCTACCTCACGCACTCGTTCACGGCGTTCGGCTCGCTGATCGGACTGAACGCGATAGACTACGAGAAGAACACGGCCAACGGGGCGAGCTCCAAGTTCAGCCGGGGCATCGATGGACTGGCTTTCGACACGAAGAAGCTGCGGGTTGCGCACCAATACGGCATCACCAGGGCCATCTCGGCGCCCACGTTCTCGGGCGGCCTGACGCACCGCGGCACCAGCGTGGGCTTCCTCACTGACGCGCAGCACGCATTAGAGAAGGATGCCGTGTGGTCGGAAGACGTCGCCGTGCACTACACTCTCACTCTCGACGCCAAGCAAGGGGACACCCCGTCCATCTCGACCGCCGTGGGCGCCCTGCGCAAGGCCCTTCTGGAGGCCGTCACATTCAACGAAACGATTACCGACCCGCACTCGGAGCAGGCATTCCTTAAAAAGGTCGTGGACGGAGACGTACCGCTCGTCCTCACGGTGCACAGCGCCGACACCATCTCCGCGGTGCTGCGGCTCAAGTCTGACGTAGAGGAGGCTCTCGCGGCGGCGTCGGCGTCTTCCTCTTCGACGAAACTCCGGGTCGTCGTCCTGGGCGGGGCGGAGGCGCATATTGTGGCTGCCGAGCTCGCGGCCGCCGACGTCGGCGTCGTCCTCGCACCGTTCCAGTCGTACGCCACGTCGTGGGATCAGCGGCGCGCGCTCACGGGAGCGCCATTCACCAACGGCACGGCGATTGACGCGCTGGTCGACGCGGGCGTCACGACGGCCATCGGGCTGGAGGAGGACTGGCTGATCCGCGATCTGGCCCTGCTCGCGGGCATCGCGCACCACAACGGCGGCGGGCGGCTGACGGAGAAGGAGGCGCTGGACCTCGTGTCGACAAACGTGTTCAAGCTGCTGGGGATTAAAGAGCAGGGCGCGCGGAGCGGCGGTCATTTCTTGGTCTTTGAGGGCAGCCCGCTGGACATTGGCAGCCGCGTGCGCGCTGTCGGGAACGGCAGGAGGGATGTATTGATCACGGCGTGAGGAATAGAGTAGTGAGTGCGACACAACAGCCGAGGCTGTCTGGGTCGACTGCCTGAGCATCAATCATGACTTGTCAACATTGGAAGTCGTCTTGTCGCGCGCGCTTGCTACGTAATCAGTGAGACGACCGGGGCGAGATTGATGCCGACATCCGCTGACATATGGTTACTAATGGCCTTCTGCCGCACTTTTCGACCCTTACTCAACTGAGCTCCCGCGCGGCTCGCTAGTTGCAGTATGGCAGCTAAAGTGCCGGGCCGGTAGCGAATGGCGCCATGCCCACGACCGGTCGCGGCCCTGGCTCACGGCCGGGGAGTATTACATATACTTCAGCCTCACGGGCAGGCCGAGTGACCTTCGATCGGCGCAGTCATTCTTAAAGCATCCTACCCGCTCCCCCCCCTGGCCATGCATCTTCAGCAGCTCGTGAAGCCCATCAAGTACCTTGTCGCATCGTACGTCACATTTGCAAGCGTCCGACACCTGGCAACGCGAACCTTCTCATCGACAGCCCCATCGACATCGCCCAGCATGACGCGCGGTGCCGTGATCTGCATCTCACACGGCGGAGGTTCGTCCGGACACCCGGAGCTCGGTGCTCTACTCCCCTGCTGACTTGACACCGCAGGCCCCATGCCGGTTCTGGGCGACCCGGGCCACAAGTCCATCGTGTCGTCGCTGACGAAGCGCGTGCCCAAGCTGCTCCGGCTCAACACGCCGGAGGCGCCGCGGGCCATCGTGGTGGTGACGGCGCACTGGTCGGAGGACAGGCCGACCATCTCGTCGGCGGCGCACCACGACCTCTACTATGACTACGGCGGGTTCCCGCGCGAGGCGTACAGCCTCAAGTACGACGCGCCCGGGGCGCCGGACGTGGCGCAGGAGGTGAAGCAGGCGCTGGCGGCCGAGGGCCTCGAGCCCGCGCTGGACGCCAAGCGGGGGTGGGACCACGGCGTCTTCGTCCCGTTCCTGCTGATCCACCCGGCGGCCGACATTCCCATCGTGCAGCTGTCGGTGCTGTCGTCCGAGTCGGCGGCGGACCACCACAGGATGGGGCGCGCGCTGGAGAGGCTGCGCGACTCCAACGTGGCCATCGTCGGGTCAGGGTTCGCGTCGTTCCACAACCTGCGCAAGTTCCGGGATCTCATGTCGGGCGACCCGGCGGCGTCGTCGCGGCTGGGCCGGAAGGTCAGCGAGTGGAACGGCGTGCTGACCGAGGCGGTCGAGGTCGACAAGGGCGACGAGCGCGCGCGGCGGCTCGCCGGCTGGAGGGGGTTCCCGCACAGCTTCGACATGCACCCGGACGGCGGCGGCGAGCACTTCATGCCGCTGCTCGTGTGCTCGGGCGCGGCGGGCGACGAGGCCGCGGGCAAGTACAAGGACGAGTTTCTGGGCATCGACATCTGGACCTACTACTGGGGGGATGTCCGGGTGTGAGGCGCGGCGGTCGTGCTCCTCCTATGTCTGACGATAGTCTCGAGCATCATTTGCATGAAGTACATGACGAGCACAAGGTCTCATCACGTCAAGTATAATAAAAATCCAAAATAAACTATTCCTATAACTGTAAATATTATTGTGAAAAAGAATGGTAATAATCCTTCTTGGCCTCCCTGTTGGCATCACTGTCAACATCGTAATGGGCAGCAATGCACGTATCGAGTGCCTTGACCCAATGACAATTCGAGAAATCCGCGGACTCAGCTACCTTTGATTGGTCGCGTATTCGATACGGTATTAGTGCATTTTCTTCCGACAATCCGTATTCCCACCCTTGCTATTGGCTCCGTAATGAGACGGCCCGGGAGCGGCGCCACTCGCGAAACCGTTCCCACCTCGGCGTGTCCGTCGGCCGGCTCACTCAAGTACGAGGGAATGGACGTATCTCATCGGTGAGACTTCTCTATCCGCGTGAACGCTCTCTCTTCTCGCTCTCGGTTTCGTCAAGATCTTTCGTGTCTTCCCATAATCCCCAGCCTGCATCATCGCACTCAGATCTCCCACCATGGCCCCTCGCCGTGGACACCGAAAGTCCCGACACGGGTGTGCCGAGTGCAAGCGTAGGCACGTCAAGGTACGACACGTTTACTTCACCGCTGTCCCTCACTTGGACACCTGTCTAACTCGAGCAGTGCGATGAGACGCATCCCACCTGCATCAACTGCACCAACACCAGAAGGCCATGCTCCTTCCAGGCGCTCACCCCCAGCACGATGGGCGGGCCCAGCCCCGTCCCCGGAGCCGACCAGGCCGGCCTGTCGCCCGGCGTCTCGGCCCAGCACCCGCTCGACATCCCGGCCATGCTCGTCAGCCACCATGACATGAGCGTTGTGCCGCCCGCTCACATGGATCAGCTGCGTCTGCTGCAGCACTACCTCTCAGGCGCCATTCCCGTCTTCGACAAGATGCCTTCCCCGCACAGCTTCGTCGAGGGGGCCTTCGATAAGCCTTATCTGATGAACGTGATCCTGGCCTTCTCGGCGCAGCACCTGGCGTCGCTGCACCCGCAGACGGCATCGCACTACGTCTTCCTCGCGCGAGAGTACCAGGCCCACGCCCT
This sequence comes from Verticillium isaacii, assembly GCA_002851775.1. Classification (NCBI taxonomy): domain Eukaryota; kingdom Fungi; phylum Ascomycota; class Sordariomycetes; order Glomerellales; family Plectosphaerellaceae; genus Verticillium; species Verticillium isaacii. Next base: position 130,742 of record NMXN01000016.1, on the reverse strand, counting down.
GACCTCCTTCAACGGCACCCACGTCGAGTCGACCCCAGACAACTGCATGCAGCTGATCGTCTTCGGCTGGATGGTCGGCATGAACCTGCTCTGCGACGTCGAGCGCGTCGAGGAAGACGTTGACGTCCTCGACGACTTTATCCGCTACATCGAGCTCTTTCGCGGCGTCCGCGTCATCGCCTCGACCTCCTGGGCCGCCCTCCGCGAGTCTGAGCTTGCCACCGTCGTCCGGGACGGGGCCGCCATCAACGACCAACTCAGCGAGGGCGCCGAGACGAAGTCCCTCCAGGCGCTCATCAAAGACAGTCTCGGTATGGACGACGACCAGAAGCAGGGCAACCGGGAGGCGCTCGCCAGGATCCAGGCCACCTACGGTGCCTGCGCCGTCGCGACCCCGGGCGCCGAGGGCCTGTCGCCGACGCCGTCGGCCGTAGAGCTCATGGACAATTCAATCACAATGGCGCTCGCCTGGCCACAGTTGATCACGCCCGGCTTCGTCGTGTCGCTGCAGGCCAAGCGGCCCGAGACTCTGCTCGTACTCGCGCATTTTGCCGTCCTCATGCACTGGTGCCGCCGGCACTGGATTGTCGGCTCTGTCGGCAGCCGCCTCCTGCGCAGCATCGTCATGGCCCTGGGGCCTGGCTGGGAGCGCTGGCTGCAGTGGCCGAGGGCCATGGTGGAGGGCCATGGCGGTACTGCGACGCCGTGTGACTCGGCCGAAGATCCGTCGTTCTGATGGCTGTCGAGGTGTTCCTGCTATGGATCGTGAGCCGACGGGCACCTTCGTATACCGACTAGAGCCGATTCATGCATCGAAGCACTTGCATGCGTTTAGTGCTGATGGGGTGACGTTTTTATCGATCCGGATCTGGCGATCTGACAAATATCGATCGTTCGGCGCCGGACACCCCTGCCGGATCATCGGCTTCGGCGCCTATTCTCGCGCCGACGCCGACACTCGCCCCATCCCATGTTATCACCGCCGGCGATTTCTGCTCAACAACCACGGGGTTTCATCCACGGCCGAGAGCGAGCACGCTATGTCCGGCCTTCAAGGATTAGATGCCTGCTCTTTTCGGCCTGTTGAGTCAGAGTCCAGGCGTTTCGGCCAACGCCTACCATCGATCCCACGAGCGACCCTGGAAAATATCCTCCGCGGATGACCCTCGGACCCCCGAACCCCCAGACCCCTGGATCGTATATATTTTGGCTCATCTAGCTGCTGTGCAGCTTCGGCTACTACCTGCATCTGATCATCAACAAGCCGATGAGACCTCGCAGCTGCAGCTCATTCTTCATCAAATAATCACACACAGCAGTCATGTCGCAACAAGTACTCGGCTCATCCACAGAGCCCAAGATGACCGATGACAAAAGCACCCCCGGGGCCCCCGACCGCCCCGACTACTCCTCCGACGGGCCGTCCACCGTCGACGCATCCATGTCCGACAGGGAAAAGGGCGCCGTGCCTGCTGCGTCCCCGGGCAGTGACGCACCGGACGGGGGCTTGGCTGCATGGCTCGTCGTGCTCGGCGTGTGGTGCACCTCGTTTTGCAGTTTCGGCTGGGTCAACAGTGAGTCTACTCGCGTTCCAAACTTCCATTCACGGCGCGGTGCTAACGAGATCAGGTGTGGGCGCGTTCCAGGAGTACTACCAGAATGACCTTCTCAGCAGCTACTCGGCGAGCACCATCTCCTGGATCCCGTCTCTTCAGATCTTCTTCATGACGGCGACGGGTCCCATCATCGGCAAGCTCTACGACACCCACGGCCCGCGCCAGCTCATCCTCGTCGGCAGCTTCATGCACGTGTTTGGCCTGATGATGGCCTCGCTGGCGACCCAGTACTACCAGATCCTCCTCGCCCAGGGTGTCTGCTCCGCCATTGGCGTCGCTGCCATATTCCAGCCGGCCCTCAGCGTCATCCACGGCTGGTTCAACGTCAACCGCGGCGCCGCGTTCGGCATCCTCTCGACCGGCTCCAGTCTCGGCGGCGTCATCTTCCCCATCATGGTGACCCGGCTCATCCGCGAGGTCGGCTACGGCTGGGCCATGCGCATCTGCGCCTTCCTCATCCTCGGCCTCCTCGTCGTCACCAACCTCACCGTCCGCGCCCTCCACCCACCGAGCCCCCAGAAGATCACGAAGGCCCAGCTCCTCAAGCCCTTCCGCGAGCCCGAGTTCATCCTCATCACGCTCGGTCTGACACTGTTCACCTTCGGCCTCTACGTGCCGATCAACTACCTGCCGGTGCAGGCCCTCGAGTCCGGCATGGACCCCAACCTCGTCCAGTACCTCATCCCCATCCTCAACGCCGCCTCCCTGTTCGGCCGCATCTTCGCCGGCATCCTCGCCGACAAGATTGGACGTCTCAACATCTTCGTCGTCGTCTGCTACCTCACCGGCCTCTGGATCCTCGCCCTCTGGATCCCCGCCGCCACCGACGGCGCCCTCATTGCCTTTGCCGCCCTCTTCGGCTTCTGCTCGGGCGCCTACGTCTCGCTCATCGCGCCCCTCGTGGCTCAGGTCTCGCCCCTGCCCGAGATCGGCTTCCGTACGGGTCTCGTCTTCTTCGCCTCTGCCATCGGTGGCCTGACGACGAACCCCATCAACGGCGCCATCATCGAGATGCCCGACGGCCTGAGGGGCATCAAGATCTTCGCCGGCGTCTTCTGCATAGTCGGCACCTCGTTTATCCTGGCCGCCAGGGTCCACCACACGGGGTGGAAGCTGCTCGCGGCGTTTTGAAGGCGAGTGGCACAAAAAAGGTGTATTGTGACGGAATCGGTGTTTGGAACAGCTTTTTTGGGCTAGTGCATAGACGGGATGGCTGGGGAAATAGATAGGGGTCATGATATTGCTTGTAATTACTCTCCTCTTTAACATACCCTCGCGGCACAGTCAACGCGAACCTCTTCTCAAGATGAACCGGTTAATAGCCGAACTTGAAACCATTGTCCATCTGAAAGTCCTTCATCAGTGTCGTCCAGTCCGGCAGAATCTGCATCCCGTCAATCCAGTCCATCTCACCCGCGTCGGGCACGGCGCCGGCCACATCCTGCGTATCCGGCCGCGGCACCGCCTCGACCTCCCTGGTGGGCCCGCCCGCCACCCGGTCGGCCCTGATCGCCAAGGCCTTTGCCTTCAGCGCCGAGAGGATGGCCCACCGCGGGCCGAGGCCGCCGCCGCCCACGGACCCCGCATCTAGGAGCTCGGTGTGGGTGAACAAGGACTCGATCGAATCCCAGATCCTTTCGCGGCCGGGCCCATCCGGCCGCACGCACAGGTGCCACAGCATGTAGAGCAGTATGTGATGCTGCGGGTAGAGGCGCATCGACCACCGCCACGGCTTGAGCCGGTCATCTGTCATCATGGCGACGCCCGCCTCAAGGATCTCCAGCGCCTCGACGAGGTTCTCCTCCGTGGCGAACGCCTCGCGCTCGCTGGGCTGGACCTGCACCTGGATCTGCTGCCGCGTGACGAGCTCCAGCTTGCGGAAGATGTAGCTGGCGATCTGCAGGGTGAGCCGCTGCAGCGGGATGACTGGGTTGCAGTGCTTGAGGTAACCTTCCGTTCGGGTCTTTATGTCCCGTAGGAGTCCGGCGTGCAGCCACTCGCCGGGCCTCTCGTCCGCCGCGGCGACGCGCTCTGCGCTCTCCTGCCACGCGAGCGCTATGGAGACGCCGATGCAAGACTGCGTCATCATGGTCCACCCCGGGCGGGCGGGCGGCAGTTTCTCCATCTCGGGGTACAGGTCGCTGTCGTGAATATTGAGCGGCACGTCAATGTCGGAGGTCGGGCCGGCGATGATGGGCCGAGCGTTCTCAAGGCCGTAGTCCTCCGCGGCCCGCCCGTCCCGGCAAATGATGTACCACCAGAGCCTTCGTCTGACCTCGGATTCGAACGGTGAGAGGCCGAGCTTTGTGCCGTCGCGATGGAGGCCGATAGACTGGGCAGATCGGATAACGAGCCCGGCCAGCGTCCAGATTCCCCGGCCGGAGTTGTGGACTCGGAGTGCAGACTGCAGAGGGTAGTCAGTAAAGACGAGCACGGACGATTTGGCTGCGAGGCGCGTACCAGATAAATGGTGAGCGACTGTATCGTCGTAACGGTCGGGTTCTCGAGAAAGTCGGCGTGCGCAATGGCTTGCTCGAGGCCCGTCTTGAACTGCTGCAGACTTACGGCAGGGTCCCCGCCGAGGATGCTTCGTGCTTCGTCTAGGTCGAACGTGGTCACAGCCGCAAAGTAAATGGCAAAACACAGCGCAAACTCCTCCGGAGTGGTCTCGCCCGGGTTGTCGATGGCCGTGTACACGATGACCTCGGCCGTCGGGACGTGAAGGACCTTGGTGCAGGGCTCCACCCTTTCAACGAATGCTTTCCAGAGCTCCGCCGCTATCGCCTTGGGAGGCGAGAAGCTGAAGAGCGGCTGCGACGATGAGGGGACGGAGAAGATGCCCATGGGGTTGAACCGGGGCACCGTTGCTGGCTGCGACACGTCGCTGCCGGGCGTCGACAGGACGGTCTGGATGCCTTGTTCCTGCTCTGGCATCAGTACAACATGGGGGTTGGGGTTCCAGAAGGGCACGGCACGCAGGCCAGCATACCTCATCGAGGACCCGAGACAGCAGTATCTCGTTGTAGTACTGGCTGGACGAGCCCTTCTGTACGAGGACGCCCGGTCCGTCTCCGTGCCCAGAGTTCGGCGTCGAGTGAGTGCCATCCGCGCGGGGTGTGCTGCGGGGTCGTAGCCCGAACGTGCTGGGCTCAGAGGCGGCAGTGGCAGTGGCAGTCCTGTGCGACACGGAGACGAGGGTCCGTTCCAGGTCTGAGATTCGGGTGGCCACGTCGGCGATGGTTGTCTTGGACTTGCGCACCCGACGCTGCTCGGCATGTGGGTACTGGCACACAAGACCCCCACGCTTGCACTGGGAGCACGGCTGCTGCTTGTCGCATCGGACCTTGCGGCGGTGGCATATGTTGCACGATCGCTGGCTCTTTCGGGGCGGGAGACGTGACGGGGCGTCCGTCCGGGTGACGTCGGCTTCGGGCTGGATGAACCCCGGGCGGCTTGGCGAATCGGCCTCGGGGGTCTCACGGTGGACTGAAGCTGCCGAAGCCATTTTGTCTCCTCGTCATGTATGCATGGAGTATGATTGAACACGATTTTCGAGCGTTGAAAGTTTCTCCGATCGCGGAAGACGCTTGAAGTCGATTGATGCCATGCTGGAAAGGGCGAGAGCCATGGTGACGGCTTGACTTCAACACGACGGTCGGCTTCGGCGCTAATAAAATGCCGACGCCGATGCGCCTTGGGGTCATGGGAACCTTAGTCATCAGCGAAGCATGCGCCGACGACAGGACTAGTGCATGGACAAGGAACTGTGTAGGGACCTACGTCGGAGTAAATAGTTACTGGCAGTCTAAATCGTGCAGGTTGCGATGTCTTTAAATAGCTCTGCTTCCGATGGATTCATGGGCAAGTCCCCAGGATCCCTCCAATAATTGGAATACCGCAGATCACACTACCAAGGCCACTACCCCCAATGAGTTTGTCCCAGACGGCGTCGTTCAGGACGCAACCGAGCCCATCAAGCACGCAGCCTCGGCCCAACGCGCCCAACGCTTCATCAACTGTCGCGAAGACCCCATCCAGTACCTTTCCAACCGTGTCTTCAAGGCCGAGATTCAGGCACTGGAGGCAGTTCTGCCCGTCGTCTTGGCATTGGTCTCTGTCCTCGTCTGGATGACATTGCCAGTGTTAGCAAAAGTCCTTCTAGAAATGGCATGAATACCCCACCGTAATCGCAGTAGTTGCTCGGTGTCTTCGCGCAGATGGGTTTGCCGCCCTTCCTCTTGCATTCCTGAGCGCCGTCGGGGGACAGACTGGGATGCTTGCACTTCTTGTGCTTCTCGCTCCAGATCTGGCCGGCTGGACATTTGGGCTTCTTCTTGCACTTCTCTAGAATTTGCTGCTTCAACTGCACCTCATTGAGGGTATTCAGCACGGCCAGGACCACGTTCTGGCCGTTGTTGAGACAGAGGTCATTATCCTCATCTGCCGCATGTTAGTCGTACCTCTCGTGAGATTTGAAAGGGAATATACCATAATTAGTGTACGAGTTGGGATTAGTTGCGCAAATGATCCTCTGCCCTGCGCCCAGCACCGGCGGCGCGAGAGAAGGCGAGATGCACTTGTGTCGCTTTTTGTCCCAGACCTGGCTCTTCGGACACTTGCACTGGGGAATGATGCCGTTTGACTCGTCCAGTCAGCCAACGAATACCCGACCGCCGTCGCAGGGGTCCCTGGTGGTCCGGCTGATGGGCTGTGCCGTCACGTCTGCCAAGGGCGAGGCGACTGCAGTAGCCGCCAAGGCAAATGCAGCGAGAAACTTATAAAGCATTTTTTGGTGTTGCTGTCGTCGGAGCGGACTACCAGAAGGCGTATTTGTTCGAGGAAGAGTAACAGCTCGAAAGTAGCTTCTTGAGAGATTTATACTTCAAATGACCCCTGAATCTCGTCTGCAATATCTCTTTGCGCGCAATCAACGAGTCGGAGTGGCCGCCTCAAGACTAACTCTGTGCCTCGCAAATCGACCGCCGGCTGAGGCGAGAGAGACACGTCGCGTTGCTCAATGTGCACCGTGACTGTGTGAGGCCATCGTCGCTTCTGTACGATCGGCGTTAATCAAATTGTGGGCGACACGCCTCCCAGTCAACCGCCCCGCCTGTCACTGAAAGTGTCAAGAAGTCTTGACGAAGGTGCAGAATTTGAGAAGAGGAACGATTTTGGAATTATGACATTGAAAACATGGGCGCGAATTAAGGATTGATTCTTTTTAACATTTTTCGGTAACAACTAATGAATATGCCAACCACAGTTGTATGACGTGGCGATAGATACCTTAGATATCAGAGACCGTCTCAGCCACGACCGCAAATATTGAAAAGACAAGCTGCACCTGAAGAATGCCATCAGATCATCATGATCAACAACTTCCAGTACCCCGGATTATGAAAGCTGAGCAGTGGATTCAGAGCACGATAGAGCACGACCAAAGGTGAAGAGCTTTCATCGCCAGTTAAAACTTGGACCTGTATTAACAGCTTCCTTTTACTTGATTTCTAGCCACACTTGACGCTTCATCTGCGTGTTGGGCCTAATAGGGCCCGGGCTGAGCAACTTGATCCGCAGAGGTACACTTGCACAACTTGATGCACATATCCCTCTCACGCAGATCTTTGTGTAGGCGGCGTAATCTTTTCCGCCGGATTACAACGCTCTTCAATATCTCCTATTGTGGCCTGGTAATTTGAGAACCCGGGCGCACCGGGCAAGATTTGTGATCTGTGTTGGTTCCACCCTCTGAACTGGATAAGCCCTGTTGGAGACACCGGTCCTGTTTTAGACGAACAGCGCCCTATGTCCACGACTTTCCTGATGCCGGCGGCACAGCGCAGCCTCCAATAGGCGCCGAAGAGTTGGCCTTGAAGAGTTGGCACAGCTGAGCACTGCCGGATCCGCAAGCCAGGCGGCACGCCAGCCCTGAGGGTCGCGATCTAGAAGCCTCTGCACCTCCTGTCGTGGGGCGGTCCACCGCGGCCGTCACCGCTGCCTAAAGGTCAGGGGATGTCAGGCATTTCCAAGCTTTGTCAAGCCCAATGACAGGAGGCGTCTCCAGTAGGTGCGATGCTTGACATCGCCAAGCGCTGGGGACGACAAGCCGGGCCAGGTGTGGATTCCCGCCAGCGGCTCCGACCACCCGCCAAAAGGGGGCAGAGGACGAGGAGGACTCGCAATCAAGACCAAACTGACCATGGCGTGTAATGGACCCGACGAGGCGATCAATTGGTCGATTCATCGGTCGAGCCCCTGAGGGGCCGTGGGCACGGATCCATGTCCCTGCCGGGAGCCAGGATCGGGACCGGGGGGGTTGGCCGTGTTGGGGACGTTTCCGATATAAACGAGGACCACAATCTGCACGGCGCAGAAGCGAGAAAGGGGATGGGCTCGCGAGGATGGCGGCCGAGGGATGCAGACAGTGTTGGCACAGCGAGAGGAGGAGGAGGGTTTCCCATAGAAGAAACCAGGCGAAGGCCTTCAACAGCGCGCGCAGCTACAGGCCAAGCAGAGGACGACAAGAGCTGCTCGATCGGCTGAGGTGAGCATAATCGGCCTCCCGCCTGGAGATCAGTACCTTATACTGTGATGACGGGATTGCGGGATAAGCGGGTGGATCGTCCAATGCTACCCGCGATCGCTTGGTTGGCGGAGCACAGACTGCTGTTCGTCTCGATTAGAGCTGGAGGCGCGTTTGTGGTGAATGAGAATCAGTGTCGATCAATGGAGCTGTGAAATGCAGAAGCCGAGTTGACGGCCTGCTGCAATCAAGTACCAACCTTACTCGCCTACCTGACTAGCAGAGTAGAGCGGCTGGCGGCGCGTGCAACAGGGTTGACGGCTGACCTTGAGATGAAAGCCCATCACCCCATCATCACGACGACAGGTGTCATACCCATAGCTTGTGGTCTGATTGGGGCGGACGGGGATCGAAATAGCAGAGAAGAAAAGAACCGGGGCTGGCGTTAATCTTCCTGAGGGCCAAGGTGCATGAAGGTGCTGTTGACCTGAAACTGCAGACTGGGGGGGGACAGGAGGTTCCTAGTTACCGGACGGACTGCGCGTCCTCGAGGTGATGGGATATGGCGCATCTTTAGGGGGGCATTCCAGGATGCCTCGAGAGAAGACACAGGGGATGTACAGGGTATGTCCAGGGGGGAAAGGGCTGGACTCCGCGCCAACGTGCGGCGTTATGGCTTTGGTGGCGGGCCAGAAGCGGCAAGGGCGGTCAGGGAAGACCTGCCAGAACGATGCGCCCCCGCGCCTGGGAACCCACACAGCCCCTGCAAAGGCCGGGCCGGACGTGGGGCATTTCTTTTCTGCCGCCCCCGTTTCAGATTTCGTCCCATGTTGCTAGCTAGGTAGGTGCCATGCTGCTGGGGACCAGGCTAGGGAAGCGACGTTGTGAACGAGAGAACGAGATTTCCACAACAACCCCATCGAACGGCGCGCCACGCCTCCTCGCTTCCTCGGTTGGCGCCGAACAGCCATCTGCCTGCTCTGTGGCTGGTCCATCAAGATGAGCCTCCCAATTCATTTGCGGTCTCCTGCAGAGACCCCTGCCCCCAGGGGCCCGGCGGCCTGCTGAGACGTTGGTGGCCGGCGCCTGCAATCTCGACCAACCGACTCCATCAACGACCCCGGGCCCCGCATCGTGAATACGCACACTGCCAACCCGACTGACAGCGTTGCCTGATCGGACCGGCGATGGATGGCCTGGCACCCCGGCGCCCCTGGGCGAGGAGCAAGCTGCTTGTTACGGCTAGGGTCTCCCGCGGGCACATGGTGGCTGGACATGGGCCTTCTCACCATGCCGTGAGGCAGGCCTCGATATAAAGACTCACCCTCCACCAGACCTGTTGCTCTTGTTCTTTCTTTCCCTCCTCATCCTCGCTTCCAGTGTTGTTTGTTCACTCTTTTTCCAGAACTTCCCAGTCTCTCTCTTTTTGGCTGTGCCATTCTTTTGCAATCTCACCGAACTCGACGTTCGCCTCCACGCTCTCTACGCAGATACACTTGCAACCCACAACTTTTTCACTTCAACCACCCAGGTACAAACAACCAACCAACCCGATCTTTATATCAATCAAAATGCGTTTCACCGCCGCTTCCGCTCTGGCCATGGCCACCACCGTCTCCGCCCACGCTCAGATGTACGGCATCTGGGTCAACGGCGTTGACCAGGGTGACGGCCGCAAGGACTACATCCGCTCCCCCCCCAACAACAGCCCCGTCAAGGACCTGTCCAGCCCCGACATCGTCTGCGGCCCCAACGGCGGCACCGCCGTCCCCAGCTTCGCCAAGGCCGCCGCCGGCGACAAGCTCAGCTTCGAGTGGTACCACGACAACCGTGACGACGACATCATTGACGGCTCCCACCTGGGTCCCCTGATCACCTACATCGCCGAGTACACCGACAGCGACGGCACCGGTCCCATCTGGACCAAGATCGCCGAGGACGGCTACGACGGCAGCGAGTGGGCCGTTGACAAGATCAAGGCCAACAACGGCCTCGAGGACTTCACCCTCCCCGCCTCCCTCGCCCCCGGCAAGTACCTCGTCCGCCAGGAGATCATCGCCCACCACGAGTCCGAGGTCAGCTTCGCCTCCAACCCCGCCCGTGGCGCCCAGTTCTACCCCTCGTGCGTCCAGCTCGAGGTCACCGAGGGTGGCAGCGCCGTCCCCGACCAGGGCTTCGACTTCAACAAGGACTACACCTACGCCGACAAGGGCATCACCTTCAACCTGTACGGTGGCTACACCAGCTACGAGATCCCCGGCCCCGAGGTCTGGTCCGGCGCTGGCGGCGGCAGCTCCCCCGCCCCCACCACCACCGCCGCCGGCGCTGCTCCCACCACCACCGCCGCCGCCCCCGTCGTTCCCACCACCACCGCCGCCCCCGTCGTCCCCGCCCCCGGCAACGGCAGCGAGGATGACTCCGAGAGCGCCCCCGTCCCCGTCTTCTCCACCATCGCCTCGGCCGCCCCCGTCGCCTCGACCACCCTGGCCACCGTCGTCACTCCCCCCGCGGCCACCACCGCCCCCTCCACCCCCACCACTCCTCCCACGACCTGCCGCCGCAAGCGCTCCCTCAAGGCTAAGAAGGCCAAGAAGGCGCGCCGCAACGCCGAGAAGGTCTTCCGCCGCGTCGGCCGCGCCCAGTTCTAAGCGACTCGGGCTGTTGTTGATGGCATGTGGCGTTCCGGCACCAGCCTGCGGCTGATTGTCGGGACGCCCTTCTTTCGATCGGGATGAGAACGTGTGTCCTATTTTTTTCGGGAAGCATACGTCGGTCTACGGTTTTGATTCCTGTATATATTGATCCAAGCGTGCATACAACTGCATATAGAATCGAACGATTTGCAGCAGATGACTACAGAGTTTCCATTTTGACTGAACATGCTGAGCGTGAACCATGTGATATGTGCCGGGTGAGACAGCAAAACACACCACGGGCAGCAGGCCGGTCTGGGGAATGGCATGCTAAGCTTCTCCATATTGACCTGGGGGTGAGGAATGCGAGCCGCTAGGTGCTTCATGTCTCGGCTTAAAATACTGAGCGGAGCATATCAGGGCGGTCGGTTTGGGAGGTGGTGCTGTCAAGTGTCGAGCCGTCTGTTTCGGGTGTCTCTGAATTTTTCGTGATCTCATTTCAGAACATTGATCACATGGTGCGGCCGGCCAGGTGTTTCGCGCAGATGAACGCAGCGAGGCACGTCAAGTTTGGTGCTACGCCCGACGTGCTCATTTCGCCTTTTGCGGCCGAGTGGGCCGTCGCCCGCCCGATATTTGCGTGGCGGGGCCGGGCTAGCTCGCCCCGACCGACAGACCACTGCGAGCAAGAAGAGAGGGGGTAGTAGTACCTTTCCTTGATCAAGGTGCCCAGGTACGGATGCCGAAGCCTGAACAGATGGGTGCAGCCTGCCGGGTGGCAGGAGCAGGCAATGACGCAACCGCACAGTGAAGGAAAGGAGGCCCCACCGTCCCGACTCTGCCGTAAGGCACGCACCGTCCCATCAACGGAATGCACGAGTGCTGAAGCTTCGACTGCGAGACAAGATCACACTCATGTGTCGCAGGCATGAGGTCCCTGGAAGATATAACGTTCGGCAGTGAGACTGCTGCAGGAACGAATTGGCGGACAGGCAGCTGGCTGGTCGTATTTCCGTTCGCATCGTGGGCCACACTGGTGTCCGTTTTTAGCTTCAGGGTCCGTTTTCCTTCAATTGCCGCCATCAACCTGGATTCGCTTCTACCGGCGCCTTATCAGTTTATCGCTGCTCTATCGCGCCCGCTCGCTCCAGCACTCTCCATCCACCTTTCCGTCACTCTCCTGATCCTGACCCCGATCCTGATCCTGACCAGCTTTCCTCTCGCCGACATCCTCACCTTGCTTCTTCACCACCCTCTCCCTGCCTGAGCGCCAACATCCTGCTGCACGACCCGCGCTGGTGCCTGACACGCCAAGAAGGGAGAGAGAGAGAGACCAGACACGACGACTCGGGGCGCCGGCCAGCATGCTTCCGCTGCCATGAAGCTCAGAATCCCCCAGACCCGCACCGTCAGGAGCCTGGCCTCTGCCCTCTGCACCACCATCTTTGTCTACTTTCTCATCAGCTGCCTCGAGGGCCGCGTTGGCCTCGGCGCCGACGATCTCGCCTCCCACAATGGCCCCCCCTCGAGTGCTGGCGCCGGCGCCGCCCCGCCACCGGCCAGGAATGCCGACTGTCCTGTGCCCGCCCTGCGACACCTTCACAAGCTCGAGCTGAACCTGACCGACAACATCGTCTACACGAAGCGATGCATCAAGCCTGTCGTCACGAGATCGGCCGACCGCGACATAGTCGCCCAGCTGGCCGACCCCCTCTTCAAGACCAAGACCGACATCAACCTCAACTCGTGCGACGCCGTCCACCTCGGCAAGTGCGACCCCATACCGCTGCGAGTCCCGCGCCCATATCCCAAGTCGACCTATCCCCAGTATGTCTTTGGCGTCGCCACCTCGTACGAGCGCTACGAGGACTCGATCGATACCTTTGCCTTCTGGCTGGCCGGCTCCCACGCCAAACTGGTCGGGGTCGTCACCGACTACAACGAGAAGCGTCCCAACCTCGATGCCCTCGCCGCCCGCTACGCCGAGCGCGGCATGCACGCCACCTTTGTGCAGCCCATCCGGGCCAAGCTCAGCGTCGGCCAGAACCACTTCACCATCATCCGCGACCTCGTCAAGGCGTCCGGACCTGAGACCGAGTGGGTCGCCATCCTCGACGACGACACCTTCTTCCCCTCCCTACACAAGCTCACCGTCGCCCTGTCCGACATCGACCACACGCAGCAGGCCTACGTCGGCGCCCTCTCGGAGGACTTCAGGGCCGTCCGCACCTTTGGCTACATGGCCTTTGGCGGCGGCGGCGTCTTCCTGTCGGCGCCCCTCGCGCGGGACCTCGAGCCGCTGCTCGAGACGTGCCTCAACGAAGCCAAGACCGGCGAGGGCGACGCCCTCGTGCGCGAATGTGTCTACAAGCACACGCATACCAAGCTGACGCCACTGCCCGACCTGCACCAGATGGACATGGCAAGGGATGCCTCGGGCTTCTACGAGGGAGGACCCAGCCCCCTGAGCGTGCACCACTGGAAGAGCTGGTACCACTCCCCGGTCGACCTCATGGCCGCCATTACCCACGTGTGTGGCGACTGCTTCCTGCAGCGCTGGCGCATGGGTGCGGATACCGTCCTCACGAACGGCTACTCCATCACCGTCTACCGGGACGGCCTGGAGAAGATTGACCTGAGCAAGATGGAGGACACGTGGTCCAACGACAACCCGGGCTTCTACGACTTCAGCATCGGCCCGCTGCGGAACAAGATGAAGCCGGGGCAGAAGAAGACATACAAGCTCGAAGACGCCGACTACCTTAAGAATGGCGGCGTGCGCCAGATATACGTGCACCGGGCGGAGAAGCCCGGGCAGAGCGATGAGGTAATTGAGCTCGCGTGGGAGGCGTCCAGACCTGGCCTCCTTGGCGGCATTCGACCTGGTTGAGCGTGCGTGTTTGGATACGAGTGGGCATGAGGGTTGCCTCACCCCCGGCGTTGGATGGGCTATTTGCATTGGTAGATTTCTTTTCTGATGACCATAATGTCACGCAGGGTTCAATCCTTTTTTTTTTTTTCCAACCGTCTCTTCGCTCTTGCCTGCCGGATGGAAGAGGACCGGACGACGCCCTCAGCCGGAGTCACGGTCACCACTCTGTCATGTTACGCCCCAAGGGGAAGCCGACTCGTCTTCGCGGCACGTATCTGTCTCAGTGGACTAGTCTCAGAAGCTGTCCACCTTCACATGAAAGAGCAGCCACCTCAGCCTCAGTGGTGGAAGTGAGCGCAACAAATTGACGTGTCGGGTCAGTCTGGCTATTCGGGGGCACGCCCGTGGCTGGGTGTAAGGCGATTCAACAAGTTGGGTTCAGGAATGTAGGCAATCTAGCCTACCAGGCGCCATCAGCTTCCCATCCACCCGCGGCACATCACCCAACGCCCCGGATGGTCTGGCATTCGAGGGAGATCGACAACAAGGCTCCCAACAATGCGACAGATCCCCAGGCCGTTAAAGCATGAAAGACCCCGGTGACAATAGCAACACTGGTGTGCCTGTCCACTGACTGCGCCGGCTCCCCCCCTCAGCAGATCGACGATACGAACCCGCCAGCAACGCCAACCATCCCGATGCCCTTCATCTCAGCGAAGACGCCCTCTCGGGAACTGAGCCGCTCGCCCACGATGCCCTGGCTCTCGCGCACGCCGTCGTACCAGTCATCGCCTCTGCAGTCGCCACGACCGAGCTCGCCGCGCCTACAGTCGTCCACGGGCAAGCAGCCGTGCCCGCCCGTGACGTACATACCGGCACTCATCGATGGCGCCTGCGGCACGCTCCCACTCGCCCAGAAGCCCGTGCTCGGCCTGCTGCGCGATAACCTGCGGGATCTGTGGGCCATGGTGCCCGAGTTGTGGGCTGCGGTAATGGGTAGCTTGACCCGGCGCCCGGGAGAGAGGTTGTCCGGGGCTCAGGTGAAGGACATCGTGGTGCAGACATGCTTGAGCCTCGTAGAGGTCGGCATGCTGCTGGCTGTTGTGCCCGTCTGGCTGTTCATGCCTGGCATCGTGTTTGCGACGTGGGCGGCCATGTCGTCGGCTGTGGTTTTGGGCCTCAGCTGGCTGCTCAACGAAGACAGCGTCATCATCAGCTGCGATGGATCTGACAGCTGGGCCATGGACAGCGAGGCGGAGGACGAGCGCTGGATCTTTGTCAGTGGCATAGGGACCACGTACGTGTTTGCAGGCCTCCCCTTACTAAAGAGGAACACACGCTGACTCCCTCAGGGCCCATCACCTTGCTCACCACACCCTCCCTCTTTTGGCCCGTCTCTTCACTCATCCCATCACGGGAATCCACACGCCTACATACGGCCTTCCTTTCGACGTCATCTTGGCGATGCTCCACCGGGCCATGCCCTCGTTGCAAACGGCCGCCTCGCGAGCTCTCTACACCGAGCTGCGCGCCGCCCTGCTCGACAGCCACATCACCCGCGTTGCCATACTCTCCCACACGACCGGCGCCATCCCGCTGGCGTCGGTCCTCACACGACTGAGCGCCGACCTCCAGCCGGAGAAGCTCTCCAAACTGGAAATCTTCACATTTGGCGCCGCCGTCCGCGAGTTCGCTACACCCCTCGGCGAGACCAAAAAGGCCGCCCCCGCCGGCAGCACGCCGCGCCACGAGGAGCCCATCGTCGAGGACCGCGGGCCGCACATCGAGCACTTTGCGTTCCCCTCCGACCCCTTCGCGCAGCTGGGCGTCCTGCGCGCCGTCCAGAAGGACCACACCGCCCGTTTCTGCGGCAGCGTCTTCCTCATCCACACCCAGCCGCCGACGCACGCCATCTCCCTCTCCCACCCCGCCGCCGCCGCCGCTCTCCGCCGCCCGCCGGGCCAGCTCGCCGACTACCTGGCCGCCCTGTTCCCGGCCTCGATGGACGGCACGACGCCCGGCAAGAGCAGCATCCTCGACTACGTCATGAGCATCGACCGCGACACGGCCGAGAAGCGCGAGCTGGCGGCCATGGCGTCGTACGCCGAGTGCAAGAAGCGCAGCAGCCGCTTCGGCCGGGACGGCAAGCGCACGAGCTGGACGGGGCTCGGGGCGACCGTCGGCAGCGCCGCCACCAACGGCGTCATGGACGGGGTCGTTGGGCTCGAGATGGCGCGGCGCGGGTGCCGCGAGTGCGACGGGCACAGGGGTCGGGAGGTCAGCAGGCTGGCGGACTATGTGAGGACTGGCGCCGTCATCATTCGTAGGGACTCGACCGTGGTTGACGCGCTGGGGGTCGGGAGGACGTGAACGAAGGGGTGGAGCCACTGCGCAGCACACAAGCGTCTCCTTTGTCTGGCGTGAACTGACACACTTTATAGACTTATATCATAATGACCTTCAATGCAAGCCATATCACGATGAGCCAGCCTCGCAATGCGGCATGATGCGAGCTTCGAGTAAGCAGGCGGGGAACCAGCGCCGATTTCGTGGAAACATTCAAAACTCGATTAGGAATACCACGCTCTCGTTCAGTCGTTGGCACCAGCTATCAGCACTGGCAGGCCAGTATGTCACGGTCCCGCTACCTCGGCTAGCGACTGGACGGCCTTCTCTAGCTGGACAACAAGCTGTGCAGACGCCAGCATCTGCGCCTTCGTCTTGAAGTTCTCTCTAGCATGGATCGCCTTGGCATAGGCGAGCGAGTGCTGCAGCCGGTCCTGCATCGTGTGGTCCAGGGGAGGGGCCGGCACGGGAACCCGCAACTCCTTGACCTGATTTCTCAGCACCACATGCTCGCGCTGCAGCTTGTCCAGGTGCTCGCTGGCGACCGCCTGCTGCCTGAGCTCGGCGATGACCTTCTCCTGTGCCGCGATCTGTCTGGCCTGCGCCTTCACGAGAGCCTCGTTCTCGGAGAGACGCTTCGCCAGCTCGGCGACCGTCGCGCCGAGGCTGTCGAGCCCACCCCGGACGGGTCTCTCATCAGCCTCGATCTGTTTGGCGTGTTCATCAGATGGGCCCCCTGAGCTGGCATCTGGGGCCTCTAATTTCAGAATGCGGCTTTCGTGGCCCATGACCATTTCCGATAACATATCCTGAGAAGCCAAGCGCTGCGCAAACGCGCTCAGCCGCTCGTCGAGATTTGGTCGAGTGCTCTCAGCCGAATCGAGGCGTCTTGGAGATTTGTCTCTTTGATCACCGACCTTTGGGGTCTGCCTCTCTAACGTGACTGGTCTCGTTTGCTCCGGAATATTCGCAGCCGTGTCATGAGGTGTCCACCTCGAGCCACTGCTCGCTGGTGGCCCCCCCGGGCGACTCGGCAATAGCGCTCTGGCGGCAGGGTAACTGGAACGCGAGTCTCTAGGCGAAGACAAGGCTGGCGCACATGTGTTTGGTTCGGCACATTGCCGCTTGCTGGTTGGGTCGCCCGCCTCATCAATAGACTCGTCTCCTCGTTTGCGGTACGAGCGGGGCGGGCTCTCGTCACGTTCCGGCGGGAACCTATCGATCTGGAACGGCGAAAGACGTGTACGTGAGTATGGCCAGTAGTTTGGGTTGAGGAGTTGATCGAAGTTGTCCATCAGAAGGTACCAGTGGCTCATTTCGTTGCCGCAAAAGGACGGCCGACTGGTTTCGTCAGAAATCCTCGAGCGGCTCGGACTTGCAAATTCGGCACACCATTCGTCGGCGAGCGATGCGAGCAGGGTCGGCCTGCTCTCACGGCCGAACTGGCGCACCCAGGCCCGGCGCCTGCTGGAGTAGACCTTGGTCAGGTCCTCGATCATGGAGGGACTCGAGGCGGAAAACGCACAGGCCTGGAAGACATCATTATAGAAGAAGCTTTCGAGCTTCAGGGCGCTGAAGTGCAGGAGAGCGCGAAACAGGACGACGAGGTTCACGTAGATGCGGTCACCGATGGGCGCGCGGTCGTCGGTGTATTTGCGCTGGGCGAGGACGGCCTTGGCCTTGACGTCGTCCTTCTGGTGCATGGCCCATGGCGGCAGTCCGTCGATGAACCCTTCGAGACTGAAGACGCCTGCTAGGTCGCCGGGGTTCTGGCGTGCGTCTCTCCGTGGCGAGTCTCTTCGCGGTGAGTCTCTCCGCGGTGAGCGGCCGTTGGTCGGCGTCCTCATTGGGGTCCGCGGTGGAACGTCGAGCACCAGAGCCAACGTCGATTCGAGGCGCGGTGGGCGGGAGAGCCACCGAGGGGTAATGCAGACGTACGAGCAGAAAAGACGGTATGCAGTAGAGTTGGTACTAGAGTTGATGACTAGATAGGGGATATGATCAAGCGGATGACTTGAGGTCGTCCTTCTCCATTTCTCCCGTCCCGTCCCAAGCCCAGGCACCGAGCGCCAGACGGCGAGCCACAGGTGATCAACAGGTTGGCGCTTGGCAGCGTGTCAGCACTCCGGTCAAAGCTGCCGCACGTCAAACGCCACTGTCACACTGCGCAAGTACATCACAGTTACTTCTAGGCTTCCGTCACACCCGGCACGCGTTTCTGGTCCCCTCACCCCTTTAGCATTGGCTTCATTGTAAACGTTGCTAGCTTTCAGTGCAGCATCAGTATCTCTCTACTTTGAAGTTGTCTCCCGCTCCGAGATGTGATAGCTCCTCTTGTCTCATGAAAAGCAACCCCAAAACATGGACTCTCAACATGAAAGACCTTAGATACCAGCCAGGACTTCTGGGTCGTGTAGAGAAACCCGAGACCGACTAGATGAAGAACTTCCGTTTATACACGTAGGGGCCGTAGGGAACTATCCAAGAGCGGCGCTTGCAGGTAGCGGCCAGCGGTTATATCCCTGACCGTGTCGAGGTATGGTTCGACCAGGGTGTCACCGACCTTCCATACCGCGGTCCTAGGTTGTTGTGGCACAGGCCAAACATCAGACAAATTCATCGGTTTCAATGGGAAGGACGAAGCGATGGATGTGGGTTGCAAAAGCAGTCGCTCCGGTTTCTCGCCTGAAGGGTTGGTTCACTTCCTGAGCATCACTGGGCGAGGTGAGCTGGGCAGTTGGGGCAGGCCAGGCTCACTTGCCGTTGGTAGGTGCTCAGTCATCCGCGGCGGCAAGCTTTATCTTATCAGCATAGAACTGAAGTTGTTGCTCCACTATTGGACGTTTGGCCGATCCCGACGCGCCGGATGACGAAGTCAAAGGCGACGAGAACTCGCCGCCCGATCACCACCCGCCACGGCAAAGAATTGACGACAGGAGGGCAAACAACAGCCAAGCGACCACTCAGCCCACGCTCCCAAACGATCCGATTGTGTCGATTCGACAAGCAAGTTTCCCCCGCATCCCACCATGCCTTCTACCGACACCCCGGCGACGACCGACGCCGCAAACAATAACCCGTGGACGGAGGAAACGAAGGAGAAGTTTGAGAGGTTGGTCGCAGCGGACAACACATGCGCGAAACGTCGCTGACGACTTGTTCGCACAGCAAGAGCAAGAGCAAATACTTGGACCCCTGCCAGGATGCCGCCAAGCGCAGCATCAAGTGCTTGAACCGCAACAACGGCGACAGGGAGATGTGCGGCGAATACTTCCAGTACGGAGCGAACCTCCATCCTTCACGGGGCAACTCGAGGCTGACAGTGTTGTAGAGCATGGCGGGACTGTAGGCAGGCGTGGGTATGTGGCTGAAGCTCTCCCCTCATCCCGCCCCGGTGAGCGACCCATGCTGACCTCGAGTAGATGGACCAGCGGAAGGCAGAGAGGAGGAAGGCCGGCAGCATCTTCTAGGCCGTTTCTGTTCCATGACAAGATACGAGAGACAGGGCAGTTGCCAATGGCTAGAGGTCGGAAGGACCGTGGAAGATTCCGGCGGACGCCATCGGACGGCACTGGACGTGGTGTAACAACAGGTGTAAGCTACCGTGTACAAAGCCCAGAAGAACCTTGTTGGTTATCGGGGTATGAATATCATGATGAAATACAACGCGCATGGAGACGAACTAGACCTGACTTGCTCTGCATCATTGAAGGGATTGACCCGTTGCTGCTTCACTTGGGGCACCGCCACACCAAAGTGCCTGGCATCGTCACTTGTGGCTGGGCCCACTTTCACAGCGTCTCCCACCCCTGACGCAGCCAATGGCGATTCGATCCGCGCTGAATTTCGTGCCCCTCCAAGATCTCACTTGTCGTGGTTGTGGTGCATGCGAGACGAGCTCGATTGATGCCCCGCCATCCCAACTCACCACCATGTCCTGGAATCGCCCCCAGCTCAAGAGCGGCGTCGATCTGCAGCTGCAGTCCGCTTTCCACGAGGGGCAATGGGCATCCGTCATCCGCCTGGCCGAGAAAAGGCTCCGAACCTTCAACGACCCCTACTATGAGGTGTGTGTTTCTGTGAGACATCGTACAGGCACAGTCCGTGGCTGACGGGAATCAGATCGTCAAAATATGCGCCGAGTGTAACCTGGACTCTCCCCTCGAGAGATCCTCCGGCTTGATTGCCGTGCAGCGGCTGGTAAAGGACGGCACCGTCATCAAGGACGTCGACGCCCTCGATCTGCTCGAATGGGCGATCGGCGGTCTCCAAGAGGAGAGCGAGTTCCCTCACACGCTCGGCCCCCTGAAGGTCAGGTTCGTCAAGGCCAGTCCGAAGGACCGCAAGGCTGGCGTCAGGTGCCTCGAGTCCTGCCTCCTCCACTGGGATCTCGTCAGCGCTCAACAGGTACCGTGCTCGCCCGTCGGCATGTGCGCTCCGTGGCTTACCCGTCCAGATCGCCGCAACCCTCGACCGGTCGTTCCCCCAAGAAAGGATATTCTTTTTCTGGAACGTGGTCATCACTTACCTTCTCTGTGTGAGTGCCGTCTTCCTGTCGCACCCACTCACTTGCTGACCTTCGGCACAGCTGAGCGACCAATGCACCCCCGACAAGAAGAAGCTCTACGGCATGCTTGCATTGAAGCAAATCCAACGCGCCTCTCAGACCGCTGGCGGTGACACAGACAGGTCCATCAAGACCGAGGAGGAGATTTTGCTTCTCTATCGTATCCTTGAGTCCCACGGTTCGGATGCAGAATGGAAGGCGGCCCTGGAGCACCCCCAGTTCGGGCCCGTCCCTCAGCTGCGGCTAGGTCGCAAGGACCTCTTCTTGCGCGCCCTCAGCGTATGCAAGCAGCGGGAAGATTGGTCGACTGTGTACCAGCTCTGCAGAGACTGCCTGACGGCATCTGACGATGGAGCAGCCCAAGTCAACCTCCTCGCCTGCGATTGGAATGTCTGGCAGGACTTTCTCGCCGCCGCCGGCTCGTTGAAAGAAGCTCGACCCGAGTAAGTTGTCTTCATGGATGCAGCCCGACGAGTCTGACCCAATCACTTAGGGTCACTGCCGAGATCGTCTCGCTTCTCAACCAGTTCTCTGCCTCAAACGCAGTCCGCCCGATCTACCTACGCAACATTCTTCTCGCGAGAGTGGCGGCTGCCTTCCAGCTCGGCGCCGCCGCTACAACAACGGCTGACGGTAGCGACGCCTTTCTCACGCGTTCGGAAGAGTTGCAGCGCTATATCGAGAGCCAGTGCTCGTCGCCCGCATGCTTTGACGACATTAAACGTTTCGTGGAGCAACTCGACCCAGAGGAGATGAAGAACCTCGCATATGACTACGTTCCCCAGCTAGCAAAGAGACAACAGGACCCCCTGAACACGGCGACCGTAAAGACCTTGGCATACCAACTGCAGTATTTGGTCCTGACCGCGCCGAATCTCGTGGTGCAGGTTGCTGTTGGGTCTGACGCTAAGGCGAGGTGGAAGTCAGTCGTTAATGGGGTCGAGGGCGGGTCCGAGGCCTGCACCGAGAGGTTTCAAGATGTTGCAAGCTCGGCAGCGTCGCTATATCGCGCTCTGGTTGATTCGCTCGGCCCCTCCGACGGTCAAGACCCGGATTGTGTTCCGGAGCTCGCTATCCTCGCAGCCACGGCCCTAGTCAAGCTCAGCGGTCTGCGAGGTGACCGAAGCAGTCATCTTCCCTCGCCGCTCTACGCCGCGCAAAGTTACCGGATCCTTCAGGCGGCCCTTCTACTCGAGCACCAGCTCACGCGAACGCCAAAACACAGCCGGATCACCTTGCTCCTGGTCCGCATTCACCTCGTCCTAGGCACCGTCTCGAGAGCGAAAGAGCTGTGGGCCACGATGGACGTCAAGCGGACGATCATCGACTCTCTCAGCCCCTATTTCCTCGACCGACTTTCCACCCTGTCTCCGGCTTCGGTTCTCCCCATCCCGAACAAGCCGGACCGGGCGATGACATACGGCCTCAAGGCCTATTACGATACTTCTCTTAAGCTGAGGATGCCTCGACGCCTGGCGGACGCTTTCCAGTCGGAGAGCTACTCAAGTATTCTTGAGATTCCTGTGTTCATTGACCGCCTACGAATCAGCTGTACCATGGCCATGGGCTACGTTGAAGAGCTGCGCGCGACTCGCGCCTTGGGTCATCGCGGCGTTCCTATTTCAGAGGAGGATCTTTTTAGTGAGTTACTCATCCGAGAGTCAGAGACCCAGCATGCTAACACAAATGATAGATGAGATCACGCCCGACACACAGTTGACAGAGGTCATTGACTATGGTTCAGTTCCCAACCTGCACGTCAGCACCGCCCAGCCTGTCTATGAGTCTCTACAGATTGGGCCCAAGCCTTCGGTTCGTTCGGATTTCGCTGCTGTATCTCAATCGCTAACGCCAGCCAGAACACGCGCACCCAGCTTGCCATCGTCGCAGAAAAGTACTTCGAGCTTCTGTCATACAAGGCTCCATCAGCACACAAGGCGGCGAACCCCACACAAGCAGCGGCGACGGACCACATGTTCCTGACAGAGAGCCTACAGCAACTCAGCAGCACCGCCGCCAAGTTCCTCCAGAGTGGCGACGTCAATAAGTTCACGGCCCACGAACACGCCTTCTTCGAGCTCATCTCCCTCCTGACCACGCTCATCCCCCTCGCCACGTCGCCCGAGCGCAACTCCGACGCTACCGCCTCTGTGCTGTCGCAGCTCGTTTCTGCCACGGCGGTGACGCTCGACACGCTGCGCGACGCCTCCCTCTCACTTCCTTCAGGCGACAAGGGAACTGGCCCTGTGCTCATGTTCGGCTCTCTGCATGGATTGTTCCATCTCCGCGATGCAGCGGCGGCGATCAAGCTCGCGACATCCCACGTCGCCAACTTTAACGAGAGCGAAAAGGCGCGGGACCGTTCTGGCCAGAGCTGTCTGCCGAAGGAGACTTTGACCCACCTGAAGGCGCTGGACAACGCCGCGATCAAGGCCTTGGCCGAGGGCAAAGGACGGGTCTCGCTGCTCAAGAAGGAGCTGGTCAACGGCAATCTGGAGAGCCGGGTCATCTCTTGGACGGTGGCTTCATCCTCGGATGATGCGTTGACCAAGGAGATTCGTGCAGCGGTTGGAGATGGCCTCGACGGCTGGGCCAGGACCGTCGCTGACAGTTGGCGAATGAACGTGAAGGGCTGGGAGTCAGTGAAGTGGGAATAAAAAGACGATGAAGCGAGTAACCCGTAGAATTGGCGTGGCACGATGATGCAGCGCATCTGTTCTACAAAAAAAGACATGTCAAGAGATCCCGATCCCTGACCCAAAGAGTCCACACAAGAGCCGAATCCATCCTTTTCCGTGCCAGCCATGGCTCCAGTGCACCCGTGCCCAACTCCCAAAAATGCAAGCACCGCCCTCCAACACGCTGCCTATGCGCGACCGCAGTTCCGGGACCATCACTCCATCTGACCCAGCGCGCTCTTGTTCTGCCTCAGGCTCTTCTTGACGACCTCGGTCCGCTCTTCCCGCAGCGTCACCCAGACCCAGAACCAGCTGACCATCTCGACGAACATGAACGTGAAGAAGACTCCATTCTTCAGGCCGTCGCCACCCCAAGCCGAGGGTGTGTAGTTGGGGTTGTGCACGTGGCTCGAGTGGCGCGAGGAGCCGTCTCGGTACAGAGGCGAGGAAGGGCCGGCGACGAGGCCATAAAAGACGAAGCCGAGGGCGATGCTGAGACGGAGAGGAGCTGCGAGTTCGGATTAGCAGGGTTCGCTGGAAAGAACAGATAGACTGAGGCGACGGACCTTGAGTACCCCAGTAGTAGAGGAGGCTGACCTCCTCGGGCATGCTCAGGGTCATGAGGTCGGAGATGCCCATGAAGGTGAGGAGGGCGGCGACGAAGGCGAGGGGCGCGGATCGGGATTCAAAGGCTCGGTCGTAGGGCTGTGTGTATTGTGTCAGCGAGTTTCTTCGGGCATTACTGAGGATCCGTCGCGGAACATACCATGCCCATCGATTCGCCCAGAATGAAGACCAGGCCCTGGTTCGCGATGGTGCTAGGGCTGGTGATGAAGTAGAAGCCGAGGGTGATGTGGAAGAAGCACAAGGACGTGATGATGGTCCTGGTTGAGATGAGCGCCATGGTGGGCAGTTTCTGCTTTCTTGGTGCTAGACACGGCTTGTGCTGGTGTTGGGTTGTTCAGAAAAGGGGGTTCGGTTCGGCAGGTCTGACGGAGCAGCTTTCGCGATGCGGGAGCTAAGCTTGACGTCGTGTCTTGAGGCGGAGCATGGGCTTCTATCGTGGTGGAGCGAGCTTCGATAAGGGTCCCCCTGCAAGGCTACCCTGGCAATGACGTGGAAGCCCCTCGATTGGACGGGTTCCGTTGAGGCTGGTTGTGGCTCGGGCATCGTCGCAAGGCTGTTGCACTGAGGTGGGGTCGTAAATATCTCGACATCACCCTCTGGGCGTCTTGCGACAGCCTGCTGATAGCATCTGAGCTGCATTCGAGCAACAATTCAATATTGGTCCGGTTACTAGAAGTATTGCGGATTTCATTCGATAACCCCCAGCTGAGCCAAGGATCCAGAAGCCCCGCGGCTCTCACTTCAACGAGAGGGCAACTCAAGATGGCTGACCCCACGGAACATGTTCCTCTTGACAAGGAGCGCCATCTCCGCTACTGGCAACGCTGCTATCGCAGCTTCCTGCCCACCCAGTACACAAGCCACGACAGCGTGCGCATGGCCCTCGGCTTCTTCATTGTGGCCGCGTTCGACATCCTCTCCCCGCCCACCTCATCCGGCGAGCCCCACGCCTTGACGCCTGCCGACCGCTTAAAGATCCGCAAGTGGGTTCTGAGCCTCCAGCACGTTGGCGGTGGCTTCGGCGGCGCCCCCAACCACACGCTGCCCGTGGAGCTGTGCCGAGGCTACGATCCCGAGACGAGTGAGCCCCGACTGAAGCACTCAGATGTGGCGAACATCGCGGCCACCTATTTTGCGCTGCTGATTCTCGCTCTTGTCGAGGACGGTACGCAGGAAGGGGGCAAAGGGGCATTTGCAGGCGTTGATCGCGTGGGCATCTTGCGATGGCTAAAGAGGCTCCAGCGGGAGGATGGCAGCTTCGGCGACTTGGTTCTGGATGACGGCTCGATCTCCGGCGGCCGGGACATGCGGCTCTGCTACTTGGCTGCCTCGATTCGGTGGTGCTTGCGCGGGGACGTCAAAGAAGGCGAAGCCGGCTGGGTCGAGGATATCGACGTTGACGCTCTGATAAACCACATTCGCCAGGGTCAGACCTACGACGGAGGTGTCGCGGAGAGTTCACAGCACGAAGCACATGGTAAGGTTGCTGCCATCGATTACTAATTTCCTTTGACTGACGAGCCCAGCTGGATATGCATACTGCGCTGTGGGTGCGCTCTACATGTTAGACAGGCCGCTGGATGGCATGAGCGACCAGCTTGACGGCGAAGCTTTGCGGAAGGGAGTTTCGGACCGCGAAGGTCTGATTAAGTTCCTCGTGCATCGGCAGTTCGCATACCTCGAGAGACAAGAGCAGGCCGCCGAAGAAGACGACCCCGACGTCGCCAACTTTGCCCTGCCCCGAACCCTGGCAGACCTGTCCCTCGACGAGAATAAGCATTTTGTCGGGTTCAACGGACGATGCAACAAAGTTGCTGATACCTGCTACTGCTGGTGGGTCGGCGGAACCCTCGCTGTGAGTCTCGACATGATATCTGTCTGCTTCCCATGTCTAACGTCGGCAGATGCTCTCTCAAACCGGCCTCATTGCCGACGCACCGTCGCGCAACTTCCTGCTCTCCAAGACGCAGCACCTCATTGGCGGCTTCGCCAAGTACCCTGGCGGACCGCCCGACGTGCATCACGCATACCTTGGGCTCGCCGCGCTCGCGACAATGGGCGACTCGTCTCTGCGCGACTTTGACGCCGGACTTTGCGTCAGCACGGAAACTGTGGACAAGATCCGAGCAGCAAGAGTAGCGTTGATTGAGTCGGGGAGGGCGCAAAAAGCATCGAGCAGCAGCAATGCCGCGGCGGTGGATTTCTGGAAGGGTAAGGAGGCGATTTGGCCCAGGAACGGGCTCAGCGAACAGGCCAACAAACGACTCGGCGAAGCGCTGGAAGCTCTTGGATAATAATGCAATGCACATCAAGGTGTACAATTCAGAGCTACCACGGGGCCGACATGCTCCCAAGATATGCCCCCCCTGCCTTTTCAAGCATCCGCGATGTTACAAAAGGAACCCTGAGACTTTGGTGGGCAAAACGACGCCTTCTCTTCGCCAACTCTCATGTGTGTGAGTATAAGGTATCCTCGATATGGTACAAGAATCCGGCCCTAGGAAGGTAAAATCAAGAAGAATCGAAACGCAGAAAAGGGGAGGCTTGTGAAACCACACTGTCCTCGAAAAAAGATTAAGAATGTTGTACATCCGTGAAAAAGAAGAGAAAAGGGGAAAAGAAAATACGCATCAACGCCCGCACGTCAGGAAACCGTGTCTACTGCTTTTATCTTCGCCAGTGTTCATAAGTGATCCGCTTCGTGAAGTCGTGACTGTTGAGTGTGCTGGGCAACCCTCATTGCGCACCCTTTGCTTCCAGGGCAACGTGCTGCGACGCCCGCGATGCGACAGCACGCGGTGTCGTCTCGTTATCGGTGGACTCGCCCTCCTCGATAATCTGCTCTTCAACCCGCTCGCCGGGGCCCGAGACCACGGGTGTGAAGTTTTCGACTTCCTCGACGTAGTCCTCGGCCATCTCGTCGTCCTCCTCTTCTTCCTGGATTGTGATCTCGCCGGATCGTCGTCCCAGGCCCGAGGCGCTAGCACTCCGTGAATGGGAGCCAGAGCCAGAGCCCGTGCTACGAGCACTGCTGCCCCCGCCGTTGAGAGAGAGCATGGGGCCTTTAAATAAACTTCGCTTTCGTTTGGCGAAGAGAATGCCTCCGGAGCCAAAGGGGTTGGGTGAACCAGGCGCTTGCTGCTCTGTCGAGGAAGACGGCATGCCTTCGTTGAAAACCGAGATCGGAGCAGGGGGCCCAGAGCCACGGACGAGGCGGAGGCTCGCCGGGAAAGATGATGTGGTCGGGGTCGCGGGAAGCACTTTGACCGAGTGGTGAGGCGAGTGACCACGCTGGAGGGGCGTCTTGACACCGGACATTGATCCGTTCGAGCTCGTGGAGGATGCCTTGGAATGTGTGTGGTGGTGGTGGTGCATGGAGCGAATTGAAGACACCGAAGAGGACGTCGACTTTCGCCCACGCAAGCCTGCCGAAGATCGACGCATCGTAGACCGAGGCGTCAACGGCGACGGAGAAAGCGACTGGCGCTTGTACGAGTTACTTGTGTTTATCCTGGGCCGACCGTGGGACCCCGACAATGTCCTCGTAGGACTGTGGAGGGCGTTCCCCATCGGCGCCGGTGGCATCGCCTTGGCAATGTGACCATTAGCCACAACGCCTTTGGGCAGCGACGCCTTGGCCCTGGGAAGCCCTGATTCGGTGGTAGGGTATTTGCTGGTTTGCGGGCGCGGACTCGGCTCTTTGGAGTGCTTGCTCCCGTTTGTGCTACCGTTCTTGTCGACGAGATTCGGCGTAGAATGGCTTCCCCTCTTGTTCGCATGCCTGTGCCTCCGCGTGTTCTCGTAGAACCAGTGTGTCCAGTTCTTCCACGTGGCAACAATGGCCTGTGATGGCTTCTTCCGCACCTTCTGTGGCTCGTTCTCCCGTTCCGTGGAGGCGGCGCCGTTCGACGACAGGGCTTCCGATGTCGTCACGAGGTGGAGGGTCGACCCTCTGGATCTAGCACTGCGTATGACACCCTCCTTAGGAGGCGGGATCGGGCGGCGGTGCCTGGATGTGCTAGCGGATCGAATTGAGTCCTTGTCAACAGGCCGCGGTGGGACATCTGGACTTGAGCCGCCGCTTTCCTTCCCATGCTCCGGCAAGCCGGGTAGTTCGAAATCGGCGTAGTGCGCGCTGCGACGTTCGGTCCTACCGCGCGTTCGGGGTAGCGGATTCTCTCCCAGCTTGATCATCTGGCTCGTGAAGCCCCCGTCCTCATCGACTTCCGGCAGTACCGGCGCCATCCGCTCGAGTCTGCTAGAAGCGGCAGAGAGGCGACGCAGGCTTCTATTCTCGGCGTCTCTCTCCCGACGCTTCTGTTCCTTCCGCCGCAACTTCTTCT
Source organism: Verticillium isaacii (assembly GCA_002851775.1). Classification (NCBI taxonomy): domain Eukaryota; kingdom Fungi; phylum Ascomycota; class Sordariomycetes; order Glomerellales; family Plectosphaerellaceae; genus Verticillium; species Verticillium isaacii. The sequence goes on along the minus strand of NMXN01000016.1, from coordinate 102,537 downwards.
CTTCCTTCTCGATGAGCAAAGACCACCAACCCGCCAGCGCGTCACAACGTTGGGCCACGACGCTCTCAATGACGGAATCAATGCCGACACCCGCGCCCTTCATGCGGTGAAGCGTCTCCTTCTCCAGGTGCGTCGAAAATGTAGGCGGAGCCTGGCTCTGCAGGATGGCTTGTTGTGAAGCAGCATATTCGGACAAGAAAGGGTGTGCAAGAATGTCGGGCAGTGAAGGCCGGAGTAGGGTTCGTTTTGAGAGGAGCGCCTTCATCAACGATACCGCATCGGGGGGCAGGTGTTCGGGGAACTTGGGCTCCTCTGTGAGTATCTTCTTTCGGGTGACGGCGTCGTCGTCGTCGTCGAAGGGGAGCTCGCCGCACAGCAGGGCATACAAGATGACGCCCAGGCTCCAGACATCGACCTTTTCTCCGGCGTACTTCTCAGCCTTCAGCATCTCCGGCGCGGAGTAGCAGATGGTGCCGCAAAACGTCTGCAGGTAGTTTGCCTTGCCCTCGTACTCGCGCGTGAAGCCAAAGTCGACGAGCTTTACATTTTCGTTCTTGTCTAGGAGAATGTTTTCGAGCTTGAGGTCGCGATGCACGCAGCTCTGTTGGTGCACATAGGAGACGGCGCCGACAAGCTGAGCAAAGATCTTTTGTACTTTGTAGACGGGAAGAGCCCCCTGGGCCAGGAGGTAGTTGTAGAGTTCATCGCCTGGAGTTTTGGGTCAGCATTCCGCGCTTAAAAGACCAGCTTGTGTGGGCGCGTACCGGGGCAGTATTCCAGGACTAGCCAGACCAGATTCTCGGTGACGATGACTTCGTAGAGCCGCGCAATATGGGGGTGGACGAATTGGCGGTGATGATGGATCTCGCGGGCTAGGTTCGAATCATTCTTGTTGGCGGATTTGAGGACAACCTGAGCAGAGTCAGCAGGTGGCCGGAGTGGTAACGCGTTGTCTCCGCCGCCGACAGAGACGGACCTTGGAGTTGTTGATGAGCTTATGGCTGGCAAGATAGACCTTGCCAAAGGAGCCTTTGCCGATGAGGCGGCCGAGTGTATAGTTCCCGACCGACTTTAGGTCTTTGTTGGCGAACTCGCTGCAACACGTCAGAACAATTTTTCGGGACTGTTTTTCGAGGGGAAAAGAAGCTCACTCGAGTAGCTCCTGGTAGGAATTGGCAAGCTGTATGGCGGTCAGCAGGACGATTCAAGAAGGCTATCACGCCAGCCGGGCGCGTGGGGGGGATGCGAGGGCAACGCGACGGACCTTAGCCTTGCGACCCAACAGGTCGGCCTTCCCTCGTGCCGACTGCATGCCTCCGCGAGCACAGCACGACGGCCCGAAAGTTGGCCAGGTTGGGTGTGCATGCGACCGGGAACGGCGTTGTGGAGATCGAGATCGCGATCGCGATGGGTTAAGGACGTTCGGTGAGCCAGCGAGGGCGGATTGGGTCGAGGCAGTTCATCGAGGGGGTCGTCGGACAATCTATGCAGCTTGCGGCGCGCAAGGTCGGGTCGGGTCGGGGGGGGATCAGGTCGGTTTCCTTCGCAGGAGAGGTGATGTCAGGGTGTGTCGTCGCGACAAGTCGGTCTTGGAGATTTGATCTCGCGTGCCTGAGGCGAGGCAGGCTTCGGTGCAACGGTCGTTCAATTGCAATTCGGTCCAACTCCCCAGGGCCAACAACGGGACGCTGACACGGGGGCAAAAGTTGTGGGCCTTGGAAACGGGGCGTGGGATGGTGTAGAGTCGGTTTTATGATGGTGGAAATTGGGGCGGGGAGGGACGTGCTGAGCGGTTGGGGGCCTGGTTAGGGCTCACTTGGCATCCCTTTAGTGCCGAATTCGATCTCAGTACAAGGCACGTACTAGAAGGCCGACCAGCGGCGCGGTAGAATCGTGCTTTATAGCCAATTAAAACATAGCTCTTAACCTATAGTATATGTAAAATTAGCTATAGTACCTATCCTAGTAGATATCTATATTATAAAGGGGCACATTGTATGTTCCGTAGCCTGTTTGTATCCGTTTAACCTGCGAATTACCCTTAATTTGGCCTAAAATAGCCCTCCGTTTAGGGGTACTCGAGACGCTAAAGAGCCTACGGCTATAATAGGCGTAATAGTACCTCTAGGGACGTCCCTTATTACGTACGTAGTCTATAATTAGGGTAGATTTAGCTAAAGGCTATAGAGGGGGTACCTACGGCCCTTATACCTTATACGTAGTACCTACGGTAGCGTATTCCTTAAATATTAAGGTATAAAGCTAATAAGTCTAGTCGCTCTTAGTTAGGGCCTTATTATAGGAGCTAACGGCTTTAATATCCCGTTATAGAAGGAACGTATTTAATAAGACGGTACCTAGGAGGAATTTATAAAATAGGGCCTACTAGCTACCCTTACGCGTACGGCATTCCTAATTATAGTTTATACGTAGTTAGTTATACGTATTAACGCCTCCCTTTTATATATTATATTAAGCTATAAATAGGGGGTATAGTAGATCTTTCTTAAATTTAAACTCGTTATCGTCGTTTAATAACTATTTAATTAATTAAAAGGGCTCTCTTATAGTCTTCGCGTAGGTTATAGACTTCTTAGGTAATTAGCGATATAGAGGAATAAGATACTTAAGGCTAGTATAAAGAGTACTATAGAAGAGGGTATAGGCTAGGTCTTTCTATAGAAACTACTATATCTACCCGTTAGGAGTCATAGCGACGTAAAGAGTCCCCTAGGGTACTATAACGCCCCAACTACGGCGCGGCACCTAGGCTAGGAAACCCGACCCCGCACGTATCTAGAGAATAGGACGAGCGCATAGGCCTATCCGGGATTACTTACGTAACCGTAAGACGGTTACGGAACTAATAGCGATCCGCTTACCTAACTAACCGTAAGATAGTCACAAACATAATAGTAACTAATATAATATCTTACGACGATAATAATAATCTATCTAATATAGATACTAACGAAGGAAAGAATAGATAGGTATATAAGGATAGATATTTTTATACTTATAGCTACCTACTTCTATTACGCTAGTAATTAATCTAAGTCTTACCTTATATTTATTATAACGAGTACGTAACGCCTTACGATACTAATCCGCCTTAGTACTATAACCTAAGCTTCTATTAGTAAATACCTATATCGTTACTAACTATTCCTTACTTAAAGAATAGCTAGGTCGTAATATTTTAATTACTTTTATTTAGTAAGTTTACCTTATAGTACTAAGTAATAATACTATAGGAAAAATAGTACCTATAGCCTAGTAGAAGGAGGGATCCGTGGTAGGAATAGCCGGGATAACCCTGGAAGGACCTACCTATACCCTTAAGTTAGTCCTCGAAATAATCTCTTAGCTATAGGAAGAAAACTATACCCTCTAGGAATAACTAGATAGTAAGTTAGCTACTAGACCCCGCCTCTACTACCCTAAGCCTATACCCTTTAATAGAAAAAGGGGTAAACTCCTAGGATTCTTAACTTATCTTAAGGCTTTCTACTTATTCTATAGAAGAGACCTTTAGACTAAAGCCGATAAAGTCTTTAGTACCGCCGCCTTCCTTAGGGGCGACGCCCTTACCTAGTTTAAACTAATTTAACGAGACTACCTAAACGAAGCTACTAAGAACTAAGATAATATTATAAAGGAAGTCTTCGTAAGCTTTACTAAATTTAAATAGTAACTTAAGGAGACTTTTAGTAACCTAGACGAAGAACGTTTTATAGAATAGTACTTATAGAATCTTAAGTAAAAGGGATTAGCCGCTAATTATATAGCTAAATTCCGGTAGTATACTTCGCGACTAGGATAGGACGATAAACCCCTAATAGTAGTATACTATACTAGCCTTAAAGATGAAGTTAAGGATAAAATTATTAAACTTAATAGACTTAACGAATTTACTAAATATATAGCTATTACTATTAAAATCGATAACTGCCTATATGAAAGACGTATTAAAAAGAAAGGGGGAGGGTACCCCTAAACTATATAGAAAGGTAACCGTAATAAGGCTAATACTAGACGAATACGCTAGGATAAACCTATATTATAAGGAAATACCTAATACGCTAGACCTATAGAACTCGACTATACGCGTTATGAGAAGCCTAAGACGGCTAATACGGACTAAACGTGTTATAACTATGGTAAAACGGGCTATATAGTACGTAAATACCGCTAGAAGAAAAACTAGAAACTAGTAGGGGAGCGGTAATTAAATAATACCGTTTACGTTATACTAGCTCCCTACGATTGGGCTAACTAGGTAACTTATTACGATAATAAGTATACTACCTATTTAGAAGCTAAGGAAGCCTTAGGATAGTTCCCTAAGTAACCTAAGACTATTAAGACCCTTACTATACTATAGGTCTAATATAAGAGGGAAACTACTAACTTAGCTAGGGACGAACCTATATCTAAAGAAGAAACGCTACGCTAGGCGTCTCGACGACCTTAACGACTATAGCCCCTACCTACTATACTACCCTAAGAAATATTAGGATGATTAGGATATTTCTAGAAGGAAGAATAAACTTAGGACGAACCGGAATCGCTATTAGGCTAAACCTACCTTCTACGAGCTACGCCGCTAGAAGAAGAAAACTAGAGTAGGAAGTTCTTCTTTAAGGGACCTAAGGGGCTGCTTCCCTTAACCCTTACGGTATAGGTACTAGATAGCTAGGGACTAAACGGATCCCTAAGTAATAAAGAAATTAATTAACGATACGCTAAAAGAAGGCGCTAACTCTAGGAAGTATAGAAGGAACTCGAGAGTACCTCTGATAGCGAGTGCTCTGAAGAATTAGACTGAGACGATGCGAGTAATATATATTTCGAAATGCCCTACCTTGCGGTAAACGAGGTAGTATATCTAGGATACGACCTAGATACCGCCGTAAGGAAGCTATATAACCCGATACGATAGAGGTTTAGGGACTACCCTTTAATTAACCCTATAGACGAGCTATATATAGCCCTATTCTAGGCCGAATACGTATAAGATAACTACTAAATATACTTCCCCTAAAAAGTTAAAGCTAACTTCTTCCTATAAAGGATAAAGGACCTATAGAGTAACCCTTAATAAGTAAGAGATCTACCTTACTAGATTATCGAGTTATAAATAGTCGACCCCCCCCTAGCTATCTTTACCCTTAACTAGGAATACCCTAAAGATTACTATAAGGGCCTTATATAGTAGTATAACTATAAAGAAGAAAACTACCGTATCTATATTACGGAGAAAGTCTACTACCTTTCTAAGCTACGAAAGGAACTTAGACGTAAGGTATAGGAAATATAAGAAAAAGAGAAGCTTATAAGCCGAGCTAAACTACGCTTAACCTTACCTCCCCTACCGCTAACCTAAATCTTAGTAACTATTTCTAGGTCTACCTTATTAGGAAAAGGTAAGAGTTAGTCGTACTAAAGTAACGACTAACGAAAGTAAAAGAAATCTACTTTACCGAAGCTTACGACTTAAGTTACCTCTACTTCTAAATATAAGTAGAAGGATAATAGGTATGCGTGCTACTTAATAGTAGCGCCTAGGGGAATTATATTTCCCTAGACTATGTAAATCGGTATTAGTTATTATAGAAGTAGAAGAAGGAACTATACTAACTTAGTACGGTAGAAGGATAAGCCGTCTCCTACGGAGGAGGAATTTTAGATAAAGAGACTATACCCCTCTAAGTATTAATTTACTACCGTCTAGGATATATTACCTTTAATATTATTAATATAGGAGATAAATATATTATCCTAGGAATCCTATAGCTTAGATAATAGAACCCCTAAATAGACTAGATAGCTAGCCGCATCTAGTAGAGAAGATTAGCCTCTAAGGAAAGCCTTAAGAACGAGCTCTTAAGCGATCCCTACGTAGCCTTTATAAAACGAATAATAGTATACCTTAACGGACGACTAATAAAGGAGCTTATACTAGAATAAAAAGAATAACTTAAAGATATACTAAAGGAATATTAGGTCTATAAAGAACTCTTTAGGGAAGAGTTAGAAATAGGACTACTAGAATATACGTACTACGACTACGAAATTCCTATTAAGGAAGGAAAGTTTCCGCGTTTTAACGCGCTCTATAGACTTAATCCTAAGTAAATAGATATACTAGATAAGTACCTTAAGGAGAACCTACGAAAAGGATATATTTAGCCTTCGACTTTACCGGCCGGATACCTAATCCTCTTCGTATTAAAAAAAAATAGAAAAGAAAGATTATATATCGATTATCATTAACCTAACGATATTACTATTAAAAATTACTATCTACTTCTACTTATTTCTAAACTACGGGACGTACTTATAGGAGCTTATTAGTTTACTACCCTTAACCTTAAAGGCGTATATAACCTTATCTAGATAAAAGAAGGCGAAGAATAGAAAATAGCGTTTTAGATAAGGCGAGGATATTATAAGTACCTAGTATTACCCTTCGGCCTTACTAACGTACTAGCGATATTTTAGAGTATAATTAACGACGTCTTATAAGAATTCCTTAACGTCTTTATTATAGTCTACCTCGACGATATCCTAATCTTCTCTAAGACCCTCGAAGAGTATAAGAAGTATATCTACGAGGTCTTAAAGAAACTCTATAAAGTAAAACTATTAGTAAAACCCGAGAAAGTAAAATTCTATTACTAAATAGTAAACTTCCTAGGATTTACGATTACCCTAGGACTTATCTAAATAGAGAGATCTAAGATATTGGTAATTAAGGATTAGCCGATACCTAAAAACGTTAAGGACGTAAGAGGTTTCCTAGGATTCGTTAACTTCTATAGACGCTTCCTTAAGGGATATAGTAGAATCGCCGTACCTCTTACTAATCTTATAGGTAAGGNAGGACGTAAGAGGTTTCCTAGGATTCGTTAACTTCTATAGACGCTTCCTTAAGGGATATAGTAGAATCGCCGTACCTCTTACTAATCTTATAGGTAAGGACTAAGAGTTTACCTAGGGTAATAAGGAATAGAAAGTATTCTAAACGATTATCTATATAATCCTTAGCGAACTAGTACTACGTATACTAGACTTAGAGAAACCTTTCGAGGTTGAAACGGACGCGTTAGACTATGCGCTAGGAGGATAACTAGGATAGAGAGACGAAGAAGGACGCCTATACCCTATTACTTTCTTCTCGAAGAAGCTCTATAGTCCTAAACTTAACTATTAGATCTATAATAAGGAACTTATAGCTATTATTAAAGTATTCTGAGAATAGAAAATATACCTTTCTAGAGTACGCTATAAAGTTTAGGTCTATACTAACTATAAGAACTTAGTATACTTTACGACGTCTAAAGAACTTAATAAGTAATAGATCCGATAGTTAGAATTCCTCTTAAAGTTTAACTTTAAAATTATCTATCGTAAAGGTTCTAAGAACGGTCGCGTAGATATCCTAAGTAGGCGAAGTAACTACGAATAAGTTACCCTACTAGAAAATAACGNGTTCTAAGAACGGTCGCGTAGATATCCTAAGTAGGCGAAGTAACTACGAATAAGTTACCCTACTAGAAAATAACGCTATCTTAGCTAGTAACTAAGATAGGAATATAATTCCTTACTATAAGAGTATCGTAATAATTACTAGAGTTACCCTAGAGGAAATTACGGAGATAGCCTAAGAACTTATCTAGAGAGTATACTCGGCTAAAGCCTACGGATATTAAAGAGTCGCGAAAACGTACGCGCGACTTAGGTAATACTATAAGTTCTAAGGAACTCGATAGTAGGTAATAGAGGTTATCCGTAATTACGACCTCTACTATAAGAGTAAAGTAAGTAGGCATAAGGCTTACGGAGAATTAAGACTATTACTAATTCTAGATAAGGTATAGGATTTAGTCTCGCTAGACTTTATTACTAGCCTCCTACCTTCTAGAGAACTATTAATAAGAGTTAAGTATGATAATATCTTAGTAATCGTCGACCGATTAACTAAGTACTCTTACTTCCTACCCTATAAAGCGATAGGAATAGTAGAAGACCTAGCGTATATCTTCCTACGTAATATAGTTAGATAATATAGACTACTAAAAGAACTCGTTTCCGACCGAGACAAACTCTTTATAAGTAACTTTTAGAAGTTACTTATAGCCTAACTTAGAATAAAACATAAGCTCTTAATAGCGTTCTACCCTTAGACGGATAGATAAACGGAGCGTACTAACTAAACGTTAGAATAGTACCTCTACTACTATATTAACTACCTATAGGATAATTAGGTAGAATTACTACTAATCGTATAGTTTACGTATAATAGCTTACTGAGCGAATTAACGAAGGAAATACCCTTCTATACTAACTATAGATATAATCCTATAGTATACGTAGAACTACGAGAAGCTCCCGATATACTACGAGTAACGAAACTTATTAAAAACATCCGCGATATCTAGGACTAGATTAGGCTAGACCTTAGATACGTACGTATACGAATAGTATACTACGCTAATAAGAAAAGGATAAAGGGACTATCCTTCGAGGAGGGAGATAGCGTCTATCTTATCTACCGAAATATTAAAACTAAAAGACTAAACGATAAACTAGATTTTAAGAAACTTAGACCTTTTAAAATTTTTAAGAAACTCTCGGATACTAACTACTACCTTTTATTACTAGAGACTATAAAGATATACCCTATTTTTTATATTATACTTCTTAAACTAGTACCTAGTACTATCCCTACGGAAACCCGACTTAAAGTCGAGGATACTAATAAATACGAAGTTAAGAGAATTATCGATTATAGGACGTAAAATAACTAGGAAGAATACCTTATTAAGTAGAAAAACTATAGCTATAAAGAAAATATATAGGAACTAGTTAAGAACCTAAACTACCCGTAGCTACTAAAGTAGTTTTACTAGTACTAGACTCCTCTAGTAACTCCCCTAATCCTAAAGAGGGCTAGTCTACGTCGGAAGTTACCCCTATAAACGCTAAATTACTCTCTATATAATACTTATAAGTGTTAAGAGTAGGAAGTAAGCTATCCTCCTTATCTAGCTCCTAGATACCCTAACGAAACGCCTCGTTACTATGCTCTTTTACCTTCTTCTTAATCTACTAAATCCGCTGTAAACGATTTACGGTATACGATAGATCCTCCTATAGTTTAGCTAGCGCTTCTTCCGTAGCCTCTTCGTTATCTTCTAATTTCTTTTTAGTCTTAGAAAGTCGCTTAACTAAGCCACTATTAGCTACGATACCCCGACTAGCGAAAACACGATACTTACGAGAAGACGACACTAAGACACCATTATACTAACGACCTCGCTTTATATACTCCCCGTACCGCGCAGACTTCTCTGATATACGATATTTCAGACCTTTCCGGAAGTACTAGGTATAAGGTATGTTAGCGTTAGAACCCTTCGACTTAATTAAAGATATAAGATAGGCGCGTTTAACGGCTTTCTTTAATAAAGGTTTTTAAATACGACTAGATATCGTATTACTCTTAAAACAGAGAAAACGCTGCTGGGCCCGCCCGATCCGGCGGGTTCTGCCGCCATTCTCACAGGCACAGGCAGTGCGGGGCGCAGGCCACCGCCAGGTACCCGTCCATGTACCCAGTACTTTCCGTGCCCACGGTCGGGGCCCCTCGCCCCCCGTGCGAGCTAATCCAGTTTCGGGGCCCCATCCCACTGCCGGGTGCTTGGGGGTCCATCTCTCTCTGAGGCCCTCGTCTTTCTACTGCTCCATTGCCCTTTGTCTTTCTCCTGTCATCAACCCACCGCGGAGGGCGCTTCTGGCCTCCCCCCCCCCCCCATCAACGGGGGATGTCAGCAATCATGGTCGTTTTCCGCCATAAAAGGCGGCAACGCCTTTCGACCCCCTTCACCTCGTTTCCACATTCGCTGTGGCCGACCTCCCGACGATCTCACGGGGAACACCCACGCCTGCCCTCTGCCATCCCTCGTCAACGAACCTGTCTTCACCCACGTAGCGACCGTCCGAATGGCTTCGCGCCGTTGTACCGCTGCTCGCCGGCCCGGGGCGAATGGCCCCCCCGACAACAGCCACGCAGACTTTCTCAACCTTGTCGCTGAGCGGGAGGCCGAGGGCCGCGTGTCCAAACGCCCCCTACCTTTGTCGGCTGAGGAACACGCCGCGCACAGGAAACGACTCGAGGGCGTCCGCTTCATCAAGCCGAAATACGCCGACGAGACCGAGATCAATGTGGCTGGCATGTTGGGGAAATGGAAACAGTACGTTCTACAGCGTTGTCAGGCTGCTCGGTTTGACGTCGGCCTACTTACTCTGTCCTTCAGTTATTGCACCGAGAAGAACGTAGGGGATTGGAGGGCAACGATCAAGGACCTGACACGCGAATTAACGATGGACTTCTTCCTGTTCGTCTGCGGCAACTACAACGTCAACTCATGGGGCACATCACATGTGTACATCCGACAGTTCCAGCAGCTCTACACCACCATCAGTGGTCGTTACGTGGATCGGAACGACGCTAAGGAGGTCTACAAGGTACGGACACTATTGCACTGGTCTCAGGAAACCAACTTGCTAATCTACTATCAGTATCATCGCCAAGTATTAGTCCCACGCTTCGGCCTGCGCGAACCGAATATCCATGGGAAGCCCGTGGTCGGTGCAGACGAGGTGCGGGTTCTCCTCACATTCAACATCGCCTATGACACCAGCATCTTCCCTAGCGAGCATCACCGCCTCTACCAACACGGTTGCTACCAGTTACTAAGCTTCACTGGCGTCAGGATCGCTGAGCTTATTCACAACGAGCGGCAGAGACCTCAAGACGGCTCCATGGAAGAACTCTTTGGCCTGAAGGTTGTCCCGTCGGGGGACCGGCAGAACGTTGGCGAGAGTGGCGAAAGTGAGGAATCCGACGTCGCGCAGGACGAAGAGTCTCTGCGACTGGACGAGCTTCTCTGCACGCAGACTACAGGACGTGGGCGTCCGAAAGCCCTCTGCTACGAGGATATCTCCATGATGATTGTCGAACACCCAGTGACGCGCCGAGCCATTCCAGCCATGTCAATCAAGTTTGTTCACCATAAGGGGTCAGATAATAAGCCAAAACCGTGAGTATCTAGCTCTCAGGCACCGTCATCACACCGTGCTCTCGCTAACAGGTGCTAGAACCATCTTCTCCTTCACCCCTGCCAGGAAGTTGATATTCTGCCCCGTCAGCACCATGATCGCCCTCGCGCTGCATGACCATGCTTTCGACGCGCCGAGCTTGACGGACGCTGCCCGGGTACTCGGGACGAAGAACTGGGGCTCCACCAAGTGTACTCCGCTCCGGTGGAAGGAAGACATGAAGAAGATCCCCGTTTTTCGCCGCTTCGGGCGTGGCGGAGACCTGTCCAAGACCGAGGCCATGCTGTACAGCAAGTTCAGAGACGACCTCGGCCGACAAAGTCTTGATGCGGGTTTCGAGCAGCGCTGGACGGCCAAGATCTTCCGCAGAGGAGCGTCCAACGCTGCCAACGGTATGTCAGCACTTCACCCGGGCGTCTAATAGCGGTCAACAGCTGACGAGGGGGTCTTAGGAAATGCGCCCGACGTTGTACGCGATCAAATGATGCGCCACGACCCGAAATTCGCCACGTTTCACGGAGCCTACCTCAACGAGAGGGTTCAGTTCGACTTGCAGAATACGTTCCTGGAAGAAGAGACTGAAGATCAGTTGTATCGGCTGTTCGCGCACGTCAGCCTGACCCGCGATCCTCGGGCGAAGCGAGACATGGTCCCGGCAGAGGTGTGGGCGAATCTTCCCCCCGACCCGGAGATCGTCCAGCTGGAACAGCGGCGGACGGCGCTGAAGGAGCGGACGTACCGGATCCAAGGCCGCAAGCATGAGGCAGAAATTCGCCAGCTCACAGAGACAATCAGGACCATGCGAGCCCGGCGCGAGGTCAAGATTGTGGACCAATACCGTAAACACTACTTCTACAACCGGCCAACCTGGAACATCGAGAGGCAAGCGCGAGGAGAGGAGGAAGAGGAGTATACCGAACCAGCGATCGATCTCGATATTCCCGAGCGGGCCCGGCTCGCCGAGATCTTATGCAAGCAGCCCAAGGATCTGAGTGAGACGGAAATTCACCAGCTACGAATTGAGGCTATTGACACGATGGTGGCGTTATGCGACAGGCGGGAGACGGTCAAGCGCGACCGTATACGGAATCGACCGCAGACCGACATTCCCATCAAGCAGGAGACGTCTGAGCCCGAGCGCGATGATTTCCCACTACTGATGGACCCGACTCAGTGCCCCAGCTGCATTGGCGACAAGCGGCTTTCCTGTGAGCAGCGGACATTCAAGTACTGCCGCCCAGTGGTCAGAAACGACCATTTCGACGACCATCATTTGGAAGAACGGGAGCGTGCGGAGCAGCGTGGCGAGCCGATACGCTGCGACCACCCTAAGTGTAGGAACGAAAAGTTTCAGCACTTGGACCACTTTCGGAGCCATGTTCATTCAGTCCATGGTGTCCCGCTCAGGTCATCGGAGCAGGTGGAAATGAGACGTCGCAAGAAGGTCAAGAATCAACAGATGGTGAGTGCAAAGAGACAGAAGATGTCATAGGTGGTCGGTCTGCGAGACATGGGGATGGAGTACTACGGACGTCCCGCGTCATTTCAGTAACCTACCTACCTACCCGTTGACTATTAGCTGCCGGTACGCACCTTCTGGTCATGTCGTTGCCAATGTGACTGTCAAGCCTCGCCTGCAGAACCTGGGTGACCGTGCAGATTGTAGCTTCGGAGTGGTCCTCTGCGTGCTGACCGCCTCGATCGTATCGCAAGTAGGGGGCACATCTACTAGGTCCATGACCCTGAACTTCCCCCGATACCGCCTTTTTTCCAACCAATCCTCCTCCCTAATGGCTTCATCATCAGCTTAGATTTGCCTCCATTTCTAGACTTGATAAATTCTCAAGGGAATCCTACTTGTCCAATATGAGGTCACATATCGACGCGCTAGGTTCTGAACCCCAATGACCTGACATACTAGAAAGGGGTCACTGCCGCTTTCTTTAGCAGCAGAAGCTCGGAGGTCTCTTGAGAATCGACTTCAGAGCAAAACTCGATGCATATGGTTGTCACGTCTGGGCGGCGACGGTTAGAAGGGCGGAGCACGCGCAGCTACCACTTGTAATGATCAGAAAATTGGTACCGGCGTTTAACCGGCGTTTATCGAGAAGGAAAGATTGAATGGTGCTGAAGCAGCAACAGTCGTCACATGCGTGATGGCATGATGAATGGATGCAAAGTAGGCCCCCGGACAATTTCCTTCCCGCGATGTCTCGAACTCGGTGATTGGGTAACAAAATCTTGCTGGGTCGTCAAACAATTCAAGGGCTCAAGCAGAAGAGCACGAACGATCCATGCATTAATCGTTTTGTTTGGAGCTTTCAAGCAGTAACTCGGTCAACGTGCGTAGACCAAAACGAGTTCTCATTTGTTAGTTAGCCACAGCCCACAAGGGCAGTCGCATGTCGGCGATCAGGCAAGCATGCTGCGAGCGGTGTGGCATTGGCCAATACAGTCAGCCCAGAGGTTAGGATCTAGCTCCGGCTCAGCTGCAATGTTGTGTGGTGCACATTTCGCTGGAGCAGCTTCCCATGCAGCACATGACGTCTTCGCATGCCCATCGGGAAGCGAAATCAGAGATCAAGATTCGGGCACCGAGATATAACTTTAAATCCTCCCCTCTTGGATCTCCGTCGCATCCACTCTCTTCCGGATTCTCTCCCCAGGTACATGTTTGCTACCTAGAGTGTTTATTGCTTTGCCGGATCCCCTTCAGGCCCTTGAAATACGCACGTCATAATGTCCACTTCTGGCACCTCCCAATGTCCTCGCCGGCTCCTACCCGCCGTCTCTAGTGCTAGCACAATTGAGGGGAGCACTCAAAATCACGACGTCACCATCGATGAACATGACCAACGCAGCGAGCGGAAGCGTATAGGCACTCTGCATGCCTGCGATAATTGCCGCCGTAAGAAAACCCGGGTATGCTCCCACGTTCTTTTTCCTTTCCCCTAGTCTCATCTTCTCGATATCGCCGCTTCATCTCGTGGAAGGCTTTGATCGACTTCTCGCTCTACTGCCCTAACGACCCATGACTAAAACTTGCTCTCCTATGGTATAGTGCGACGGCCAGCGCCCCATCTGTCGGCCGTGCGAGAAACGATCGCTACAATGCTTCTACGCTGAGAAATATATTCGAAACGTTTCCAACCCCATCTTGATCGAATCATATGCTTTACTGATGCGGCTGAAATCAACTTCCGAGGCCGAAGCTTTCAATATGCTATGCGAGCTGAGAAACAACGGCCAGCATTCCACCGTTCCTGTCGGCGGCGTCATCCCTAAAGCTTCCACAAGCTCTACGACAGCTTCGCGTATATTGGACAAGGCTGGCCCATCGAACGTCCCCGCCTCGATGCTCGACAATGTCACTCCTTTGGGAACTTTCTATTCACGAATGGAGCTGACTGTTGAGCGCTTCGAGAACCGTGGCATAGCCTTGCGAAAGCTCATGGAGCAGCTCGCTGATATTATTACTACTCTAAACGCCCTAAAAGGGGTAGCGCAAGTCGAAACATTGATTCTGGCACTTTTGGAAGGACCCGTCAGCCGATGCAGTCAGTTGTGTTTCAATTCTCAAGTTCCCATCGGAAGTCCTACAGGAAACTCGAACATTGGACTTCGAGACTGGACAAAGATGGAGTTCATGAAAGGCGATGTTAGTCACATTCTGGCCGCTCTTTCGGGATGCAAGTCGACTATTTCCGCCGGACTTGACGTCATGGCATTGTACGCCATCCTCTCTAGTGAGATAGATTGAGACTGAATTTGTTTCGGCAGACAGGCATCGAAAGCCACTCATGAGGTTTTCGAGCGGTATAGCGAGATGGTTCAAGATACCATACACGACCTCAAGAATCATCTGCAACGAATCGACGGGACGAAGGCTCTCTCCAGCTCGGAAATCGCGAGCACGTCTAACGCTGACCTCAAAGATGAGCGAGCGGCGACCGCGCATTGCATCCGCATCTGGGAGGTTGCTGATCACCATCTTGAGAGTATAGTTGGTCGAGAACGAATGTCGCCTTTGCGGACGCCGCCGGAGGTACACAACATGGCCTCTGGTCAAGTAAACCGTCAGAGGATGCACACGATGGAAGAGCTTACAGCCGGTGGCGACAGTGATTAAGTCATGTCTGTTGATCATCCCATCAAACACGACATCATCTGGATTGCGAGCGACGATGGCAATGCAAAATGCTATCATGGTCATCCTGTTGCCGGAATAGTCACACCTCGCGAACATGGGGAGCGCAGCACTGGCGAACATGAGTGCTTCCATTACATGTCCCAAAAGCATACTCTCTTGTGTCCCTTCTAATCCGTTCTCTCATTTCACGAACTGCGCAACCCGTAGCTCCGACCTGCGCCTCCTAAAGTTTCATGCGAGAGTAGACAGTCAGCCGGTAATTAAGATGATCGCCCCAACGAAGGTCACTTGTCACACTTTCGCCCAGACACGCGAGTACTTCATTGTTTTCGAAAGAGGAGATGTCTACAGACGGCAGTCATTCTGAGTGAGGCATATGATTGTGGGTTTGCTGCTGGAAGCGGCAAGAGAAAGCTGGGGTCGAAACCCTAAGCAGGATATAGCATGAACCGGAACTGGTAGGTACCATTTCTTTCATCGGTTGTTTCAGTTGGAATCGACCGTCAATAGGTCACTTTTGAGCCTTTCAAGACGAGGTCGCAGGCCCTTCGTCGACAGAATGAGTTATATACAAAGGAGAGGTCTGTCTACGAAGAGGTGTACGGGTTATTGATGGACATGTCGGACGTGGATTCTGTTCAGATGCTGCAAAGACTACGGTCGGGGGTAAAGGTCGAGTCCATAGTGTAGCAGATTAGGTACAGTGGCATTCTGTTGAGTTGTGGAGGGGCCCAAGACTCAAATGTGCCCTCGGCCCCTGTGGTGGGCCAGCGTAGAAGTGGATCCTCAGATCCAGGGCCAGTCGTATTGTGTTAATAGCGTTTCCTCTGCAATTTTGCTTGGGTGTAGAATCAGACTCAATCATAGTGAAAGTAACAGATGAGCACTCGCAAGTTGGCAACAAACCGGTGGACGTAGTGTAATCGCATTTGGTTCGAGTCGAGTCTGTGACTTCCGGCTCTACTACCACAACAGGCTCCCTTCAGCGCCCAACACGACTGGCCGAGAACATCATACTGAGAACACGATAATTGTTTCGCCAGCTTCAGTATCCTGATCTCCGTACTAAAGTGCTGCCACCCCAGCGTCAATTCACCGCCCTCTAGCTCAGTGACACACTCACAACAGGCGATACTAACACAGCAGAATACTGCACCCTACCTAAAGATGTGCAAAACAACCATCTTTAATCTTCACCCCTGCCCCCGCGTCCACCCCTGAGAGTGCGACGCCGTACAGGCGGGCACGTTCCCCTCTCGCCCCCACATCGTGACCGCGGAAGAAGTCGTCCTGCCCCAGGGACTCTCCTACGTGACCCTCTCCCGCCGGCATGGCGAGCGCCTGGTGATAGGGGGCGGCGGCGACCTCGCCATGGCCGATGTGGCGGTGAGTCTCTGCCCGGCGCTGGAGCATCGCGTTTCTTGAGACTCGCACGAAAACAACAGCATTCTCCTTGCAAGCTGCTGCAGACGCGTTAACGACTGTGCACGGTCCCCCGTCCCAATCGTCCTTCGGGGAATCAACTCAACGTGCTTTTACGGACCGTGAGGAGAGGTTCCTGGAGTTCATGTGTGCGTTAGCTATGTTTCTGTGTGCGGTCAGCAGCTGTGTTCATAGGTTCAGTAGCTGTTGTGGAAAGTCAATCAGCCAATTTCATTACCGTTGTCTACGCCCGTGGACATGTCTTCGCTTGGCGTAGCTTCCATATTTATAAATTCTTGAAACAAAGCGACGTCCTCGAATTGTTCGGCAACGTTCTCAACCTTAGCTTCGCCCGGATTAATTAGGGCCAATTCGAGGTCGCCCATGAAGGTGGCTCGAATTTCATCGCAAGGGCGTTCCCAGGCCTCGCTGCTTCAGCCGCTGGAGAATAGTCCGCGCCTCCAGCCCAGTGATATCACCGTTGCGTAACGACATGGAGAGAAGGGCGCGGCCGATGGCCTCGGCGAGGCGATACGATCTACGAAGGCTCTCGTACCCGTAGATGCAATGCAAAAAGTAGAAGCGCCATTCTGGGTCCCCCGTGTCTTTCAGCACAGCATTGGCGACGTAGATCAGCGCTGTGTGCCAGAGAATGGTATAGGAGGACGACTGATATTGCGAACGATACACGACGATTAGCCGCTTGAGTTGATTGACAGATGCTTCAAAGGCAGCCTGGGCAGAGCTCTCTTTTGACGAAAATGTTGCGAGACGAGGCTGCTGGGACAGCGGTAGCTCACGTACCGGCTAACTCCCAATCCCCGTTTCCAGAAGCTCGTCTCAACTTCACTCTTATTCGCTTTGCTCATCATCGGCCAGCTTCTTCAGCTTTTCTCCGTTTAATGCGTGAGATTGTAAGTCATTCCCATTCTAGCTAATAACCGATGCGTCCCGTTTCAAGGGAAATCACAGCCCCTATCCTACCCCGCTGATCATTGAACTCCACTATCCCAGGGTTGCTGAATCCCACGACACTTCTGACCGAGCCACCACGATGCGGATCTAGATTCCCGTTCTATGCGTGTTATTTTCTACCCATAGGTTCACCTTCAGACCGGCCAGTTCGTAAGTCATTCCCAGATCGCCGCCTAAGCAAGGCTGGCGGAGCTAACTATATCTGAATAAAGATCCCTACTATTGTCTGAATCCTCTGCCTATGTGCAGACAAAATCTTCGTTACAGACACTACCTGCAGAAGAGTTGATGCAGATCCTGAAAGGCCAGGCACTGCGAGCATACCCTTTTAGCGGCACTTTGGCGTCAGTCGTGTCCACGCCGATGTTCCATTGTTGTGCCACGTAGCGAAGAAAGTAGAGGGCCTCCTTTGCAGATTGATGACACACCGACATCTTCCCGAGATCTTCTACCCCCTGCATAACCGCGCGTGCCACATGAGGATCTACCGCCTCATTGGTTTGCTTTGACGGATTAAGCAGGGCCTCAGTCTCCGTTGGTGTTGCTGTGTCTAGTGCGCCGATCTCCATATGTGTGATCGCAGACATTAGCACAAAGAAAGACATGAACGACGGTGTATACTGCAGCGTGTACAGGTGAGAGTACGATCGAAGGAGGCCTTGAATCGCGTCCGCTGCCTGCAAGCAGACATCGCGCGGTGAGATGTTGGATCCGATGATCCTCAGCTTTATCAGAGGTCGGAACAGTAGAAGAATGGCGAAATGATAATACATGCTATCATGCTAGTTAGCATAGGAATATAAGAATAAAAGCCCCAAGCAGACGGCACAAAACGTACTGTGTATAGAGAACGGCTGGGGTAAAGTTAAAGCCCAGCTTGAGCACCTTCGGGATGCAGTCGTACCAATTAAGGTACTTCATATAGAGGCTCAGGAGGTTACGGCTCGTCAAGGGCTGCCCTGGTGAGTGGAGAATGTAAAGAGCCTGATGGACGAGTTCGCTGAGCTCGCAGACACACTTGAACACCGAGCGCATGTTAGAAGGCTGCCTTGCTAAATGCGGCAGCACTACACCTACCCATAGTGTCAAAAAACGATACGAAAGCGTAAGTTAGTTCGTGATCACCAGGTAACGTACCATCTTCAGTATAGGGTATCCATAAAGCAGCCTCGATGTCATCGATGATGGCAGGTTTCGGTGGCAAGGTAAGGTAACAGGAAGACTGTGGAAGCACAGCTGTGATGAGTGACAATGCACTAGACAATGTTAGCTACTGTTGATCATTCGACATCCTCTTGGTTCTTCGAGTAAAGCGTGAAACCTCACTTGTTGAGCCCAAAAGCGCCCCAGAACGTAGCGGTTTTGACGGCAAGTTCATCGGCGTCACCGTAGCGGTCAATATTATGCAGGCCCATTTCAATTGCAAGCCGAAAGCTCTGGCCAGCGTAGTACGAGCTCTCCAAATCGCGCCCGCAACTTGCCTCACGAATCGACATGACGCCTAGAGCTTGGATGGTCGTAAGTAAATGATGATTCTCCTCCTGGTAGAAGAGCCGTTGGCTTTCTTTGAAGAAGTGATCCCCAGAGTTGAACAAATCGCTGGGAACGGCACTCGTGTGTTTGGTGGAAAACAGGGACCCCAGTGCTAGCAAGGCGTTCACAAGAATTGGCGAGCAGTAACGACGCCTCCCATCTTGGAAATCCCTAATGAAGTGCTCCTTGCTGAGGGACGCGAACGTCGGGTATTCCCAACAGAAATAGAGGGCGAGGAGATGCTGAATAAGTGTCGTGTCCGCCGTGATGCCGGACCAGGTACGTGCTAGCGCTCTCATCCTTGGAGTTTCCTGGCCGTGACCTTGATCAGTAGTAACACTGTGCTCGACTTGATCGATGCCAAGCACATCGCCCCAGAACCCGCGCCTTTCTTGGGATGGCCTATTACTGTCGTCAATCGTCCACTCCATTTTGGAGTGTGAGTTGCTTCTTGTGCTCTGGCTGGAAACTGGGCAGCTACAAGGGTCACTCTGGTCTCCTTGCATCAGGCCTAGCGGCTGTACTGTGAGTGCAGCCTTGGTTACTATCCCGGCTGCCGGAGCGGCCCGAGAAAAGCTAGGGAGCTTCTTGCCAAGCCAGTAGCATATAAGCTCGACGGACTGGCCGTTGCACAAACATTTAAGAACACCTTCCCTTATATCTGGTCGGACTAGGGCAGCAAAGGCCTGGTCCGTGAGTTCTTGTCGATAGCGGAGTTGCTCAATTTCGATACGAAGGTCCTCCTTTGACTGGCGAGCGGATGTCTCATAGACGCAATCAATATCTCTACGCGTCTTACACCGGCTGCATGGGGCTTGGCCATCGCACTTAACGAAAGGTGCGAGTCAGCAAATCAACTGTCCAACCGACCCCACGTGAAATACGTACTTTTGCGTGCTTCTTTCTGCATTCCGTGCAGGCAATCGGCGTCAGGTTCCCGGGACCTCTACGCCCTTTGGCCAGAGGTTTATGTGCTTGTGACTGTCGCTGCTGGATCAATGGGGAAACTGAGGTGCCGGCTAAGGCAGGGCCAGAGCTCGAAGGCGCCGAGGGAGTTGGAATAGATTGGACGGTCATGGGTGCGGCTGCGGAGGCGCGCCCGTCACCGTCGCTACTGCCGCTACGTTGGGTAAGTGCACCATCCATCTCGTGATGAAGGCCTGTTTGCTTCACGGTCGGTATGAATATATGGGTGAGGTTTCAACTAGACCAAGACTAGCGTTGCTATATCAAGTTGCGTTTGACTGGCCCGGGGAATCGTAATCGAATTGATGCCCTGAGTAGACAGCTAGCACGGACAGGTGGAATTTGAGAAGTGAGGAGCGGACAGTAACTTAGCACGGTATGTCGAATGTACAAGTCGTGGTGATCCGCAAACTGTTTTGCGACAGGATCGTGATAAAGGGTAACGCAACTTGGATGTATGCTGTCATAGATTACGACGTTCGACTGGCCCCGGGACCAATTACAAGTGGCAACGTGTCGCAGGACCAAGAGGTGTAGTCAAGGTAGAAGTACGTGGGCATAACCTTAATCGTGCTCCACTTTCTTTGGACATTTGGTCCGGGTAGACGAATTATTTTGTTTAAAAGATGCTTATCGGGATTCATTCATGTAAGACGCGTCGTAGGCCGCGTTCCGTACTGCTGCCGATCAGGTAAGGTTTTTGTTTTGCCGCCCAGGAGTGCTTTCACGCGTGGGTCGGCGGAGTCTGTCGGAAACTCGATGCCGTAGGTATCGTATTCCTCACTTCTGACCGAGTCATCCTATTGAAATGACCTCTTGATGGGTGTTACTTTGTTGATGTATCTCTTGTAGCTCTCTGTCGAGTGACAAGTTGTTGTCAGATTGATGCTGTCATCACGAAAGTGAACGAAGTGGATTGGTTGCTATGGTACAAAAAGGAGACATGTGGTCCAAATCGACCCCGCTCGCTTCACGGCTCACCGGCAAAACAATGACACATTCAATAAATGTGATCACTGGCATCCTTATAGCCAGAAATTAACATCATGCTGACTAAGATATTGTCCCGCCCGATTCACCTAACCCATGATGGCTGAGGACAAGACTGAGCCACATGACTAGATATACATAGGCATGACAACGTCTACACAGTAATTGTACTCGACATCCCTAGCATTCACCGGAATTCGCTCCGGACTAATCATAGTGCCCCATTCAACTCCCCATCGCCAACAGCCTCCAGGAGCAAGATGCCTTCCACGCTCAGGCCGATTCTTCCACTGCCTTCCATGAATAAAATTGGGGAGCTGGAATCCTTCGTTGAATATGAAAACAATAACAATGCGAAGAAACGGCGCAAGACTATCGATATCGCGTGCGATCGATGCCGCACCAGAAAGAGTGCAGTCAGTGTCCCTACCCGTCCAACATGACTCGTTGTCCAAGGTTTCGTAACCGCTGACCGAGCTAGTGTGACGGTAATCGGCCGACGTGCAGTGTATGCGCGAAAAGGAGTACGGAGTGCATTTACCGAACCAACAAACCAGGGGTCGAGGACTATGAGAACGAAATTCAGTCACTCCGACGCAAGCTTCAACATCACGAACAGCTCATCGCACGCCTCAGAAATCTGCCAGAGAGTGAGGCCGTCCAGTCACTTCAGCGCCTACGCTCCATGCCAGATGACTTCGACGTGCTGTCCCTAGCATTCCGAACGCCGTCACCGCCCCCTGCCGCCCAAAAGATGACGCCGCCATTACAATCTATGGTTGAGTTGGAGTTTGGAGCCTCTCGTCCGATAATGGATCCCATGACGAGCCCACTCAGTGCCTTAGATCTTCAAGCAGCTCTACCCGAAACCCCATATCACATCCCTACCTCTTTCCTACTCGACACCAACCTTTCTGGTGAGCCCTCGTCGTCACTTACGTCCCAATCACCAAAGTTACAGAATACACCGGACGCAACGCTCGAAGTAGACGGTATGCCAGGAAACTCCGATTCCGAGGAACCCCTACCTTATCGCGATTTACGCCTAGCTTCCTTAGACATCACCTACTGGACCAAAGTCCCGATCAATAATTCTTTCGCTGCTACTGTGTTCACGACCTACATACAGTTGCGTCATCCTATCTCGGAAATGTTCGACGAAGACCGCTTTTTTAATGACCTAGTCAATCACCGCCTGCATTTCTGCTCCTCGTTCCTAGCTGTTGCCGTGCTACTGGTAGGCTGTGTAAGTTTCATAAACTCTAGCACACACATTTGCACTCACATATCCTGTTAGCAGCATCATGTTATGATTGATGCGAGTTCTCTGGAGTACCTTCCAGCTTTGAACGGTGAATGCGAAATGCTCTGGCGGACTGAGCGCCACATACCCTCGGTGCTAACGTTGGCCGCGTCTCAGCTCTTCGCGAGCAGCTGCATGCTGCAAGGTCAGGAATCCCTCTTCTGGGAACTGTTGACAGATGGTCACAAGATGGCCATGGATTTGGGTCTTTTTGGCGTTGATGACTCGACTTCTGCAAGTCACCACACAGAGTCTGCTGAATTTCAAGATCTTACATCTTAAGGTACCTACCTACCCAGCTGTCAGGGACACCCAACAAAGTAGGATCCTCAAGCGCGGACTAATAGCCGAATCAAAGCAGATATTAGTACGTAAAAGGGATACGAGGTAGGGAGGCCCCGCGATGTATAGGAAAGGATATGGATTCACCCTTCTCAACTCACAAGTGCTGTCACTTCAACGGGCAAATGTGGCATTAAGCAAGCGACGGAGGGCCAAAGGAATACGAATGTGGCGTTTAGGCTCAATTTATATCAAATATGGGGAGGGTATAGCATCCTAGAAGGGTGCTGATGAGTAGTTGAGGTAGAAAATACTTGAAAAATAGTGGTCGAGGGGGGATGGCTGACCCGAGTTGACGGCGGTGTGGCAAGTGTGGCAAGCCGGGACACAATGCTTGGACGCACAGAAAATATCAAGGCGTGGCTTATGACGTCCTTTAGATTGGACTTAATCCCTTTGAGTCGTTGTGATGCTGCAAATGAGCTCTAAAATGATTCATCGGAGGAGAAGTGCGTCGCTCACTTCTCAACAAAACCGACTAAAGTTGACTCGTCACCGACCCTAAACCATGATCAGTTCCCTGTGAAAGCATGGAACAGCAAGAAGCGTTTCGATCTTCAGAAGCTATTATACAAGGTTTCCGGTTCCCGCTGCGGATAATGGGGTCACTGGCAGGCACCTCCGGGATCAGATCAAATTCAGAGCTCACCGGAGTGTTATAGAAGCGTTTTTCTTGAGGGAAGTCCTATGATTGATCATTTCACCTACTGACGTATTACTTAGTCACTCACCTAGATTCTATAGTCCTTCTAACCATCTCGGCCAATCTTCTTCTTGTCTTTTTCCCGTGAAAAGCCTGCCCATGATCTAAGTCTGGAAACCACACCACCTCTAGCCCATTGCCTTTCCGCACTCCGTCTTCCCAACTTGCTGTGTCAGGACTCCAATCAGGTGCTCCTGTCAGGTATGCCCCGATGACCCAAGGGTCAATTATGGAGTCTCTTCCTGACAATACCACAGTCGCGGAATGGGCCCGAATGTCCTCTTTCCATAGGATATTATCACCCCAAAAGAATCGTCGGAACAACGTATGTGAGATGCCCATGTCTTTCGCGCCGAAGTAGGAAAGCAGATGTTCCTTCGCATTGGTCGGCTTTCGGTATGTCTGACAGTGGAGAATATTAGCCGAGCTTCATGATTGGGAAATGTGGAAGATCTGACAAAGTTGTACGCAACATCAGGCAGGTGTAGTAGGAAAGACACAGGGTCAACGAACAAGATCGGACCAATCTTCTTCGCGGTCTGTGCTTTATGAAGTAGATGCGTAGTGATTATACTTCCGTATCTTTCAAGCTTTGCATTAGTATCTACAATACTCTGCACGCGGGAGGAGAAAACATCTTGAAATGAATAGCTTACGAATGCGACACGAGCACCACTTTCTCCCATCCATGTGCCTCCAAGATGCAAGCGACCTCGTCGCTCATTTCATCTTTTGACAGTGCCTCGCGGGTAATTCTGGAGCTCACAGACATGATCTCCAACGCGATGATGCCAACATGTCCATCAGACGAATTCGGGCTGTTTTCAGCATTGAGATCCGCCAAAAAGTCTATGTATTGGTACAATCCGATACCAATGCCGTGAATGAATAAGACGGGAAGCCTCGTCTTGGACGTGTGCGGTCGATGCCAGTAAGTGAGATTCCTGGCAGGGGAGCGACTTGTAGCGAGTAGAGTAAAGGGACGCAATGGGAAGACCGCACCGAAAGAGGTGCTATGGAATTCGAACGAGTAGTAGCGCAAATAGGCCCACGCTACTGTGTCGACAACAAACACACACTTTCGGAACATGAGAGTTAGTTATGTATTCTCGACCCAGGGGCTGCAGTGTAGGGCTCACCAGGTACCAAGTTAAACTCCGATGCAGCATCTTGACCTTATCCAGCGTCAATCTTAGGCACTTGGCATCTCCACGCCCGGGTTCCAGTTTCCTTCCCAACAAGCTCTCCATATCTCTGACATAATCCTCAAGCTCTTCATTATGTGCAGGGTCAATATCTCCTGTGTTCAAGAACGCCCAGCGGAAAAACTCTTTCACGTTTTCACGTTTTATCTCGCATGCGGGGGCGTCCAGGAACCACTTCTTCAAATACCGTTCCGGGTCTGGAATGTTCTTATTGCATTCTCGGAAAAGCTTTTGCCGGTCTTCTCGACAGGCAGTCGGGGGATGCACCGCGGCTCTCTGTAGGTAGGCTCGGCGCGGAAGATAGAAGGCCAGATAAAACCCTGCCTCCAAGGTGAGCCAAACCTCAAGCGCCTGGGGGATTGACAGAGGGGGAACGAGGAACATCCTGGCCAGCAAATAGAAGGTGCTCGAAGGCGCGATCAGTGACAAGAGCACGATGAATGTACGGATCAAAATGTAATCCCGGATAGAATTTCCCTTCATGATGATGCGCGAAGTATGAAATTGGCCAGTTTTTCAACCGCGAACGAGAAAAAAAAGACAACTAAATAAATGGACGAGATAAAGGCTGGACTGAGCCCCCAGCGACAATCTCATCACAAATCAGCCAGTTGAGGTACCACAATCTCAATTTTCCGTTGAAACTAACCGCGTTGTTGAGGAGTTTGCCCAACCGAATTGGCATGTGAAAGGCATGAACGTGCGTATTGCCCGGTGTGAGTACGTCCCCACACTGTAGGATGACCTTCCCGATCCGCAGCAGCATTATCTTCCGAGCCAGTTTCTTGTCCAAGTCTTCTTGCTCACGGAGATGCGCACTGATAGTTTATATCTCCTATTGTTTGTTTCTCCAAGGCTGCGAAATAGCTGTCTGTTGATCATCCCATCAAACACGGTGCCACCTGGGCTGCCAGCGACGAGGGCAATGCAAAATGCTATCATTGGTCATCTTGCTGTCGCAATAGTCGCACCTCGCGAACATGGGGAGCGCAGCACTAGCGAACATGAGTGCTTCTATTACGTATGTCCCAAAAGCATACTCTCTTGTGTCCCTTCTAATCCGCCTCCTGGTGAGCTTCTTCGCAGTACGCTACGGCCTTACACCGCCCGCACTTTTTGATCCGTTCCCTCATTTCACGAACTACGCAACCCGTAGCTCCGACCTACGCCTCCTAAAGTTTTATGCGAGAGTAGACAGTCGGCTGGTAGTTAAGATGATCGCCCCGACAAAGGTCACTTGTCACACTTCCGCCCAGACACGCGAGTACTTTCTTGTTTTCGAAAGAGGAGATGTCTACAGACGGCAGTCATTCTGAGTGAGGCATATGATTGTGGGTTTGCTGCTGGAAGCGGCAAGAGAAAGCTGAGGTCGAAACCCTAAGCAGGATATGGCATGAACCGGAACTGGTAGGTACCATTTCTTTCATCGGTTGTTTCAGTTGGAATCGACCGTTAAGAAGTCACTTGGAGGCTTTCAAGATGCGCAATGACTCGGCAGTGATGATGGGCGCTGAAGGCGATGCGACCCCCGCGAAGGCTACTGGACAGACTGGCCTTGTTGGCTGCCGGAGCCCTTCCTGGGTAACACACACCACCAACCAGAGCGGAGCACAAGGCCAAGGACTTGGTCCTCCGACTCATGATTGGCTGTCAATCTCGGACTGAGGATCCGGACTGCACACTCCCGCTTGGGGGAGCGAGACACCTCCCAGAGTCCCCGGAAAGACGCCATTGGCTCCTAGGCATGTGTCTCCGCGACATTCCAGACTTTCCTCCCATCGGAGCATGGCGGTACCATTGCGAAGGGGAGATCTTCCAGGATATCAATCCATGTTTTGGTGGTGCCCCGAGGCGAACCTGAACATTCAATCTTCTCTTTTCTCCATAAGACGACCGGTCCAGACGCCTCGCCATAAGCAATCCGTCATGTTCCAGAGCCGGCCCCCTCCCCCCGCCTGGGCGCAGTTCACAACGCCTGCATTCACCGTGACCGGCATAAAGAACGACACGACCCGTGTGGCCGCCACCACCGAGCCATCGATTTGTGACAGGTGATATCAGCGCTTCGGCTGGCTCTCGTAAATTTGCGAGGGGCCAGGCCGCCCCCAAGGCCATCGCAACACGTCATTTTTGGGTCTACGTTATCAAGCTTAGTAGAGCTTTGGCACAGCCTCTCTCCTTCACACACACACACACAACAGCGCACAGCAAACAATCACAATATCGAGGTCCAGGTTCGACATCAGTCATAATCAAAGTGTCTCAAACGAAGAGCTTCAAATGATCTTGAGCGGATGCAAGACCGCCACGGCCACGTCGGCTAAGTTGAAGCACATCCTCCCCGTCCCGGCTCCGCCCGATATTGCCGGGCTCCTCAACAGCCAACCGTCGCCACCGAGTAGGACTGCACCCCGCCAGCGAGCCTCCGTTATCAGCGCTGCCTGTGATCTGTGTCGGAAGCGGAAGGGGAAGGTATGGCCACGTGCCGACGGGACCCCGTGATGCCGTTCTCATTCAGGCTGACTGTTGTAATCCAGTGCACAGGAGAGAGACCCCAGTGCCATTCGTGTACCAAACGAGGTCAGAGGTGTCATTACGACACGGAGCCAGCAGAGACGAGGTCGCAGGCCCTTCGTCGACAGAATGAGTTCTTCGCAAACGAAAGGTCGGTCTACGAAGAGATGTACGCGCTATTGATAGACATGTCGGACATAGATTCGGTTCAGATGCTGCAAAGACTGCGGTCGGGGGCAAAGGTCGAGTCCGTAGTGCAGCAGACTAGGTACAGTGGCATTCTGCTGAGTCGCGGAGGGGCCCAAGACTCAAATGTGCCCTCGGCCCCCGTGGTGGGACGGCGTGGAAGGAGATCCTCCGATCCAGGGCCAGTGGTATTGTGTTAATAGCGTTTCCTCTGCAATTTTGCTTGGGTGTAGAATCAGACTCAATCATAGTGAAAGTAACAGATGAGCACTCGCAAGTTGGCAACAAACCGGTGGACGTAGTGTAATCGCATCTGGTTCGAGTCGAGTCTTTGACTTTGGGCTCTACCACCACAACAGGCTCCCTTCAGCGCCCAGAACCCTTAGCTGTAAGTAGGTGAGATGGGATGCTAGCAATATGGCTGTTCGGACTTTGATCAGATCAACTTTGGTCATTCGCTCAAGACCTCTCAACAAGGACACTGATCGCAATGTATTGAAGGCAGTGGAATTAGTCACTCGACTAGGCAGTCGTGTTGAGTCGCATCGAATGATCTTAGGTATGCGCGCCTGGCGGTAGACAATGTGCTTTTATGACCGGGGCCATAGTAGCTCTACGCCGGGCTTGGGAGCATCTCGGCTCAGCGACAGCTTTCGCTTTCGTTTCAATGAAAGTCCAGAAGCACTTTGACGCCGAGAAAAATCATCTCGACATACGTTTGTCCTCATGATTAGAACTCCGATATGGACGAGGCATTTCAGCTCAATGGGTCGCGCTGGTGGGGTAACAGTCCTAGTGTTACACCTCATTCTTTGCTGTATCAAGCTGCGACAATTCGGATAGACGGCTGGCAGCCAACACGACTAGTTGAGAACATCATACCGAGAATACGATAATTGTTTCGCCAGCTTCAGTATCCTGATTTCCGTATCAAAGTGCTGCTGCTCTAGCATCAATTCACCGCCCTCTAATTCAGTGACACACTCACAACAGACAGACTAACACATCAGAATACAGCACTCTAACTAAAGATGTGCAAAATAACCATCTTTAATCTTCACCCCTGCCCCTGTAAGAACATCACTTGCCGGCGCGTCCGCCCCTTCGAGCGCGACGCCGCATAGGCGGGCAAGTTCCCCTCTCGCCCCCACATCGTGACCACGGAAGAAGTCGTCCTGCCCCTGGGACTCTCCTACGCGACCCTCTTCCGCCTGCATGGCGAGCGCCTGGTGATAAGGGCCGGCGGCGACCTCGACATGGCCGATGTGGCGATGCGTCTCTGTCCGGCGCTGGAGCATCGCGTTTCTTGAGACTCGCAAGAAAATAAAAGAATTCTCCTTACGAGCTGCTGCAGACGCGTTAACGACTGCAAAATCTCTCTTCCCTATCGTCCTCCGGAGAATCAACTCAACGTGCCTTTACGGACCGTGAGGAGGAGTTTTTGGAGTTCATGTGTGCGTTGGCTACGTTTCTGTGTGCGGTCGGCGGTTATGTCCATAGGTTCAGTGGCTGTTGTGGAAAGTCAATCAGCCAATTTCATTACCGTTGTCTACGCCCGCGGACATGTCTTCGCTTGGCGTAGCTTCCATGTTTATGAATTCTTGAAACAAAGCGACGTCCTCGAATTGTTCAGCAAGGATTTCAACCTTAGCTTCGCCCGGATTAACTAGGGCCAATTCGAGGTCGCCCATGAAGGTGGCTCGAATCTCATCGCAAGACTGTTCCAGGCCTCGCTGCTTCAGCCGCTGGAGAATAGTCCGCGCCTCCAGCCCAGTGATATCACCGTTGCGTAACGTCATGGAGAGAAGGGCGCGGCCGATGGCCTCGGCGAGGCGATACGATCTACGAAGGCTCTCGTACCCGTAGATGCAATGCAAAAAGTAGAAGCGCCATTCTGGGTCCCCCGTGTCTTTCAGCACAGCATTGGCGACGTAGATCAGCGCTGTGTGCCAGAGAATGGTATAGGAGGACGACTGATATTGCGAACGATACACGACGATTAGCCGCTTGAGTTGATTGACAGATGCTTCAAAGGCAGCCTGGGCGNCTTTCAGCACAGCATTGGCGACGTAGATCAGCGCTGTGTGCCAGAGAATGGTATAGGAGGACGACTGATATTGCGAACGATACACGACGATTAGCCGCTTGAGTTGATTGACAGATGCTTCAAAGGCAGCCTGGGCGGAGCTCTCCTTTGACGAGAATGTTGCGAGACGAGGCTGCTGGGACAGCTGTAGCTGCACAAACGGTCGGAAAATGTCCAGAATCGCAGCGTGAAACCACAAGCTGTAGAGCTTCAGTAAATTTAGGGTTACGTATGCGGGCAAGGAAGCTCACTGGAACGTCATGACGTGGTGAGGACTGCTGTCTGACTGTATGAGCGACGAGGGTAGAGTTTCTATCCAGGCCAGAAGCTCACGGTACTTGCGCTCCGCAAAATCAATTGAGACGTGCTGGCTGATGAGCGTAGGCGTACTTGTAGACTTGTTGTAATATGCCATAGCGACACCGTGGAGGATACGCCAAAATCTGCACAATGCCGCAAATGTGTCGCCCATGTACCAGGGAGGGCTATTGTCACTAGTTGGTGACGTAGTGCCCATGCTTGGGTTCTGGCGCGAAATGGGCGACTTGTCTGCCTCAGAGCAGTCGCCGGGAATAGGCAGCACCGGGGGATGCTCCGGATACTCCAGACCGGGCTGCTGGTAGAACAGCGAGAGGAGGCTGCATTAGTCAGTTGCCACGACATGTCGGTTGACTAGTGGGCTTGAGCTTGGGAGGCTTACATGGACCAGTTGAATATTCCCCATGCTGTGTAAGAATACGCGGAGCGCATCTCAGGTGAAGCTCCACTGGCCAAAGGGACAGCTTCAGATGGTTCAACTCCTAAAAGCGACATCCTCTTGGCCATGCGACACGCTTCGGAAAGGAACACCAAAACAAAGTGATCTCGGCCGTTCCCCATGAAAGCTAAGCTCAAAATTTGGGCGCCTGCAATGTTGCAACAGCTATCGGTCGACTTGGCTATCCACCAAAGCTTTTCAGCTTCACTGCCGAATTGCGCAACCATTGAATGCACGGATTCGTCCAGACTGGTGTACATCTGCTGGGGTGTGTGAGCACGTTGCAGCCATTGCTGGACCGTAATGGGAAGCTTACAGTGCCCCAGTACATGAGGGCATGGACCAGGAAGCGGGAGCAGAATTCGGTCTGGTGACAAACCAGGTCGGACACGAATAAGATGGGATCGAATATGCCGAGGAGAGGATGATCTGTTCTTAGATATAGTGATATGATATTCGCGGCAAGTTCGTTGGAGAGGGGGATGTCGGTCCAGAACGATATGTCAAGGTCGTGCAATTTCACGTCACAGATTGGCAAGGAAGACGGTGGTGTGCTGTCCGCTGACGATGGTAGCACAAAGGGATTGTCTTTCAGACTAGCCATAGGTACACCACTTGCAAGCTCAACGACTGAGGTTTCACAGTTAGCAAGGCGAGTACCCAGGATAGTCCTGAAATCGTGTCAGTCACAGGCCGCTCACTCCCAACAATGCGGTCCGGTGCTATGCCAACCTTTGGTCCATAGATTTGATTCGACGTGTGGAAGGGGATTGGACCGAGTCGGATAGACCAGGGGACCACACGGCAAGAGGGCGAACGGCGGGGTATGCGGCAGGATAGCTCCTCATGAGTTCGAATTCGAGACTGGAGCGTGATGGGTCAGTGGCACTGAGGCTGGTGCCGTGGTCGGACGGGTTAAGTTGAGAGCTTGCGGGCTCTTTGAGGATGGCGAGGACGGCGGCAGGATCGCCGCTGGACCTCAGCATGCGTAGTATATCCAGGGCTTCTGTCTCGGAGACGGACTTGAGGAGTCGCAGTAGTTCAAACGAATCGGTCAATACAGTGTCGGATGCCTCTCGTGTGAGTTTCTCGGTGTAGATGCAAGGCTTGGACTTCTTCTGACATGCCTGACAAGAGGGGCGCTGCCCGTCGCACTAGATGGTTTGCAAAATAGCACCTTAGACTTGGACTGTTCAATGCGGCGGGAAGCGAATGCAAGAGAGACGGGCAGAGGCATGGGTAGGAGGATAAGGAGGAGCGAGAAGCAAGGGATGCCTACGCGGGCTTTCCTACGACGGCATTCGTTGCAGGCGAGCTGTGTGCCGATACGTTTCCGCTCGTTGTGCTCTTCATCACCAGCAAAGTTGACATCGCCATCGTGGAGGCCCATGCCCAATAACCCTAGCCCCTGACCGAGCTGCCCATAGCCATAGGACGAGGCATAGCTCGGGGCGACGGCTCCAGAGGATGCGGTGGTGGTGGTGGTAGCGGATGAGGAGAGCGAGACGGCTGGCTGGGTTGGGTCGGTTGCGCCAATGCTGCGGGCGGCGGGCAAGAGCTGGCGGAGCCGTTTGCTACTCCCAGGGCTGGACATGGTGATCGGCGACGAGGCATGTGCTGTAATTGCAACGTCCGTTTAGGGAGCTTGGGTGGTGGTGGCTGTGAAACGGAGACGGCCTAGATCCGCCACATCGTCGTCTGTCGCCGCGGGAGTGCGATCTTGCGGGAGAGGGAGAGGGGGGTGGGGGGTGTAGGGCCGGGCAGGATGGGGGTCCAGAGGTAGGAGCGAGTGATCTGTGTTGCAGCTCGGTCGTTTGTGTGTTGACCGACAGTTACGATAGCATCGTGGCCTTTGGCATTTTTGAAGGGAGGAAGAGATGCTTGTTGGGAGTTGTCCGAGTCGATCAGTGGTCCCCGGTGGCTTTGGAGGGAAGCTCGGAGGACAGCAAGTCAGGTCGCCTGTGCTGATTTTAGCCCAGGATGAGGAGGGAAAGAAGAGAGATGGGAAGGTTGCCTGGTAGGAAACCAAGGCACAAGAAGCAAAGGCATCCTCAGGGTATCCCCCCCCGACCCCCGACCCCCCACTTTTTAGCACAAGCCCATGATTCAAACTAACATTATGTAAATGGAAGCTTAACCCCTTCTCACCACCTAGTCAGACAAGGCCAGGTAAGGTATGGAAGTATAGTTTGGTCAGATGTATAGGGACTGAGGATTGGGAATGAATGCATATCAGGAGGCCCCTAGAAGGTGAAGCCTGCGATTGTCAAAGGGGGGCCGAGGCGGCGGTGGGCAGAGAGAATCGCTAGTCAGCTGGAGAAGTCAAAAAGGAGACGGGATAATCACGGTTAGTGGTCACCAAAAATGATGGGAAAGGAATTGATATCCTCTCCCTTCCTTATCCCACCCATCTTTACGCTATTTTACGGAGAAAAAGCAGGTTGCCGGAGAGAACTCCGATTTTGAACATTGTCCAATGAGTCTGATGAGAGCGTTGGCAACGGCTCTGGCCTTGTAGAGCATCTGATTGGATGGACATTTGCACATGTCAATACTTGTACACCCCGGTGCACACAAAAAGCCTCAGTCCAAGCCCCGGGCCAACCAGGGCATGTTAAGCTTCTCCTCTTCTTTGGAAGTCTGAGTGGGTCTCGCTAGCACCAGTGGTCTGTATTTCTCGGCTGCCTCTGACCAGCCAAGTTGACGTGCCGTGTCCAACAACCCCGCAACCAACGCGTGATGACGCACCATCGTGTTCAACATCTCGACCAGCGCAGCACGCGACAACTGCAAGAATCCGAGGCCGAACGACTCGCCGAGTTGGCGGACGGTAGGTGAAACGGAGTGTCCATGGGCCAGCAACGCAAGCGTGAACGGTCCATCCTGCCACCTACCCAACTCGCCAGGCTAACAGTATCGAGTTGCCAGACTCTTCCCCTGCCGGGCTCCTCAACGCGACAACGAGACTGTACCGACCGACAGGCAATTCTGAGGCCTCCCACCAGCGTCCTGCGGCGCCGAGGCGGGTCTCTGCCCTCCAACCCGCGAAGCTGTGAATCTGCGACACGAGTGCCGCTGTGTGGTTCTGTCTCTCCCTTGAACCGAGCCGGGGCGAGTCAACAGAGCCAGAGATGTAGCAGGCCGTGCAACAAGATATGGCGACGCCTCGACGAGCAATTTGGCTAATATGTGACCGCCAGAAAATACAAGGTGGTCAACAAAGACATCCATTAATACAGACGAGCACTACGACGGTCTTCCCAGAATAATCCGACGATCCAGAAACCAAAGAGAAGCTACTCGATCTTCAGAGCAGACACGCAGCATACGAAGCACACACATATGAGGTAAGAACAGGTATAAACATCCTCATACAACCCACCAGCTGGTGCAGACTTGGCGCTAACGACTATACACAGTCGCCGTCCCTATCGCCATCCAAAAGAATGACGAAACGAAATTCGCAACGAAGTGAAAACCGTATGGTGCTTGTACCGAAAAGACAGCCGTCATCACCAACGGAAAACTTCAGCTTGCCTTGACTCTCGCAAGATCCCGGCGGTACTACACGGCTAGTGAAGCAGTATCGCGACACCTTCACTAGGCTGCAGATAGCAGAGCATCATAGGGGTCGTCACGGCTCCCCAAGGTGACCTGATAGTCACAGCTCAGCTTAATCTTGCCGAGGACGAGAGTGCGGACGAATTCGTCGATTGCTTGGACTACTCTCCACCATACACTCCGGACGTGCCCTTCATGCAGCCCGAAACTTCTCGGCGAGGCCGTGCGGGTGCGGACCTGACGCCCCGTGGGGCACGAGGGCAGGTCCAGCGCCCGGGGGATCGGTGCGTCAGGGTCTCGTTGATGTACCCAGCGCGTGGGAGATACTATGTCGACAGGTAACAAGTTGTACAAACGTTGTGCCAGCCTTTCCGGTCGTCCACCTCCATGGTGCGATCTGCCTTGCGCCAAAAGACCCAGGCCAGCTTCCGGCCGGTGCACTCGGTGGATGTCTCGGATGCGGTTGCCCGTTGGAGAGGGCCCAGGGGTCGGACCCTGCGGGGCTCCGCGTCAGATACGCCGCAGAGTGACTGGACACCCGTGATGCGCGGCACCGTCACCGCCACCTGCCTGTCGTCCCCGGATAGTGCGTGAGTCTGGACCGAGCCTCGCCGGCGCAGCGAGTGTGTCGTCTCCACAACTCGAAGCGGAGTCTGGCGGCCGCGATACGAGTCCGTGTCGAACGACCGGTATGCCCTGAAAGCCGACCGCTGCGCCAACCGGCGAGGCCATCGGTCGAACGGCGTCCGCGAAAGCATCACGGCTGCTTGTCGACACGAGGGTGCCACTGGCTTTGAGGTTGCGCGCCACATGGCTCGTTCCCTGAAGGCGGGATCAATGGTGTGACGTCGGCCGGTTGTCGTGGCTGATGATCCCGTAATCTTGCGGTGCGTCGACATTCGCGGGAAGCTGGTTGCCTCGGAGGGTTCAGCGCGTCGGGAGGGGTTGCGTGATCGCCGCTAACAGCGACGGACGCGGGCTTGATGTTCGCTCTCGAGCTTTGAAATAATCGCCAACAGATCGTTTTTTCTCGTTCCGTCCTCTCGATCGTAGCTGGAAGGTTTCCATCGCTCTTCCATCGTTTGATGTCCGTATTCATTTTCTGAACTCGACGTTTCTTTGTGCTTATCCGATAGCACACAAGTCACATTCGGCCATGCATCGCACCGTGTCGTAAACAAGCTTGAGGCCGCATGTCTCACCAATGCGCTTTTCGAAGGGGCATTGCTTACGAAACCTCCCCCACTTCCAGGAGCCACAGCACCAAACTGTTTGGTCGTAGAAGCACATGGGTGATTTGGGTTGATGAGGAACCAGCTGCCTAATGCCGGATAATCTAGATCAGTTTCGTACGAATTCAAAGGACTCCTGCATATTGATGAATGTCTCAAGCGGGCGAGAAAGGTGGGAAGGCAGGGCGCTACGTCTTGCAATTCCACAGGTCCCAGCTGGATGGTAGCGAATCAAATGACTGTGACAATATGTCCAAGACATGGTAGGCTGCTCAGGGAAAGATCTCCCGCTTGAGGAGCACAACCGATGACACGGCGCCAGGACAGGTCAGATAGTAATAAATTGACGGTACAAGCCTTCTTCACTCGAATCACGGACAAACTCTCAGCACAGGCACTGGCCTCGATACTCACAGAGGGACCCGCCAACACCGTCGTCCTCCAGGCAATATCCACCGGCCACTGCTGGGGAAAGCCGCGAAGTCCCACTTCTGCCCCCAGTGCCCTGGCCTTCGCCACAAGACCCTTCATGATTGGGCCACTCGCCAGTTCCCTGTTTGCTCGAGCCTTAACCCTTCCCAGGGAATCTAGTCGCTTCCAACAGGCCACAATCGTCTTGCTTGCGCAAGGCGGCGTCAATCATCAGTAACCAGGAACAAATCCATGTAGGAGCTTCCAGTGAAGAATTTAGATCGAAGTAAACCCGGTAACTACAGAACGACTTCATAAATCCGCCATGAATGCGATTCTCGCGCATGAACCTCAGGCGCCTACGCATACTGAACCCAAGAGCCCTCCCTTCTCAGGCCCCCGGCCCTGTTAAGGTGGAGTAGGTGGTAGTACGGACTCTCGCCCCACGGGGCGGGAGCTCTCTTACTTCACCATTGCTGCTAGGAGGTGTTAGCAGGCCTCATCTCAATTCCACATTACAGATCTACGGTTTAATGACAGCGGCAGAGCTAACATAACATGTACTGTACTACCTGCCGCAACCTCGCCGGAAGGGCTAACTCATAGTTCCCTCAACCTTCGTAACATGGCAAGGCCACAGTTTAAATACACCACTGCTGCGCTCGTATTAGCTTTTTGCTGACGAGTTGGACATGAAACACCAAAAACGCGTCCCGAGGATAACAGGATGACATGCCTTCCCAATTGTTATGTGGGCTGGATCCACCTCTGACGGAATGCCAAGTACGTTGTAAAACCACCCTGAGAGGTACCATTAAGGTTCCGGGGGAAGGGGGGGAGCTAAAAGGCGCAGCATGCCCACATTTTAGCCCATGCTTTCTCTCCTCCTTTCGATCCGCCATGGCTAATCGAACCTCGAAGAAGCGTGACCGAAGCAACGAAAACTTCAAGAAGGCGTGCCTCAACATTATGCGACGATGCGATGACGTAAGTGATAAATATGACGCAGATGTTTACTTGCTTGTGCGCCGAAAAGGTGTACCATGGGAGTATTGCTCACTACTTGATCCTCAATGGCCACTTCCAAGGGAGGAGCTGAGCCGGTGGTATCCTCTTCCCATCAGGAGGACACCGGCATTCTTTCCCGAGCGTCGAACGCACCGAAAGCAAAGTTCTTCGCCGGCCTCGACGACTTCGAGTTCAGATCGGGGGGGTAGCAGCGGGACTGTGCCGTCCGAGTGCAGCCAAGACCCTCCTACCCCGTCCAAGAGACCTCTTCTGACCTTAGATGAAGGTATGAATGGGCTTTTGCAGGACGATCAATTCGAGGGAGAGAATCAGGTTGCTGACGAGGGTTCCGGCCCCAAGAATCCGGCGTGACCTTGAATGGCGATTACACTGGAAGCAGGTGTTGTCGTTCAAACTGCTAGAGGTTTAATTAAGAGCGGATGGCTAGTGCACAGGAGCTGCGTGGCTGTCTCTGTCCTTGATTAATGAACGGAATTGTACTGGAACATGACTACCTACAACCTATGACGCTTGGGATGGATGGCCGCGGACGAACGGTGTCATGGCCACGCGCTCGATGCAGGACCTACTCCTTTCGTCAATGACTCCCACAGAAACCCCTAATTTAGGGGCAGAACCGCAATTTAGGGACTCCAGTCCACTGGAGGAGACATCAGTGGACCGCAACATCACTGCCCGAATCCTGGCTCCTTGGGGTTGATAGAGGAGCCGAAATTCAGGGCTGGCACGGTCGGGTGGTCCCTAAATGACTGCATCCAAAACCTAGGTGAATAAAGACACCAGGATCAAGACCTACGTTTCGTCTTTCGACCTCGTCTCTGAACGGCGCCGAGAGAGAGTGCGCGCATCGCCTGAAGATGATCTTGACTTTCATGGAGGAGGCGCTGGTTGTTCTCGTGATCAGGTGTCTGGAGGCTCGCGACGATCCTTTGGAGAGATGCGCGGTTGCTTTCCCAGTCATTCAAACTCCTTTCCGTCCATGTACCTGAATCTGTGGCCGGTGCCTGGGCAGCGGCTTTTCGTTTCCTGCCACGCGCTGGGCGATGTTGCACGTGGTGGACTCGACGTAGGTGGTCTCGGAGGTTCCACTCCCGTGGAAAACCGTTGCCAGGAGCAGAACGGTCACATGGTTCGTAGGAGCAGTAAAAAGGTTTGTCGCCGTGGCCGTGCATCGCGTGTGCCTCGCGCTCGTGCCTGAGAAGACAAGCTGTGGAGGAGAAGGTGGGGCTGTCACAAGAAGCATTGCTGCATCGAAAGGGCTTGAGGTGGGCATCGACGAACTTCCTGCCGACGCATGTGGTTAGACAGGCATTCAGCGTGTGGCGAGAGGGGCGGAGAGGGTCTCACGAGTAGTTGCACTTCTGTTTGTTTGGTCGGTGATGACAGCCCGCCTGTCCCTCCCATGGACAGTGGAAGAAGCCATCCAAGGCAGGTCGAGGGTTCTTGTATAAAGGATGGGTACGAAAGGACTGGTTCAGGGAGGCCAGCGACTGCTCCTCGTAGGACCCGTCGATAGTGGCAAGTTCACGAGTAGAGATGAAGCCCGACTCGTAGCCTTGTCGTCGACCCGCATACAGAGGCATCCAAGCCCCAGGAGAACTGCATAGTGGACTGTCAGAGCGATGCATGAGCCTTGCAACGATGTACATTACGCTACCTCTCGTTGCTTGTTGTGATGCTAGAGTCTTCCACAACCGTCGAGGTGGACCTGATCGGATCTGTTCCAATGGGCGATTGGGCTTCTGGTATCCAAGTAGCCAACGACACAACACGGCTGAGAATAGGATCGGCGTCAAGCCGTTCCAAATACGGCATGGCTCTCAATCGCGATGGAGACGACTCTTACACGTCACGATTTAGCCAGCTGTCGCGTTGAGTGTCACATTGTGAGCTTGATCGCGGACTTGGCCTGGTCAGTCAGGAGATGCATCAGAGGTGCGGGGTAAATGGATGACAGCATTCGGGCCAACTCGGTAAGTGCATCTTGTACCCGTTACCAGAATTTCTAAGCCCGATTAGAGACCACGAGACCACGAGACATTGCAGGTCAGCAATGTACACACCTCCTCCCCGCCAATGCTGACCCGAGTTCGCCATGACACCGCCCGCGGACCACACTCTCGCAATAGCCTCGTCCATCACCGTGAAAACCAAGGCGCCGGCTAACTTTCCTCCTCTCAAGACCGACAAACCTCGCCCTCACGTCTGCGCGACTTGTCAGCGCTCCTTTGCCCGATTGGAGCACCTGAAACGCCACGACAGGTCCCACACGAAGGAGAAGCCATTCGAATGTCCCGAGTGCACGAGATGCTTCGCCCGTCGTGATCTGCTGCTGCGGCACCAGCAGAAGCTGCACCAGACCACGACGCCCTCGTCACGTACCCGTGCCCGTCGTGAGAGCGCGAGCGGTGCCGCTGCGCCCGGTCAGAGCAGAGCCCGCAAGAACAGCGTCGCCGGGCCCCACGCCGCCGCCGCCAATGCCGCCGCCGCCATGCGCCCGCGGGCCAACACCATCAGTCACGTCGACGGCAACGCGATGCAGATGATGGCCGCTGCCAACGCTCGGGTCGCCTGCGGCATCCCCCCGACTCACAGCCATAGCCGTCAACCCAGCCTGGCCAACCTGCCAATGCACAACCTGGATCACGGCTACGGCATGCCAAATGGTATGTCCACTGGTATGGCCGCCGCCATGGGCCAGCGGGGTGTCCAGCACGGCCTGCCAAAGCTTGAGACCCATGCCATGAACAACATGAACAACATGGACTTCAGGTCCGGCCTGAGGACGGCGCCTCTTATGGCCTTCAACACAGACTTCGACTTTGAGGGTTTGCTATTCGGGCCCGGTTCTACCATCAATCCCAATGCCCTCCACTACAACGACTCGCCTCAATCCATGGCTCTGGACCCCATGTCGCCCTTCATCCCCCAGATGTACGACAACATGCACGACATGAATACCACTCAGCACATTGACGACGGTGTTGACTGGCTGACTGGTTTCGAGCACCAGATGTCTATCCAAGGTGCCGACAACGCCGTGGACGGATCAAGTTCGTCTGCCAACAGCACTACCAGCCACAGTGGCATCAGCGACGTGATGCCCGACGGCTCTAACCACCAGGTGTCGGCGGCGACGACCTCCATGTGGCAGCCCGCCGTCATGGGCCACACTCTCCCAGAGTCTAGCCTCTCCTGGAGGCCACACTCTCCCAGACGCCACTCCCTCCCAGCGGCCACTCTCAGACGCCACCCTCTGATGGCGCCCTCAACGTTTCCGGGGTTCAATTCTTAAGGCTTTAGTGTAGGTGTTCCATCTGTGGGAATGGCATCGTGGTGTTCGCGTCCGACCTGGAACGAGAGCCAGATTGCCGCGAGGCTAGTTTCTTCGAATGCCAGTGTCGCTGCGCCACACAACCGGAGTAAACTGAGGCTTGCGCTACAGGCCTGGCAATCACATGATCACGCGTGAAGCACATCACACGAATCGTTCCATCACATCGTATCTGGGCAAACTTAACACCGCCAAGATCTTGCGACAACGCGAGCAAATGACCACGAATAATCAACATCTACAGCAAAGTCTCAGGCTATTTTGGCCTCGGAACATTCCGATCATTCGTCTACTCTGCATCCCATCGTATTCGAACCCCCTCGATAGACGTCAACTACGATCCTGCCTGCCACCCAGCACTAGGCAGTCCGGCGCCACAGAATGGAATAAGCCATCCCAACAAAGCTGCTGCCATTACAACCACGACCCGCCCGCTGTTCCATTGTCCGGCTTTGCTCTCCCTAAGCCTAGCTGAAGGCTCAAGGCGTCATACATGTGTTCCTTGCGACCACAAGATTCATCTAAGGTTCCACCATCATTCCAGGTGCAAGATGGCGGACCGAGTAACCTGGGACGGCTGATCATAATCAAAAACACAGTAATCATGACACTGCTGGTAGCACCAGGCTATTACGTACGTATGCATATGTTTTTCTCTAGCCGTTGTAGCCCAAGTCTGTCAAAACGCCGACTCCCATGTCCATCCGAGTCCAAACCGCCAGCTCATACATCGGGTACTTGAAATATTACCGATCATCTGTCCCAAAAACCCAGCTAGCCCACCGTCTCAAGCTCTACATCAAGTACCCAAACCCGGGCGGTAGTTCCTGCTTTGCGCCCGTCTGCTACTTCAAAGGCCCCCAGTCCGCCTCGCTTTCGCCCTCTCTCACGAAAACGGGCGTGGGCGGATATGCCGTGCTCGCCACGGTCGAAGCACTGCTCGGCTCGCTCGTGCCGGGCTCCTCATCCATCATCGCAAACCACAGCCGATGCAGTGGCGTTGCCGGCTGGGCCTCCAGCCCTCGCCGCCCGATACTGAGGCCCCGCTGGAACCAGGCGGCGTAGTACCACCTCCGCGGCGCGTACGTCGCGACCTCGCTCCAGAGGATGAAGACCATCAGCGCGGCGGCGTGCTTCGCGCGGAGAAGCGCGATGTATTCCTCCTGCAGCATGACCGGCCACGCGACCATGTGGCAGAACATGCGCGGTTTCCCGCCGGGGAGTGTCTTCACCCAGGTCGACAGCGCGGCGAGGGCTTTCGCAGTGGCCGTGGCCTCGAGGACCTCCCGGTCGCCGTCGCTCGGCCCGGGCCGCAACCATGCCTCTAGCTTCGCGATCTTGTCTAGCGTGGGAGGCCCGATGTCTTCGGGATCCCGCGTCCATGCCTCGGCATCGGCTTGCTGTATTTTGTCGCGGACCGGACTGTTTTTCATATATTGCGCGATGGACATACCGAACTGGCCGCCGACGCGCATAAGCGACAGTGTGTCGGCAGGGTTGGGTTGGTAAGGTATGGACATGACATTCTCGTCCAAAAATGGGCGGTAGTAGTCAAATATGCCGTTGCACATGGAGAACATGGCCAGCAGCACCCAGTTCTCCTCGTTCATCTCCCGAATCGCGAGCCGGAAACAGTTACTGGCTTGTATGGAGTACTGGTAGGTCAAGGCGTAGTATCGCTTGGGGTCTGGTGGCTGAAGGTAGCAGACGTGCAGCGCGGATAGCGAGAGCATGATCTGCTGGATAAAAATGTGTCGCGTGGCGAGCTGCGGAATCCATCTCGACCAGACGTCGCACTTGGTAGGATCTGACAAGAGGGAGAACGTGTGCCACGCGTGCGTGAAGAAATGATGTTTCAGCTCCATCTCGTCTGCCGTCCATCGTTCAGCCGGCAATGTGTTGGTAAGGGCGTCTCGCGAAGACGCGTCGACGGCGACGGCGGCTGCGTGGCGCACGACCGCCATGGCGTCGCCGTCCTTGGTCGATGGCGTCAAGCTCGTTGTCAAATCGTTTATGTTCGTCGCTAGACGACCGAGATAGCTGCATTGCTCCTGGCGGCGGCGGCAGTTAGCGCAGACTGGGCCAATACAGTCACACTGGATCGCGGTCAAGGTCAGTACCTGTCGCCAACCCAAGCCAAGCAATCCCCGCGCCTATTCATGCGCTGCGCCGATCGGGCAGGATCGCATACCTTGACGCGACGTTTCTTGCATTGACTACAGCCACTGCGGCTCTTGCCACTGAACC
Source organism: Verticillium isaacii (assembly GCA_002851775.1). Classification (NCBI taxonomy): domain Eukaryota; kingdom Fungi; phylum Ascomycota; class Sordariomycetes; order Glomerellales; family Plectosphaerellaceae; genus Verticillium; species Verticillium isaacii. The sequence continues at coordinate 60,464 of NMXN01000016.1, read as the reverse complement.
TTCGAGAGCCTTTGGAAGGCATGGCGGGCAGGACTGTGCGTGGCGTCGCAGTCGCCTCCACCGTTGGTCGTGGGGACGTTTGGTCCGATTTGTCGGCAGTTGCGCGCTCCGAGTGCCAGTTGCACAGCTCCGGGGAAAGGGCTCACATCGAGGACAACCGGCCGTTGGGTTTGATCGTGTCGGTGTACGGGAGACGTGAGACGGGAGTTGTTCGTTGGGCACGATGGTGGGTGGACTATGAAATGCTTAGGGCAGCCAGCCTGCTCATGGGGAACCCAGTCGCGAGGGGCTTTGCTTCTTGGCTGTTTATTCAAGGCAATTGATATACCGGCGTGAAGAAGTACTACACCGGCGTGACGCTTCAGGGGGTATGCGTTTTTATGGCCTCTGATTGGCCCATCTCAATTCGTTAGTGCATTTGATTCTGCCAACTGCTCCCGTTGTACCTGGAGCTTAGCTCTTCACAGTCGCGACAAGCGAGGCGACGCGAGGAAGCTCTTCACCAGCAAGCTACTACGCCAACTTACATCTTCCTATCGCGACCAAGGCCGTCATCATGTCCCAGCCCGACTCTCGATCTAGCTCAATAACCAACCAACGACGACGAACTCGGAGCCCTAGTCCTAGATATCAATCACATTCTCGAAAGCGACAGCGGCAGAACCAACCTGAGAGTTCAAGGCCATCTTCGTCCAATAGCACAAGGACGAGCATTAGCCGACACTATGGCGTCGGAGACGACGAGGCCCTCTATAATGCATTCGCCTCCTACCCAGATACTTTTACGACAGTCCCACGGCCCCATGGATCGCGTGGGCTGAACGAGCCACCATGGGAGCTGCGATTCGATCAAGAGATTCACCTATCGAATGATTTCCCATCCCAAGGAAGACGGTCCCAACGAGCTTTATTCTTGAGCCCCAGTTGACTTTGGTTGGTTTCATCGAAAGTAAGGCCTTATTAGGAGAGTGAGCTTCACCGCTTTTGCGAAGAAATTCGCCGTGAAGGGGCTAAATTGGGTTAGCGGCATGTTCATAAGGCCCCGCAGTACATTGCTCTTTGTACCTCAGCCCTTGATTTTTGGAGCGCTGTCACAGCAACGAGTCCGCAGCGGACCAACAGGGTGCAGTTCAATTCCATTCAAAGCGATATCAAGCATCAGCGTGGCGGTCAGAGCCACTGCTCAATTATCTTCATTCTGCTCTTCCTCGCCCTCGTCCGGCTGACTGAGCTGCTAAGCATTGAGTTAGTAGTTGAATTGCATCTGATGACTTGACTACGCCTACAATAAAGAGCCGAGCAGCCTTGGCGATGCTCTCAAGCGCTATAACCATTCTGTCCTCGAGGCTCTTCCCAGATACCTCGCCAAATGAAGTCAAAAGCAGGAGTTGGTCGTGGAGTGGCAGGAGGGGCCGCCCCACTCCCGCAAGCTCGTAACTGTTGTGCTGCGCGCAGTGCAGCAGCGCGCAGCACATTCGATATTGAATCTCCGTCGTCAGTCCTGCGATAGCGTCCGAGGCGGTCACATGGTGTCGCGATGTGACATTATGACGGTCTGGTTGTTGCCGGCGGGATGTCGTCAGAGAGCGCTTCCCGAGGACAAGCGTCCCCTCAACACCCCTAGCAAATGTTTCATGACTAAGCAGAAAGTCGAGAACCAGTCATGCGCCGTCATGGTGACAGCCTTGAAGAGTACCTGCCAAGCGGACCCAATGTGTCAGACTCGACCTTCTAACCTATGTCGAGTGGGGTAACTAGCCAGTGAGTAATGTATCTAATTTTAGATCCCTAGACACTCGGCCACTTCTTCCCCCAACATCCCTCAACACGTTTGTTAACCTACCTTTCGTTCTTTCGACCACAATTCAGGACAAACCCATCCATCGAGGCACGCTCTGATACTATGTCGACAGCTCTGTCGAGGCGAATTCTCGCGTTCTATCGATTCATCTGTCTTTCCCTCACGAGACCCTTGGCACTGTCCCAGTACTGACTCGCCTGAAACTAATGATCCTGAAGGGCTCCAGCTACAGACAGCTGCGCCTGTCATTGTCAGGTCAGCATGGCCTGACTGGACTCCTGGGTGAATAGTATGGAGGCAGAGTCTGAGACACGTTTCCCTCATACGCATCAGTGTAGTTACCCCGGGGCTATCGTTTGCCTGGCTGACCGCCCCACCAAATTCTGTGTTGACCATGGCGGTGGTGAGATGCTGCTGGTTTTCGGGAATAGGAGAGGGGGGTATTGCTGGATAGAACGTCGTCGTGTTCTCGGAGAAGAATCCTGGGTCTTGTGAAAGGGGGCCTACCCCCTGCAGGTCGTCCATCGACCCGGGCCCCAGTGTCATGTTACCGGCATCCTGTTGGCCAAGGTCAAATGTGAGCTGCGAGTACCCAGTTTCCTCAGGCAAAGACACTGGATTCTGTGCCTCGAGCCCATCGGGGTTGGTCAAAGGAGCGTCAAAGTAGTACGGATCTTGAAACTAAGCATTATGAAAGGCTGGCAGGTAGGTGTAAGTCTAGGTCATAACGGAGGATTCGTAGGGCCAGCATACATTCGTTCTCGGAGAAGATATCTACCTCCATGACTGGCCGGGACTATGAAGTCCGGCCCCTGTTGGCTGCTTATTTTTGTATCAAGATGTAGATAAAATTTGTTGATGGACCATGTTGGATGCCAGAGCAGAAAGGGCGCGGCTGTCGCCGGCCCCTCTATTTATCATCCTCACGATGTGAGAACTGGCCAACGCTCTACATGGCTTCCTCGACCCAACTCCTGGTATTGCATGAGTATTGGGCATCAATCATGTGGCCTTGAGCAATCAGGTGGCAGCATTCGGATAGTAAGATCGTTGGGCCAATGTCTGTGCAAGTGGTCGCAGCCTGCTCTCAGCTTTCCTGCTGGAGGCCTACAAAGAAGACACTAAGTATGCGAGAGTCCTACTGGGCTTGGGCGAGCGCATCCCACCAACCAGTAGTAGGACATCAATCATGCACGACGCAAAGTCGAGCTCACCAGTAGCCTAGCCTTTTCATCTCACCCCTCCATCATGCCCTAGGGTATTGGGTAGATGTGAGGCCTCCCCTATCTTGTAGATTGATATCACCGGGATGCCCTCCAGGGAAATGTGGTATGGAGCTGTCGATCCCATTTTTAGCCCCGCGTCCAGAAATGCTTCTACCAAGACGACGATGGGCCCATTGTGCTGCACCCAGCCCACGAGTGAGGAAGTGCTGATGAGTCGCTCCACCAAGATGCTGATGGTTTTTAAAGCCCTCGGGCTTTGTAGTCGTGGATTCTGAGGTCTTTCTGAGGTCCCTACAGCCAGATTCAAAATCCGTGTCCGGTTCAGACTCTTGGACTCTTTCTAGACAAAGAGGTGCGTGTGGGTGACGACACAGGTGCGCGCCAATATGGGATACGTTGCCATGATAGGGCAAGGTAACTGAGGCTGCTATTCTGTTGCGGGTTTGATCTTGGTATCATAACGTTACCCCATCTTTCTCGGTACGGTTTGGGCCTCATTGTTCATCTTACCGACAACAGTCAACGTACCTCTTCCTAGAGCGTAAATGCATTTAAAAACCATGCGATGAAGATTCATGGAATGATGTCATAAGGGTTCCCTGAATTAATAATAGAATAAATAGTATGTTCTACAAATCCGTCGATGCCTCATGTTTGGGACCATACGTCTAGTTCTGCCCATGACGCTCCTCCATCGCATCACTTCGTCATCGTCAGTGGTGCCAATAAGCGCCCAGGGCACTGATGCCGACAGCAGTCATGAGTCCGAGTCCGAAGTGATGCCTTGTCGTTATTCTTGTGAGAATTGGCGTGGTCTGAGATGCCGTGGATACGATGTAGGGAAACGCGGACATCGGTCCCGCCGCCTCCATCTTGAAGCAGAGCCCTTCGCCCTTTTTAGTAGCGCTCTTCAGAACGCTGTCGCCCGAAGCGATAAGCCAAGAGTGAATCACGCAGCCCTCAGGTCGGCGTGGCAGCCTATGCGCCGCTTTGGGCCGGTCATAGCCCGAGCACGAAGCGGTGCCGGGGCCGTGGGTATAATCCGCTAAAATAGCGTATCCAACTCCCGGCGGGAACGGCGATACACAGCAAATGCGCCTCGTCCCTCAGGTAAGGGACGACCTGCTTGACGACGCAGGGCCCCCTCGCTCGCCTATAGAAAGATGAAGTAATAGGGTACCGATCGAAAAGATTCGAGTATTCGATGTCACCTAATGATGACTGTGTCTGAATTTGGGGATATAAATGCGTAGACGGCCAGGCTCGGTCCCTTCTCGAGCATCGAGCGGACAAACTGCTCAATGCTGTTATCGGCAACGATAGATATATCCGGATCGTATCATCTCCACAGCGCTCCTCAACAGCGGCGGCGGAGGCCAGAGGAAGCCCTTACGCCGGAAGCCTTCGTTGGTAGCCTTCTCCACGTCAAACTGAACGACGCCGCCGTGCTCCCCCTTTGGTATACTCACGACAACGTCGCCCAGACGGACGTCGTGTTTGCCGGGGACACCCCCGGCGATGCCGACGAGGAAGCGCCACTCGATGGACGGAAACGTGCGGGACATGTTGACGGCGACGGCGGCGACGGCGGCGGCGGTTTCGTCCTGCTGGCTGTGGAGGCAGGCGAGGACGACATTGTGGCCGTGAAGGTCGCCTAGCGAGTATATATTGGAGTCTCTGCGCTTGGCCCGCAGGCCCCCCCCCGGGGGGGGGGGGCGCTAATCTCGAAGCTCATGGTGCATACGACGGCGGCGGTATAATCTTCATGGGCCGGGACTATCGGCGGCTGCTGCATGGTGGCGATTCGAATGTTCGATGTGTTCTTGTGTAGGAATGGGACGCTGGAAAGGCGGCGACAAATAGGATGAAGACTGTAGGCTACTGTTGAGACTAATACTTTGCAGATGCCGAAGCGGTAGTGCGGGAGATAGACCTTGGGAAGCCCGAGGGTCTGCGGCGATGTCGGATGAAGGGTGCCGTTTTGATGGCATATCTCTCGCTGATCTGAAGAATCGCTTCTTGATAGCTTCTGTAACCTTTCTGATTCGGTACGGGCTCTCGCTGCTCTGCCCCTGTAATGATCGGCTGTCGGATTGTGATTGTAACGAGGCCGGCAACCCCGGATGGCTTCCCTGGCTTGTCGAACCATACTCGTCTCTCTCCCCTGCTGTTGAATAGCTTCTGTTCCTAGACTGACTTTGCTCGTTGACGTTCGTGGAGGTATCATCGGCTGATGGAGATCCTGCAGCAGTGAAGTCACTGTTGTTGGATATCTCAGACGTGCCGCTGTGACCAAGTATAGCGTCATTATGAGCATCCTCGGATGGGCCAGAAGCGCTTGAAGGGATAGTCCAGATCTGCCGTCGTCCGAAGATCACAGCACCATTCTGATGGGCGGCCAAGCCCACGGCGGATTTGGACAACGCAAACCGCAACTTGGAAGACATGAGCTCCTGAATTGAGTGATGAGAATTCTTTGACGACGGCTTGGCTAATCTTGTGCAAGAACAAGCCGAGTGGAATGGCCCGTCGTCATGCGGATTGTGCCACAAAATGCCAGGGCCCAACGTAATAGGTGTGGTCGACAGGTCGCCTATCCGGTCAATGATGTCGCGGAGGTCAGCAACGCTGATGCAGAGGAGATGTCTGTTCTTCGGAACAGTTTCCCACTCAGCACAAACATGAGTGGCGGGAGCCTCGCGATTTCCAAGCGAGGCGCGGATGATGTCGCCAAAGTCTTGGCCAAAGAGCGTGATAGCCGGAACTGTGCGAGTAAAGTCCACCCAGCTCAACAAATGGAGGGGAAGGGTTGCCCTTTTCAAGATGAAAGGATCCATATCCGTGGCAATGTCAGCGAAATCCCACCCTTCGAGTTGATCTTGGAGTCGAGGTTTGGCATTCACGCCTTTGTATGATGCTTCTGCCGCAGCATTGTGGTCAATCAATTTCTCCAAAGTCTCGTAAAGCTCCTCCACTCGATCCTTCAATGTGGTCCGAGATGTGACGGTTTTGACGACTGTGTCACGCTGCCCGTTGGACAGAATCCTGGTCTCCGTGTACGTCTGTTCATCCCTAGGATAGAGCTCGAGCTTCTGGTTGGAGGGGTTTAGAAGAACATCTAACGCGGAGTTGAGTGACAGCGGTTTCGGAGATTCCTCCAGCTTGTTCTCGTCAAACAAGAATTCGGATCGGAACTTATCTGTCTTTGAAAAGAAGAGGGACGACCGAAGCAAGTGCATCAGAGCAGCGGTGCCATTGACCATCCAACCGCGCTGATCGACGACGTCCCAGAGAGTAACATATTTCTGGTCGACCCATTTGAGCTTTGCTTTGTACGAACCACGGGTGATACGCACGTGGGCGTCTTTGCGGCCGATGGCGAACTGACAACCACCGGTGACAAGTTCGCCCACAGAAAACGAGACCTTCTCTAGCGCAAACTCTCGGCCAGGTCGTTTGAGTTTCGAGGATCCAATCTCATAGTTCATGCCCGGTGCACCTAGGAAAAATATGAGCTCCTGTTGGCTTAACTATTAGATTTCCGCAACGTACCTGCATAGAATTTGGCCTCTGAACACCAACCGACAATGTGGCGTGCCTCTGTAAAGCTTTTCAAATTGGTTGTGTCCTCCAGTATATCCGACGCCGCGTATGGCAATCTGCTACCATCCGGGGTGTAGTGAAAATGCCAAAGCATTTCATTGCCCAGTTTTTCAATCGCCAATACTGCGGTAGAAAACCCTTTGAGGAAATAACGGCCAAGGAACTCATTGATCCTCGGGCACTCCGTCAGCCTCGACAAGATGTCCAGTGGAATCTCGAGCCCCGAGGCACGGCGAGACCTTTTCGGAATGGGATAACCTCCCACCAGGACTGGATTCTGGAACATCTCATGCCAACATTGCCCACCATGAGATTCTTGGTCCGTTGCCGCGTATGCTTCGATGATGAACGAGATGGCGCAGATTGCTGGCCCTTCGGTAGCCGCCACGACGCGAGCCTGCGGTTTGCTGGTTGAGAGTCCAGCCTCAACGCGTGAGGAGCGGAGGGCGGCACCGATCCAAGCAATTTGCTCGCCCACCTCGGCAATGGAATCTGCAGTGCCATCTACTCGCACGTCTACGTGAGACTTTCTGAACAACACCTTGACAGACGTTCCGTCTCCCAGCTCACCTACCAGAGGTCAATACATTGCTGTGCCTTGGCTACCGCTTCAAGGAGTACATACCAGAAGCTTCCTCGCTAGAAACCAGAGCACTCTTCAGAAGCTCGAGTAGATTGGTTCCCGTAGATGGCCAAGTCTGCCGAAGATACTCTGCACAAGGAACCACTTGGGCGTCGGTCGCCGACCCCGTCAGTGTGAGCACCTCTCCGAGAAGACGCCCAATGTCTGAATCATTGTCTGGGAACTGTTCCTGTAAGAAAGCCGTCGGGTTCCACTCAGACAAAAATAACATGTCGTATCTTTCTGAGGCTCCCCTGCTGCTCACAGACCGATTTCTTTCGAGGCATGCCGACACCTTAGACTGGAAACCGGCGCAGAAGTCATCTCCCTCCACGGCAGGAGCAAGCATTACTATCTTCAGAAGTGAGGCCATCAGCCACTGGTACGCCACAGAGGAGAAGACGACATCTCGATAGCGATGCTGGTCTGGCAATGATGGCTGTTCTTCGATCTCGTCGGGAGCATCGAGTTGTTGAATTGTGTCGTCCCATTGCGGCTTTGTTCTCCGGTCATCATAGAATTGTAGTCCATCAGGCTCCGCAGAATTACTGAGTGAGTCAAGCCCCACGTCTTGAAGCCAGTGGCTGATATCCCAACCCACCGCCGGCTGAGAAACAGGGCGGATGGGGTCGTCATCTTGGACGTCATGCGCGGCTTGGTTGAAACCCCTCGTGATATCTCTGGGAGAGTGGTCAGTGTTGATCGTGCGGCCAGCGTGGCGATGTAAGTTGTTAGGGTAAACCAACGCTCGATACTTGTGCACAAAATACATGACCTCCCTCTCGGCCTTGCTCGAGCCCGGACGGCCTAGTCGAAGAGCAAAAGATCTCAAAAAGGATGGAAGCGCAGAGGCAATGGAATCGAGATGGTCAAGTTGACTGGCATAACGGCGAACGCCCTTGAAAATTGACTCGGACAGTTCTGACTTGTATGTGTCCAAATCTGCCTCTGGAACACTCGAAGCAATGGAGTATGTCGTCGCGTTATCATCCACCCTCCCTCCCTCTCCCTGTTGAAGAGTTAAGCCCGCTGAGAGCGGCTGCGCCTGGTTTGATTCTTCCTGTGTGAATGAAGGTGCATCTCGTTTAAGTGAAGCATAGCCAGAGTCCGTGGCCTGTTCGATGTCTGTAAGTTCAAGCGGAGCCGAATGTGGAGTTTCCATCGCATATCCGGGCTTAGACAAAAGAGATGCGTCCAGTTCAGTTGGTTGCATAGGATCGATCATCCTGTTATAGTGAGGCTGGAGGCCTGGCGGGAATTTCTTGACGACGTCGAGCGTATGCCACATTGGGGCTTTCGAGTCCGCAAGCTCTTGATAGACACAGGACACCCAGAGGAACGTGCCGTTGGAGTTGTCCATGAAGTACTTCTGGACGCCATCGCGGGTCGGGTCATCGTAATTCTTGAGCCGCGCCAGTTCACCCACTTTGTGTCGTATGTACGCCTGGACGGCAGCGGTGATGGCGTCTGCGTTCAGCTCAAGACACCGGGTGAGATTCGACGTCCTGCCGTTCAGCGTCTGCTCGATGGTCGGCCAGTTACGACTCGACACGATCCATTTAGCGTGGGACGACGTGGCAGAGAGGAAGTTGAGAAGTCGCTGCAAATCTGTCACGCACTCGTCGAGCGCATCGACAATCAAGACCGTGCCCCTCAGGGCGGGGTCGGACAGCATGGTCGTGAGCACCTGCGACATAGTAAACCAGGCATTATCGTCCTCGAAGAGACGCTTACCCGCACGCTTATACTTATCTCGCAGGTAGTAGACGAGGGGAGGATACTGACAAATAAGCATGTAGAGGAGACCGCGGAGCACGGCGGTTGCGCTGTTGAGCCGATCGTCAGTCGCCTGGCAGAAGAAGTAGGTGAGTCCGGGAGCTCTGGGATCTGCTTTCTCCAGCTCATTGATTATGCCGCAGAGCAGCATAGTCTTTCCTTTACCCGGGTCGCCCTTAATCCAGAGTAGGCGGCTCTCCTCGTCGTCGCGCCATTGCAAGAAGTCGCGGTGCTCGAGGATCCAGCGGTAGGCGTCCTCAAGAAGACCGCCCTTAGAGGCTTCGATGCGCTGCTTGTCGTGGCGAGGGTCGGTCGCGCGCAAGTCGGCGAGGAGTCGATAGTTGTTCCCGTCCAGGGTGATGCCGGGGCCGTAAAACTCCGACCAGTAACCCGCATCGTGGGAGCTGTCGAGGACCTTCCGTGTTTCCCGGTGTGCTTCGAAACAAGTATGCTCAGTCGTGGCAGAATTCGGCGGTGGTGTCTGAAGATGCGACCGTCGTTCTCGATCAACCAAAGAGTCAAGATAAGATTGGGCATCCTCGCAAATGCGAATGCAATGCGCGGTCACTGCTCGCTCGTCTTTGAGGTCGATGTTGGAAGTGCTTGGAATTTCAGAGGTGAAGAGCGCCATCTTCTCGTCAATGCTTTGCAGATGAATCTTGAGGTCGTATGAAGTATCTTGAACTATGTCGCTATAATGCTCAAGAACGTCATGGGTGGCTTTGGACATCTGCCTACAACGAAAAACTCAGTCTCACTCCATCTCATTGGAAAAAATGACGTACAATGTGATGGTGCCAAGTCCGACTGAAATTGTCGACTTGTATCCCGAAAGAGTGTCCATGAATTCGTTGATGTCGCCCTTCATGAACTCCATCTTTGTCCAGTCTCGAAAGCCCATACCTGATTTACCCTTGAAATCTTCCATGGCAGCTTGTAAATCGTGACACAGTTGACGGCAACGGTCGACGGGTCCTTCCAGAAGTGCTAGCATGGATGCTTCGACATGCGCTACCTCCTGCAGTGCGTCCAAAACAGTTATGAGGTCAGTGAGCTGCTCCACGAGCCTTCGCAGGCTCCTGTCGCGGTCCCTGAAGCGCTGAACAGTCTCCTTCAGGGACCTTGTCGTCACGATTGCAGCTGTGACAACACCAAGAATCGAGGCGGAGATGCTCAAAGGGTCGGCCATTTTGAAGGTAAGTGAAGGTGACGACGTTATTAATAGGGTCGATCGAGGGAAATGATGAAGGTTGCAATCTAGTCACCAGTGGACCTCGTTATGGCAGGGAGCCGGTGATGGGTCTTTTGTCCTGGGTCGAGAATCGTTTGATGAGCTTGCCGCGCGGGTACGAAACAGTCGTGATCACGGGAAACCCCAGCGACAGCGACGGCTGCGTTGCGGACTGATTGGCCACCGCAATACTGGGGTTGAAGCCTCTGATTGGAATGATTCATATGGTGCCATTCTGGCGCTCGCCCAACACAACGAGGGTCGGTTGTCTCAGGGCGGCTCGAGTTCGTGAGGGGGGAATGCATCGCGGTTCCCCTCACCCAAGAGGCCAATCAAATGGCCAGAGGTTCCTGCGCCAGGCTGCCAGCTGTGACGGAATGGATGAACTTCTTGGCTGTTGGTCCTTGTCGGTCTCGAGAGCGGTTCTAACTGGCCAAACAACGCTAGGGGTCTCTCACTTCTGGCGTTAGTGGTCTGCTCTGTCTTCTGCTGAAACCCACTAAGAGCTTTAACATCCCAGCGATCCCGCAGCTGGCGCGTGGTGTTGCGACATCTGTGAAGCCCGGTCGTCAGCACAGCACAGCACATGACGACTGCAGGGCTGTAATGGACAAGTTAACATGACCACAGACGATAGCGAAGACACACAAGGCACCCAGCGGTCCGACCCGTCTCATACTGGCGAACATCACGCCGCGTTTGCCGCCCTGCCATCCGAAGGCCGCGCGACTGGTTTGTCGAGTGTACGAGGGCTGATATGGCATAGACCCGACATGGATCGCCGACCAACCAAGCGGCCAACTGCTACAGCCTCGTCGCTTGTGGTCGGCCAAGCAGATTCGGGTGGCCCCGTCCGCCCCGAGAATAAGACGCGCATTGCTAGCTCAGGCGAGGCGTGTCGTTGCATGACTTCGTTTGCCACCATTTGACAGCCTTTTGATGCCGCTTTCGAACCAACATGCATAACATCACACTTGACCGGCAGCCTGCTCGCCTCATCGCCGACATTTGGCTGTCACCTGCAGGCTACAGGCCACCAACCAACGAAACTCCGTTCTGACCACGTAGGCTGCGATGTTGCTCGAAAGCCCTGAACAGCGAGGCAGTACAGGAGTTGCCCTTACACAACGCAGCCTTATACCGCTCGCAGACCCAACCTAGCAAGAGCAGAGATTTATTTAACTGGAGCGCATTCTCGACTTCCTCCCATTCAATGACTCTCCTACTGGACCACGATAACAACAACACCGAGAACTCGCCATCATGACTCCTTCCGCCGGCCATGCAGCTCAGAAGGCAGACCAGTCTCCTCAGAACCAAGTTCCCAAGGATGCCGTTAATGACTTCGTCACTCTTGTCAACCGGTTCTGCAATGAGGAGAGCTACCAAGGTCTGAAGGCCATGGCTCTGGATCTCGACAAAATCGGGCAAGAGTTCAACGACACTCAGATTGCTTACCGCAGGAACATTAAAGAGGTCACTCGGTTGACTACGGAATGGAAGACTGAAAAGGAGAGGCTCGAGATGAAGATCCAGGAACAGAGCCAGCAGCACTGCAAGGTGCTGGAGGATAAGGCAGTGGCGTATCGGAAGCTCAGGAAGGAGCAAGACAACACGACAGAGCTGAGAGACAAGATCAAGTCACTTGAAAAGAACGTGGAACGATCAATCGCCAGCGGCAAGGGACATGAAGCACGCAATGCCAGTCTCGAGAACACCATTGCGGAACAAACGAAACAACTACAGCTAGCGAAGAAGGAAGTGGCGAATTGGAGAGAAAAAGCACAATCCACTGGCAACCAACTGAGCACCCAATCCGAGGCCTTGTTGACGGCTGAGAACAGCCTTGCAGTGTATCGGTCCTTCACGGCAACTTTGACACCTCTTGAAGAAGAGAGGTTGAGCACGTACGTAATGAAACAGGTCTTGTACACGTTGCATGACAGAGGCTAACACTTGACATCAGCTCCAAGATGATTGGCTTATCCTTCAACGAGGCCTTTGACTTGTTCAAGCTCTTCCTGGGTCATGACCTCAATGAAGACCAGCTGAGGGACTCGAGATCATGGGATCGCGTCAGAGATCACGTATCCATCCAACGTGTGATCCCGCTTCCGGCGTCCAACTCAGCACATGCGAAGCGAATGAGGATCATCGCCGGTGTGGTCATCTATGTCAGAGCGCTCAGCGAGTACGTCTTCCGACCAATGTACTTATCTGTGGACGATAGTCCCGAAAAGGCACTGGACGCGCTGCAAGCGTCGAATCCCAACCAGGACAGGTTTGTTCGAGCCGTGCTACTCGAGGTGTTGCCCGATCAGCAGAAAACGTATCGAGATGCAGGTGCCGAATGCGTTGTTAAGGAGGTGTTGGCGGTCACAGGTGCCTGGCTACCGACTGACCAGCACAGAACGTTCAGGTCGCGGCTGAGTCACCTTACGAATGTGCTATGCGGCAACTGGCAGCGTGTGCAGAGAATCGACGAGAGAATCGAACCGTGTTTCTCCTTCGAAGACCCAGACGACTGGCAGCCGCTGCCGACGTTGGCAGATCCAATCGTGCCGGGCAACGGTGCTGCCGTGGCTACATCGCTCCACCAGGGCAGCCGTGGACGTCAACCAAAGCAGAAAGATCTGGAGCCGTCGGTACTATCAGCCAGCGACATAGTCAAGATTGTTTGGCCAGCTTTTCTCGCCACCAGCCTCGAGGCACTCACAGAAGAGGAAGACGGTCCGTCGGATCTCATCCATCACGGGTATGTGCTAACGCGTGCCGACGTCCAAGGCGCTGCAAATGAGGAAATGCCGCGGAGAGTTATGCGAAGAGCCACGCGGGAGAGTGACGCCTCGGCACAGAAAAAGAGACGGGACTCGGCTATTTTTTTATCCCACGGAGCATCCGATGGATCAGGCGTCAAGTAACTCGCCCTAGCCGGCGGTCAGGCAGGGCAACCAACATGCCATGATACTCGGCACAGGAAACGGGTGGGCTGTTCCTGGTTACGGTGTTGTGTGGATCTCGATGATGCGTTCTAAACTAGTTCTTGTAGGGTTTTAGTGTAACACAGATTGATAATGGAAACTTGAAGGCCGGTGCTACTAGCAACCCGTAGCGAACGCAAGCCCGGGTGTCTGGAGCCCTGTGCGTCCTAGTGGGCTACGATCCGGTTGCGATCCATGCCACGACTGTGCATCAGATCGACAATTAAAATGCTGATTCAGGTCTCCACACACTAGATCGGTCAGTGGCTACGAAAAGGTGGATAACGGGTCATGTTTGGCGGGTAGGGCCACTGACGGCGCTCTTTGGTGCGGCAACGACCGCAAGCGATGTCGATCGTCTTGCGCCGTTTCTTCACATTGACATTGTCCCCATGTTCAGCACAGGACTCCAACTGCCCTATTGGATTTTTGAAAGGCAGCGGAAGAATCGGCCTGAACGCTGGAGACATCTCGTCGTTCAACTGGTATGATACCCTGCTCCTTGAGGCTGCTGGCGATGGGGAGTTGAATGGGGCTCCTGTAAATGGCTTGACTTCTGTGACGTCGGGTACTCTCCATAGTGGATGCTGTCATGCTTAACTATGTGTGTGACAGGTTAGTAGGGTGGGCATTCCATTAGTCAGCTCGACAGGCTTTCGGGTCCCCAGAACCTGGGTCCCAATAGGTTCACGGGTACCCGTGAAAATGGACTAAGCAGCTTGTCCATACAACTCTCAAAGACAGGATACTATAAGACATTGATTTTTTGAACAGAGCGTATGCTTGACCATCAAGGACGCCGTCTCTTGCCAAGTCGGCCGGGCTCGAAAGATAATCAAGCCTGTTTTTACTTTGTGGGGAGACGAACAGGCAGGACAAGAGCTAGCTTCAAGTCTGAGCTAGCGTCGACGACCTCTAGATATTGCTTGCCATGTATCACATTCTCACGTTATATATGTCGAGGGGCGCTGTGGAGCGCAAACCTAGCTTGACTTGGCTCTACGCGAGCATTTCGCGGCGTTGTGCTCGAAATACTGGTGATTGTTAGCCTAAGTTAACAAATCAGGCAACGCGATCCCTACCTTGACCAGGTTAGACAACCGATCAACCACATCTTGCCCACCCATCTCTTCCACCCTGCCGGCCCGGGCCCTGCTTGCAACGAGAACCTGGACAACTCGGAGAAGCTTCGGCGCGGCCAGCACCATGTCCTCATTTGTGACTTCTGGGTTCCTCCATTGGGCCTCGATCACTTGAACCCAGCGCTCAATGCTAGACCATTGAAGTACATGGCCGCCCAACTCAAGAGTCTGCGCTTCCCGGGTCATGAAAGCAAAGTGGATCGTGCCGGAGGGGAAGAACACAGTCTGTCCCGGTGAGAGAATAGCGTATCTCCATTCACCTCCAGTGAAACGATGCGGGCCAGATGCCCATGCCTCTTCTTCCTTTTGACTTGGGTGCGACAACCACCCGAAGCCGAGAGTCCCTTCCTGAGCCGTGATCCAGGTTGAGTAACCATCACTGTCCATATGCGGCTCCGTATGATGCCCACCCTCTGACAGAAGAGTCCATTCTATGATATTGCGCCATGAGGTCCAGTCATCCCCCGAGGCTGCTATCCTTTGAGCGCTACTGCCCATTAAAACAGCATCGCGAACTCGGAGCAGGAGCTGACAATTCTCGCCTTCCAGTACTGAGGGGAAGCACGTTGGAAACTTTGCCTCGCGATGTCGCCGAAGCCACGACGACACGCTCCGGCTCGGAGCCCTCCATGATGAAGGAGCACGGACAACGAACATCACGTGATGTAAGCGCTATCAGGGTTGGCCTGGCAGCGTGTGATGTCACCACGAAACTTTCCTGCAGTCACTCCCGGACGATGTCGGAGACTCGATGCAGTAGATGTCGTATTCGTCACTTCTGGCCGAGTTCTTTGACCACCTCACTATCTTACCTACTACCCAAGTCCCCTACCTTACCTTAATGTACTCCACCAGAAGAACCCCTATCAAACGGTCCTACAAAGCTCCCACACCAGCAGAGCAGGGCAACGCAACCTTAGCATGAGATGGCATGGGGGCCCAGGCGGGCACGTCAAAGTTGTCTCACAGTCACAGCTTGCTCAGGGACCATGCCACACCACCACCACTTCTACTGGTACTGCCCGGGAGAGCATCGATCGCAGAGCTCAACATGAACAAGCAACGAGCAACGAGCACCTCCCGCTGCATCTGGGTGGGCAATGTTTAATTCCTCCAGCTAACACGCATGTCTGTTTCAACATAGGTCTGGCACAGCCAATCTGAGCACGGCACAACTCGCCTCGGAGGCTCGGAGGCTCAGAGCCAGCCTTTCGATCACTACTATCGACTAACCGGCCAGGGCAGACCCACCCTTCCCACCAATGTCTCATTTACCGGCTCGGCCTGTCCCGCTAAAGCCAACCTGACTTCGGCCGACGACTGTCACTAATGGGGCCTTCCCGTTGGTCCCCAGCCCAAGCCTCTCGACGCCGCCCCTCCTTCGACAGGCGTAGTGCACCGAAAGGCGACATTGGCCTGTTGTTCGTTCTCTGCCGTCGACTCTGGACCGTAAAACCTCACATCGACGCTAGGTATCTTGTTATCCTCGACATGGCCCACGGCTCACGTAATGACCTGTCTTGTTGCATGGGTTCAGCGTAAGTGCAGATCCCTTACGGGCCTTTTCCCAACCATCTGGCTCCCCAGGATCGGGCCCCAGCCGTACATCAGCCTTCTTCTCGCTGCCATAATATATGTATGCGGTTGCGCGACCCCGAGCACACGCATCCTTTCTTTCTCAGCCTACGGCACAGCGCTTTTGATAACCACTCCTTAAAGCATCAACACCGCAAGTCTTACTTCTCCCCATGTTACGCACATCTATCTTTGATACGTCTTCATGAGTGACACTCCCTTCCCAACAACATGAATCCCTTGCCCACTCCTCAACCCTGGGACTATTGGTTGCAACAGCAGCAGCAAGCGCAGCATCATTCCGGATACCCCATGATGGACCAGTCGGCCTTCCCTCAGTACGCCCCTCAGCCGAAGCAGTACCATCCCAGGACAAGCCAGTATGATCCGAGAACTGTCGTCACCTCTGGTCCCCCCACTGCCCTTCACATAGCCCCTCACTACCTGACAGCGTCGGTCTACGGTGTATCTCCCTTGTCGAACATGAAGCCTCACTTGCCTGCCCAGGCCCACTACTCCTATGGCCAGTACGACCAACCGGCGGGCCACCTGACCATGCCCTACTCCCACATGGGCCCTCAACAAGAGCGTCTCGGTCTTCCCATGATGCCTCACATTCCCCAGCAGCACATCCAAAGACACCAGCGTCAACAACAAAGCCCTTCTGGCACCAGGAGTGAAACCTTGAGTACTCCCAAGACGCCAGACTCCATGAACACCAAGGAAATCGCCTACAACAAACCTGTTACGACGGATGATATCGTCTTCACCACGCCTGTCGATCTCATGATGAAGGCCCTCCAGAAGAGGAAGTATAAGGAAGAGTTTGCCAGCAGTAACTCGTCTGAGACCGGTGCTGGCAGCGTTAAATCCGAACCGTCCTCATCCCATCTAGTATGACTCAAAAGCTACTATCATGAAACTGATAAAGACTAACACCATTCTAGTCTGCCGCTGAGTGCATTCAGGAGGTAATCGACAAGGCGAAGAAGCACAGGTGTTCCTATGACGGCTGCCCAAAGAGCTTCCAGCAGAGCACGCATTTGGAAACCCACAAGCGTGCTCACACGGGCGACAAGCCTTACGTACGTTTCCTCCTTGGCTTGACCACGACACGGGCTCACAAATACTAGAAATTCGAGTGGCATGGATGCGGCCGTCGATTCTCCCAGCCTGGAAACCTCAAGGCAAGCCAGCAACACGGGCATCACTTCGGTGAGCAAGACTGACCCTCGCTCTCCAGACACACACCCGTCTTCACACTGGCGAGCGCCCCTTCGAGTGCGAAATGTGCGGAGCTTGCTTTGCCCAGCGTGGCAATCTCACTGCCCACAAGGCCACGCACAGCAAGACCAAGCCCTTCGTCTGCAAGCTGGACGCCTGCAACAAGTGCTTCACGACCCGAGGCAACCTCAAAGTGAGTCGGTCCGAGAACTGTTATATCAAGATGCACTCCTAACATCACATGTGCAGAACCACCAAAACAAGTACCACAGGCAAACAATTGTCGAGCTTGTGGATTGGATCATTGCCCTCACGGATGTCGACACTCTCTCACCCGAAGACCACGACTTGCTCTGGTACTTCACCAACATCTACAAGCACAGCAACAAGGGCATCAAGGGCCGCGGCCGAGATCGCCGGGTCAGCGAGGTCCGCATGGTCAAGACGAGGCTCACCTCGCCCGGTATGGGCCTCCCCGATCGAAAATTCTCGACTCCTCCATTTCACGCCTAGGACTAGGCTTTTGAGCGACGAAACGCAACCAAACTCTAATGTGGCGACGATCGCACATTCCTTACACTATATTACCTATTGGGTTTCCTTTCACAGATCTGTTTGATTATCTCCTTTCCATACTCCGCCTGACATCCGTTCAGCGAGGATAGTGTACTATGAAGAGTGTGCGAATTAGGGGCGGCACCAGAATTGAGCGATACCATGTAGGCCGTGGGGCCGAGGCACCAGGATGTGAAAGTCCCTCCGATGTGCAGGGAGGTTGCGAGCCGAATTTTCTTTTTTCTCTCTTTTCCTTTGGTTTGCCGCTTCGTGTCTACGGAGTATGTTTATCACGACCAAAGAGCGAGCATGGAGGGATGATTATCTTGGGTCATCGATAATACTGGGCAGATGGCGGCACAAGGTCAGCGGAGTAAGCAGCGACTCTAATGTTCGACAACCTCGAAAGTACATGCATCACTCAAGTTTGCACTGTTTCAGCGTCAAGCAGTAGGTAAAGCGGCAACTAGTGTCTGGCGGGAATGTCATGCGCCTACGGAACGGCAACCACGGCTCGGTTCAGCGGCCTAATAGCAGGAAGGGGTCGCGCACCCTGCCGCTGAGGTCCTCAACCACGACGGCCCCTTGCACCGACTACAACCCCATGAAGGCCCCCGACGTTGCCGTACTGCGCCATTCAGGTTTTAAGCAACCCGGGCAGTGCTAGCCGTTGTAAGCCGGGGCACACGAATGCCACGCAGCTTCGCGCACCAGGGCTACACGATGTGCCGCGAAAACGTCGAGCGAATATCTCTTGCTGCCTGCATTGGGTGGTAGTGTACAGCCGGAACACTGGCAAGGTTATCACCCGGGAGTCATCCGGTTATCCACTTCACGGAGATCCCCTACACTGAGGATATCCACTTCACAGAGGATGACCACCTCACAGAGGAATCGAGGGTGAATGAATGGGAAGACACCGCGATTCTCTTCAGATGATTCTCTCGAGCAGATTCTTAAGCTGGCTTCCGCCGCAACTATCTTTCCTGTGGCTCTCGCCCTTGAGCTCCCCAACTACGAGGCCTTGAAGACCTCACTGGATTCGGGCGTACTCCACGTCACTTTCCATAACCCGGCAAGACGATCTTACGGACCTTGTCGAGAGACTTCAGGTTGACAATGACACCAAGGTCGTCATTTTCAACAGCGATGTTCCGAGATTCTACGTCCCGCACCTTGATCTCACCATTCTTGCCGAACCTAACGGTCGTATGTTATATGGAAGGCCAAGCCATGAACAAGGGAGGAGTGATATCAATTCACTGCGCGCGAGCCTTGCGCAAGACTGTCAAATTCCTGACGATTGTTAGCCCTCCGTACATTGCAATGTGACGTGATAAGATCTTACCTGTAGTAAGTCGGACAGCCTAGTTATTGCATCTCGACCACCAATCTCCTCTACCCTACCAGCTCGGGTCCTGTTCGCAATAAGTCCCTTAACAATAGGAATATAAGTTGGCGCACTCGGCGCCATGTCCTCAGCAGGAATTTCCGAGTTTCTCATTTGTGCGATAACCACTTTAAGCCATCGCTCAATACCAGACCATTGAAGAATATGGCCGCCCAGCGCGAATGTCTGCACACCTCGCATCCTGAAAATAAGGTGGATCGTGCCAGAGGGGAAGAACACCGTTTGTCCCGGTGAGAGGATGGCGTATCTCCATTCACCCCCGGTATAGCTGTGCGGGTTAGATATCCACGCGTCTTCCTGCTGCTGACTTGGGCGTGACATCCATGCGAATCCGATGTTCCCTTCCTGAGCCGTAATCCAGGTTGAGTAACCATGACTGCCCATCTGCGGCGCCGTATTATTCCCTCCTTCAGATAGGAGTGCCCATCCTAAAACATTACGCCATTGGTTCCAAACTTTTCCAAATGCTGCTGTCTTTTGGGCACTACTGCCCATCAGAACTGCATCTCGTACTCGGAGAAGAAGTTGGCAGTTCTCTCCCTCTAAGAAAGACGGTAGGGTCGAAGGCAATGAGCTCTGAAGATCACGAAGGTTCCAGGGATCGTTTGTTGGCCGCTGGCTGAGGAACCGGTCTCGGACTTCTCGAAGTGCTTTGCTCTCGGAGAACTCGTCTAGTGAACTGTGAGAGGGTATCTGAACTGATACAGTCCAATCAAGACCGAGATCTTCTATTCGATGGAAAAGCTGCGAAATCGGGCGGTCCTGCCCCTTCCACTGAAATCGCTGCTGTCCCTGCGCGAAGATAGGTACGTCGATGGAACGAAGCTCGGCAAGATGAGCCGCTTCCTCTCCGCTGATGAAGTATGCTTCGTCGTCCGCGGGCGGCCTGCTCTTGGGTAGGATTCGGGATACTAACTCGTCCACTTGCTTACCCCAAGACATCTGTCCGTGTCCCATTGATGCCAATTCCGTAAGCACCCGCTGGCGATAAGCCTCACCACGAAATTGATCATATTCGGGGTCATGTCTTGGCGTAGCGGGCAGAGGACCGTGAACAAACGCACCAGGATGATTTACCCTAAGCCTTTTTATGGCGGTGCTGTCGACGTGGTCCGGGAGTGAAGCACGCCGCCGTCGGGGATTGGGGCTCCTATCAGAGCAGGCCATCGGGAGATCCTTCTCGGCTTTCAGAGGGGACTCAAAAGACTCCGTGCTGGTCACTGCCCCCGCGAACTTTTTGAGATGTGCATGACACATGTCCTGAAAGGGAACGTCGACCAGCATGCACGCCGACAGCATCTGTCCAACTGCATGGTTGTCCGACTTGTCCAGACACGCCAGGATCATCGGTGGTACGCCAGACGGACAGCATCGCTTCTCCGGACGCGCAGCATTGAGGAGTTCCGGCCGACGGTTTGCTAGTTTGGAGCTTCGAGGCGGCGTCTCGTGGTAGCTTGCCTTGTCGTTTCGTTGGCGGAGTCGCATGGTTGCCGAAGCATCGGTGGTGTGATGGCAGTCAGCGTCTTTGCGATATTCTGTGCCCGTTCTGCCAGCCGGCTCACGGGCACCTGGCTTTGTTGAGCGGAGCATCCGCCGGTTGGTAGCAGTCGAAACTGGGGTTAGAGGAGAATCGGGTGGCGAACTCAATGGTGTCGATAATTGGGAGTGTCCAGAAGAAGAGATGTGGGCAATATCAGCAGATGGCTCTGAGGGGCTTGCGTCCTGGCCGTCCCCGTTGCCGGCCGCAAATACGGCCTCGGATTCCTGTGCTAGGACAGCATCAACGACCTTCTCCATGGCCCTGTCGACATTTGAATCCGCCGAGCTGGCCCTTGCCGGAGGTTCAGATAGGCGCCGGACCATGAGGCCGAGTTCGTCGAAGCCATAGCCTGATGGCAAGTCTTGGACGGAAAGCTCCTTGAATGGAAGCTGAACTTTTTCAGGGTCCTTGTCCTTGACGTACGGGCCCTCGTCAAGCCATTTCGCGAGATTATCCAATTCGACCTGGTCAAGGGGATCAGACTCTCTAATGTGGTGCCTCCTGAGTCCGCCGCCCATCTGAGCCCGTCGTAGCAATAGCTGGTTTCCCTTAATCACCAGTTCGGACCATCGCATCTTGTTGGCAACGGCCCCGAGCTTCTTGCAGAAGCCCCAACCTCGGGCAGGCCAGTTATAATATTGGACCTTCTCCCGGCCCCAGCAACGGCTCACGGCTTTCAGAGGTGGGAGGCACTTTTCGACAACATCGGATCCGCTGGCGGCAACCCCGATGAAACGATCCCACTCCTCCGCACTCGATTGCGTCTTTGCTCTCGCTTTATTTTTCTTGTAGTTCTTGTAGTCGGAGCATTCGGCCAGCATGACACGCTCGAAGAGGGTAATTAGCAACTCCGCGCGAGTATACTGATCTAGTAGCCGATTGCGCATCTGCTCGCAGAGCCGGAATTTGTCCGCATGGGTCTCGCGGAGGCGGACATCTTTGCGAAATATCTCGATTAGCTCGGCCTCGTCAGCGGTCAACAGGAGATATTCAGCTTCGGCTTCGTTGGCAGAGTCGGGCAGGTCGGGGGGGTTTGACGGAGAGGCGGGGGGATCCATCTTGGGCTGGAAGAAGGTGATGATGATGAATATGTTACGCCCATCATCATCATTTGTACTACGCCCGCCCGATTGGGTTTAGGCAAATACCGGATAAATACATGGCCCGTTCTGTCTCGCTTATGTCACTTCTCGCCCAGCCCATGCCGTTCTCTCGCTTCGTTTCCTGCGGGTTAGTTTTAGGTGGGTTTTCTCGTGGGGGGTTTAACAGGTTGTCCATGAAGCCATCTTCTTCAGGTGCCCAGCTTCCCATCTTCAGCCGCTGGTGCGTCCCTGTTATCATGGCACGAGGGGTTTTTGGTTAGTAATGGGATGATTTGGTATGATTCACGCTGCTTGGTGACTTTCTTCGAGTCGTCCAGTTGCCAGTGTGAACTTGATCGTCGCCCGGATTGCGTCCATATCTGGTACCCAGCCGTCTGGGTCTGTTCTTGACTTTCCTCCTAGGTGGAAGGGCAGATTGCCCGTCCTCGGCCCTGTTTCTTGTTGCATTTGTGCTCGCTGTCGGTCCCATCTCTGGCATCGGAATAGGAAGTGTTCGACCGTTTCTATATCCTGTCCACAGGCACACACTCCGTCTAGCGTGGCTCCAATTCTGCTCAGGTAGCCCCTCAGTCTTATCATCCCTGTGCGCAATTGAGCGAGAATCCTGGCTTGAGTTGCTGTTAGAGCGTCGCATATCGTGCGCGTGTGACTGCCTGGGAACGCGGTGTCAATCTTTCGGGCCCATGTCCCCACCAGTGCCGGCAGGGCTTGGTACTCTGCTTGGGCTCTGTGGATTGCTGAGAGCGTTGTTGATGAGGTTCGATATGGCGTGCATGGTTCTGTCTTCTCGGGTTCGGCGTGATGTCGGGCTTGCCTCTTTGCGGTCTGGATCTGGGGCGTGTCTACATCTGTCGGTATCCAGCCGATACGGACCATCGCCCCCTTGCTCTGCAGTCTATTGGTAGTTTCGTAGATGCGCCGTATATCTTCCTGACCTGATTGCTGGCGGGGCTTGTTGATGGCCTGCGTTGTTGCCTTGTTCCTGGTGAGGACGATGATGTTGCCGGCTTGCGGTCCTTCCCCCGGTCCGCGCGGAATCCGAGCCAGGACGTCCAAAGCTCTGCTTATGGCTGCCAATTCGGCAGTGAACGGGTGCTGCATGTCTCTTATACCCAGCTTCATTCCGAACTCGATAAGCTCGTTAGGGGTACCCTCAGCCCGGGTAATACGGATGGTTACTCCGATACCCACCGCTTCTTTTCTGACTGCCGTGCTTGTGGTGACCACCTTGCCAATGTGTCTGCTTTCTCCAGTCAGGGAGATGGCCACTTCTTCTTCTGGAGCTTGCGCGACACTCTTGCACCACAGGGCTATTGCGTATGGTTTGATCTTCTCCATGGGATCTACTTCCGCTTCGGCGTGTTCTGTTGCGATGCGCTGCAGTGGCGATGTGAACCGTGTTGTCGTCTGCGTTGGGAGGCTGGACAAGGGGTGATTGCTGGTGAGGGTCTGAATGCTGATCCAAAGTGATGCGCTCCGTCTGGCCCCGAACAACCCACTCCTTCCGGGAAGCCGCCCAGCCGGCCGTGGCTACGCCTTAACGACCCCGTAAGCCTTATGCTCCATCGAAGACCTTCCCACAGGAGTGCCCCGGCCCCGGGCAAGGCCGAGACGGTGCCGCCCCGGGCTCCCCACGGGTCGCGGTCGTGTCATCCGAGTTTGCACCTTAAGCCAGCCGCAACGGTAACCCGTCTCTGAGCCGACCGACATGCGCATCCGTTCCTTTTGTCAGCCCCGGCAATTCTCACGACCCCACCCAAGCTGCGGAGAGTACCGTGCCACGTCAAATGGACTACCACTCTCCGCTCGAGTCAAGTTGACGGTCAAGTCGGACCGCGTTCGAAGACATGATGCCCCCACAACTGGAACGGTAATACTGGGGCCCTTGAAAACTCCAGCATCCATTTCGGGCTAGAGCCAGTTCGCCTACTGAGCCAATAACACATCAGCAGACGAGACTCATTCAACATGGAACAGGTCTCAATCTCCTGACCCTGAAGAGCTGCTGGAGGGCGAACAGAGACGAGGCCAGCGACTCTCACCTCCACGTGGTGCTGGCTGGGAACCTGTGAATGCCTTTCGTCCCGGGCATTGACAGAGCCGAGAAGAGTCACCACGAGCCAGCACTTGTCCGTTGGTTCGGGCTACGACAGCGGTAGGGTTCCCGAGCCCTGCCATGCACAGGCCACAAGGGGACACTTTGAAAACCATCCGACCTACGACCGCGAGATCGAGCCTACAACCGATGGACATACGGGTTGTGGAATAGGACACCCTTGGGGTCCTTTCGGGCTGCTCTGTCGAAAGGGGACGAGAGGCGTCGAGAAGCGCAAGCGAACGACGAAGAGCAACGACAATAAGCGACACTCCCGAACCCATGCAGAGAATGACGAAGCACCTTGGTTAGTAGGAGGGACAACACTGCGTCGCTTGGCTGTGTTGGCTACAGAGAGGATGCAAGTATGTAAACTCCTGCGAGACACGGTCGGCCTTGCGGGAGAGATCTTGCGAGGCAGCGCGAAATAGATTCGACAATCTGCGGGGCGTGGCATATAATGGAAGCGATGGAGGACTGGATGAGTCAAAGCAACTTAGTTGGTCCCGTTCGTTGTGCTAGTTGAAAAGTTGCAAGTTCAGCATCAACTTTGAGTAACCAGGCTCACTGACTGTCTTGCCGAAGGCCTCGAGTCCTCAGAATTCCACAACCGAATGCGCGTGCCAGGGATCCCCGGTATCGTGGGAAGTCGTCGTCGAGGGAATCAGTCCGCACATTGCCAAACGAGGGGTCGGGAAATTTAGCCTTGGCCTTGCTGTGCAAAGCTTTGAATTGACGCTGACAAGGCAGCCTCCTACTACCGCGCACCAATATTTGATGCGACATCGCCTTCAACCTCTCGTACACCAGGGCAGTACTCGAGACTGAACGGCACCCGAGACAGCAGAGGGGCCATGCCTTATATCGTCCGGTTTCACTGGCCCTGCATACCTGCGTCAGCCATGTTCCCACGAGCCGTTTGGGTTAGTGCTAAGATCTCTTGCCTGAGATGTGAGAACATAGACTATTTAGCGCCCTCGGTCTCGCAATAGAAACACGAGCAGAGAGCTCAAGATTCTCGACTTCGCCCTGCCACTGCACCCGCCGCCCAAAATTACCCCTCTCCCTCTAAGCAGCTGAAATTGAGACTCACAGGCTCGCAGCTACTGTGGTTTCACATTCTTCTTTTTGACTTCGGCTCCTCCCACATTCCGTCCACCGAACAAGGCCAATCGGAATTTATTCCATATTCTTGCCATACCTATCCCAGCATGCTGATCGAACCTAGGAACCTAGGATAACTGACCGCTCGAAATGGGTCTGCCTCTTGTGCCAAACGAGGTGTCCCTGCTAGCTGAGCAGCATCGCCGAGTCGTTCGAGTACAAATGGAGATGGTAGCCTCTTTCCCTCTCATGTCGGCGGTGTCTTTCACAGTGCCTCTTGACCATTCAACTTCCGTGGCCTCTGCAAATTCTTCCGAAGACGTTATGCGTCTTTACATCGGCACCTTATCCGATGCCATCTGCGGCCGTGGCCAAGACCTCGCCGTCAGTCTCTCTAGCGACACATTCTATCTTGCGATGGATTTGAATCACTGCGGTTACTTCAATTCCACTTTCTCGGATTTAGTCCAGCGTGCGAAATCCATCGCTATCGATACAGGACATGCGGGAACTTACTTCTGTTCCAAGACTGCTTGCTCCGGTCGACAGCTTTTGGAGATGTTTCATCGACGTGCCCTGGTACTCTGAAATTCGAGGAATTACGGATCCCAGACCAAGAGGAGGCGCTGGTCCAAGAGCGTGGGTGATGCGGTGGTCGTTGATCGCGTGGTTCCGTTTGTAGGTCTGAGGGCGCCAGTGAAAAGCTTTCACGACACAACCGCGAGAATCGACTGCGCGCGACGCGCCGCACCACACCCGCCGTCCCTACTGACACCGGACACCACGAGAGGGTCTGCTGCTTCGTCCTACTGCTCTTTCAAGCAGCATCCAGTGTGCCCACTGGAGGCGCAGTCATGTACAGTGAGGTTCAGGTTCAGCGTCCGTCGTTTTAATGCCTAGAAACAATATGCAAGCGCAAGTGGGGCAAACGGACATTGCGTCGGTGCTCGTCGAACCATCCAGTTCCACGTGGCAGGCTGCGAACTTGGCATGGCGCAGTTGTTACGTGGACAGTTGGCTTATAATGTGGAGGGCGCCCACTAAAGTGCTCCTCTTCTTCAGCCTCTCTTTCCAGAACACTTCCCGCCGCCCCCCCTTTCACAATTCTTACATTTAGAAACAGGTCGACATACGGCTCTGAACAATCCACGACACTGTACGACAGCGAAACACCATCATGCCCGAGCTATCTAGAGACAAAATCGTGGCCGTCAGCGACATTCGTGCGGATGGCACAACGTTGTCGGTACTAGAAACGCACACAGGCGATCTAGCCAGTATTTCGCCAGAAGAGCTGACATTTATTTTGGACTGCTTGCTATTCAATCTGCATCAGCGATGGTGCTGGCAGTTTCACATCGCGAAGAATGGACATATGGACAAATTTGTTACGATGTGCAAAAAGGTCATAGACTGCGGAGCTATCCTTGACCGGAACGACGTCGTCTACAACGGCAAGGTACTGGAACCTTGTTCACATGTTTGGGCGAGCAATGAACAGCAACTCATCAATTTGTTCTTGAGTGCTGGGGCTTCTATTGATACCGACCGATTTGGACGGACGCCTCTGCACCTTTTAGCATTGGCGTTTCGAGCAGAAGACTTCGACAACGGGGCGATACAATCACTTCTTGATGCAGGAGTGGACATGAATGCGACAGACAAGGAAGGTCGGACTATGCTCGACATTGCCGTTGAGCCAGATATGCGGACCAAGGGGTCTAAAGAGACGATTCAAAGGTTACAAGCTCTAGGTGCAAGAGCCAGCAAGGCGCATTAGGGTTGTCTCTCATGTACTTTCATCCCCAATTTGAGGGATAATATGGAAGGTGTGCCCTCCAGGGCCAAGGCGCAATAAGATATATGTCCGTGGTAGCGTATGATGGGTCGGTCGCATAAGATACACTTCCTCAGTTTGTGCACGGCAGAGGATGAGTATCTGCGCAGCTCGAGTATAACGTACATGATGAGCGAGTGAGGCAGACAACCGCGACCACGCAACAACATTCCTCGTAACGTCAGCCCCAACGCCTGCAATCAAGTCAAGTCAACCGGAATCGTTTCCTAAGACGTTTCCACTACTGTCTGACAAGTTCTCGCGTTGTGTCCTGGCTTGCCGCAGACACCACAGCACCGTTTCTTCGTTTCCGTCCTCGGCTTGCGACCACTACTCTGCTGCATTTCCTGCTTCACCTGCGCATCCACCTCATTCTGCGCCTGGATATCCTGCCCTCGGTTAGAGCCATGCTCCCTCCTTGTCGGAGACGTGTCTTTTTAGCCCTGCGGCGCCGGCTGAGGATGACATTCTCCCCTCGAACGATGCGGATCTCAGACTTGAGGAGGGCGATCTGGTGCATGATTCCCCGCGTCCCCTTCGAAAGTCGGTCGACAGCCTCATAAATAGATGTCGGGTAGCTATTCTGATGACGTGAGATACGACCCTTGATGAATTCCGACTGAGAGCTCGCTTCAATCGGGTTGTTGGGCGTCTTAGAGACCCAAGGTTCGGGTGTCCCCCGAGCCCCCTCTGAAGGCGTCGGCGTCCGTGGCTTCATATCCAACCGAGAAATCACAGTTTCAGGGTCAAAAGGAACAAGTCCTGCGCCTCGAAACCCTCCCTAGACGTTCATTTCCGACATGGCCTCTTGAAATGCCACGAGAAACGCAGGGGAGAAATCCTCCTTGGTGATGTGGCTTGTACCGCCCCTCATCTTCGCCTCGATTTGCCGCCCATACGCCTGCTTGAGCGGGCCAAAGCAGCCAACATCGAGAGGCTGAAGTATGCGAGATGAATGGGGAGGCATACAGAGCGTGATAATGTTGTTGTCCTTGCAGTAGAGCTCGAAGTCCGTCGACTGGTGACTTTCGTGCCCATCCAGGATAAGGAGGCGATACCCGCCTGTTGTGCGGGGTTTAATGTGCTTCTCGAAATGCTGAATTCATTCCAGGCCTCTCTCGTTCGTGGTCCAGCCGTTATCAGAGCGAAAGAGATGACTGGCGAATGCTCGGTGGATCGATATTAGGGGTTCGGCAGCCGGGGTATGCATGGCTGTTGCCGCCGAAGTCAGTAAGGTGTTGCCAGAATGTAGCATCGCAGGGTCGATGCTCGTACTTGTCATCTTCATATCCGTCAGGTCCAAGCCGCCCGGTCCTACAAGCGTTTAAGACGGTTGAAAAACGCTCGAACGACGCTGGGAGAAAGCCTTGTAGAGTCGCCACTTCAATTAGCGGTCATTCACAATTGCTTGTCGCGTGAGAGCGCAACGTCGCTGTATGTGCAAAGATGGGACGCTGCTTCGGTTCATCTCGTTGTTCCTCGTCGCAAAAAGTTCGTGGTAGTCGGGACGGGTGGCTTGTCATGCGCTTCGCGATCATTTGCAAAACAGCGCAAGGACTAGACTTGGCGGTCGTTGACGTTTGTATGGCCTTGGAGGCAAAACGCTGTGTTGGTGACAGGACTTGTTACGATGCTGAGGAAATGACTGGTGATGGCTTGAACTGAGGCCAAGCTCAAAACGTCACGTGATTGAAATGGACGCCTACAGCCTCCAAAACGAAATGCCCTACTTGTGACCATTCTCAGTAATCCCCACCTCTTTACGACCGGCACGGCGGGTACTTCACTTAGCGCTTACGAGAATATCCCGTCTCTCTCCGGGTTGTTTACTAATTCTAGGGAGACTCCTCACGGTGGACTCGACGCAAGCACAAATCTGCTGAGGACGGATTGGGACGCCATGGCCTGTGGGATGGCTTGATCAGGAAGTGGAACCTCTCGGATCGTCCCGCTCGGTGGCTCGGTTGCTCACGCGCTGTTTTGAGCGGCTTGGCCTAAGAAGATGGCGGGGAATCCAAGGTCAAGCCTCAGAAATTACGCTGGGCTCAAATGTCAAGAGACGACCTGCCCTGAGCTACGAAGTGGACCGACCCACGGAAGAGACCTACTGGAGCGCTTTGTCACCCACCGGCGGGGACGTCCGGGCGGTCTGTTCGAGGCGACTCACACCCAAACAAATAACGACGCCTGCGGACAAACGTTACGCCGGGTTCCTCAACTCTGCAGCCAAGGCGCCGTCAGCGCAAACCGACCCAAAGACAAATACCACATCGTAGCCCGATCTGAACGAGTCGTCGCCGCCACTCATCGCATCTACCCAGGGGCCAGCAGACTCATTCGACCCGAACTTACCGTGATGGGTACCCACTACCCTCTTCCATTCTTTGCAACCTCCGACCTCCTTCCTGCACCTCTGCCCACACCCGGAGCCATCGCCGCCGCGCAAGATATACTACAGGACTATTCTGGACGTCGCGTTGTCCGAATAGGAATACATTTCGTTGTCAAATATGGCGCAGCGGTGAACTTGACAGAAGGCGAGAACATGCTGTTCATCAAGCAGTTTTCAACGACATCAACGCCCACTGTTTACGCTATTTATTCCCTCCAACCCGAGGGCGATAAATCCCCGACGAACTACATCGTCATGGAGAATATCGTGGGTAAGAACCTGGCATCATGTTGGAGTTCTTTGGAAACCACAGCGAAGGCGAGAATAGCAAGCAAACTACGAATCCACCTGAGCCACTTGCGCCAAATTCCTTCACCTGGCTACTTTGGAGTACTTGGGAAGCGCCCGTTCGAGGACTCTGTTTTCTGGGCTGGCGATGATGCAAGCCGGCAGGTGATATCCGGCCCATTCGAATCGGAGAAGCAGATGCTTGACGCCATGGTCGAGAAATATTCGCACCAGAACCCAGGCTATCGGAAGTCCGAATACTACAGCCGCATCCTTCCATTGATGCTTCGCAGTCATGCCTCTGTTTTCACACATGGAGATTTCCAGCGGAAGAATATTGTTGTTACGGAAGATGGGGAAGTGGTGATCATTGATTGGGAAGCAGCAGGGTGGTATCCAAGTTTCTGGGAATATTCTACGGCAATGTTCTCATGCCGGTGGGATGACGACTGGCATTCATGGATTTCCCAGATACTAGATGAACATCCGAACGAATATGCCTGGATGGACATGGTGTTCCGGGAATTATGGTCTTGAAGAGGTNCTGGGAATATTCTACGGCAATGTTCTCATGCCGGTGGGATGACGACTGGCATTCATGGATTTCCCAGATACTAGATGAACATCCGAACGAATATGCCTGGATGGACATGGTGTTCCGGGAATTATGGTCTTGAAGATGTAATTCGGGAATCATCATGTAGTGATGAAACCAAATTTTCAGCGACTCTACCCAACTGACTTGCATATCCAATTGCCCATACAGTATGGACTACTAATGATACTATAGAGGAATTGTAGGAAATGCCAGAAATCCAACCGCAGCACGGGGTGTATACCGCAACCATCCCCGCTTCACTTGCACTAGAGAGTCGCTCTGGCTACCTCCTCCTTGGCCTGTCCTTGCCCTTGCTCTGGCCTTTTCCCTTGCTTCCGGTCTTGGATGAACTTTGTCCCTGGTTTGCCCATTCGAAAGTTCCATCGCCGTTGTCGTGGTAATAGTCACCATATTCGTCACTCCAAGTCCAGTACTCCTCCGTGGGCAGCGGCGCGAGCGCGGCAGGTGCTGTTCGCAAGACACCACTGTTCCCCAATGCTTGGACTGCTTCTTGAGTCCATTCCTGGCAACGCCTCAAGGGTTCCTTCGGATACAATCTCTTGGGGCCCGCAAACTGCTTCTTCGGTGGTGGAATACTAGCGCAGATGTCGTTGACGCGATCGTAATCCGCATTGTCCACCCAACCAAGAGATGACTTGTTCTCAAACGTAAGTGATTCTTCGGGTTTGCGACCTGGTTTGACTTCGTATTGCATGCCATTCTGAATGTCACCCTTGACATGAAATACGTATCCGGATCCTTTCGTTTCGTCTAGTTCGACAAATATGACATGGTGGTTTCGTGGGGCACCGAGATACTCTACAAGGTATACGGGGTACAACATGTTCTACCACTAATCAGCAGCTGCAAGATAAATGAGATAGAAGGGACATACTAATGGGGACGTCTTCAAGCTTAGGAGCAGGTGATTCTGATTGGTGTCCGTTGCAAAGAGTGCTGATGGCAGTAAAACACTGGCAGACCAAAACTTCTGGCTCGAAGCTCTTATATAGGAAGTATGAAAGGTAGTGTCAAAAGAAAGCTCGTCCTGCTCCTTTCCATACCTTCTCTTACGCGCCGGGTCTTGCCATGGCGGCCAGCTGATATATCACTGTTGGCCCGTTGAGAATTCTGCGAATCGGGATATCTCAGTAGCCCAACGTGGACAAGAAACTGGTCTGGGATGGGCATCCGCAGCCGCGCGTAACAACAACTTGCCGGTAGGCCAATCCCATGATCGGGCAGGGGCTGGAGATGGGGCTCGTAAGGCCAACGGCAATTACTTCATTTCGTGGCCCGTGGCGCGCGTCCATGTTCAGAAGTGCCACCGTCAAGGCTTAGACCTAGCGATTGGGGAGTGTGTGGACTTGCATATGAAAACGGCCATGTGAAGACGTCAAAGACGAACGCAGATACTGTATATTCCCTGAGTCTGAGACAGACTTTCCAGCATATGTTTAACGCAAAGAATCTCGGACTGCCAATGTCATTATTAGGGACATGGAGGGTGGTTAGTAGGTCGCTGATTAAACTCCTCCGTTCCAGGTAATGCATGGCCTGGAGGTGAAGGCTCAGCGGGCGGCATCTGGTCGAACAGCGACAGCCAGTCATTAGGCGCTTTAGCGAGTACATGCGACGGCCCCTGGTGCTTCTCAGGACTTCCAATGCCAAGCTCAGGCCCCCATTTTCGGCCCCACCCGGATGACATCCTGTTCTGAGGCCTCGTCTCTGTTCGCTCGGTTCGCTTGTCATCAACCACCGCGAAGGGCCTTTCCCCCGGGTGTGAGGGACGTTAGCAAGCATGACTGTCTGCCGTCATAACTGGCGGTAACCCTTTCGACGCCCTTCGTCTTCTTTCCGCACCTGGTGCCGCAAGTCCTCCTCCCCCCAAATCATCCCCGACCAAAAACGCTCACGCCTGCCTTTACCGGTCCACATGAACGATCTCACGCATCCAACCGCTTGAATGGCAACGCACTTGCTGCGGAAGACACCATACGCAAAGTGATCGCGGACGCCAGGAGAGCCATAGGAGAGGTGGTGGACGTGGTCATTGATGGCGACTTTAATCGCCACGATCAGTTTGGGGAGGAGACGACGTGTCTCCGGTACGACAGGGTGAAGCCGACGATATCATCGACCTGATGAACGAACTCTCCCTCTGTAGCATGCTCCTAGGGGCACGAAGACGTGGCAAGGCGGGGACCACGAGTCGATAATCGACCTTGTGCTGGTGTCAGAAGACCTAGCTGCCTCCATGATTAAATACAGAACGCACGGGACAGACACGGGTCAGACCACCGTAGGGGATTGGAGGGCAACGATCAAGGACCTGACACGCGAATTAACGATGGAATTCTCCCTGTTCGTCTGCGGTAACTATAACGTCAACTCATGGGGCACTGTTCATTGGAGCGACCCGAGGTCGCTGGCGATGGTAGGGCCTCAGGGGCGGCGGTTCGGGATGGTGCTTGGGGGCGTCTGACCCACAAACACACGACGTCATTCCAACTTGGTGTTTCAATTCAGGCTACTCACCTAACACGATCGTCTCGAATATTTCCTACTCTTCCAGTGGTCCTTGCTATGGCTGGGGGCTGGCGGGGTTCTTCTGTTCTGGGTCGAAAATCGCTGTTGAGCTTGCCGCGCGGGTACAAACGGTCGTAATCGCGGGAAAGCCCAGTGACGGCGATGGCTGCGTTGCGTACTGATTGGCTACCGCAATGCTAGAGTTGAATCCACTGGTTGGGATGATCTATAAGATGCCATTCTTGCACTCGCCCAACGTCAAGGCCCCAGAAACTTGGCGATTGTGCTGCTGACTGCAAAACCTGCTGTTGATTGGCCATGGTCCTAGAAGTGCATCCTTCCGCTTCCGTGGCCCAGCCTTGCGCTCTACACAGTGGCCATCCCTGATATCTGTCTGCGTCTCCTACCTCACAGACGCTATAGCCTCACAGGCTGCAGGCGTAACGTGATAGACTAGTTTGATGTATGATCTTGGTCACTGGGTGTTACTGCTGGCCGTATTTCGTCACCCACCCAACAAGCAAGTAGCCATCATCGTCATCATCGTTGCAGAGCCTTTACCCCGCAGGTATCCCCAACACTCATGAAACCCTCAGTAGAGACAGGAAATATTGCTTAGGGTCATTTTCATCAAGTTCGGATTCGTAACCATAAGCTAACGTAATAAAAGTGAGCAATGCGCCTCCACGTTCGGACGGGCCAGCCCTGAAGGCCAGGTAACTCACCAGGGAACCAAGTGCGGCTAACGAACCTCTTGCTTAGCAGAGGCTGATCCAGATCCTGGCCGCGAAACAGCCGAGGGAGTAGAAGACCTGGACCCGAGTGCGAAGCCACGTCCGTGTCTAGTGCCGAACGGCGACTTAGGACCATTGTCAGTGCCCAACTGAGAGGCTGGTGACATTACGTTCCTCCTGACTTGGTCGAGAGATGCCTCACTGATATGCCCACCTGCCTGCCTCAGTCTCACACCAAGTCCTTGGTTCCTCCCGCGAATAAGATTGCTGTTGGTCGAAACCATAAATTGTATGGTATCATCCCCTTCGTCGGGAGTGTTGGCCCCGAGCGTCGTTGTGCTCATCTCAATCACCTGCGCTTGTAGCTTTGCGGCTTCCTTCCACCGACCTTGGTTGATGTACGTCGTCGCAATGTTCGTCATGCTTGCCATCGCGGAGGGATGACTGGCTCCAAGCTTTGTCTGAAGCCTTTGCAAAACGAGACAATCCAACTTCTCCGCCTCGTCCCACCGCCCTTGGTTCCTATATGTCGATGCTAGGTTGGCCATACTCGTGAGCGTCGAGGGATGTTCGGCGCCAAGTTTCGCCATACTTGTCTCCATCACTAGAACCTCAAGCTTCTCCGCCTCGTCCCACCGTTCTTGGTTCTTGTATGTCGATGCTAGGTTGGCCATACTGATCAGTGTCGAGGGATGTTCGGCGCCAAGTTTCGCCATACTTGTCTCCATCACTAGAACCTCAAGCTTCTCCGCCTCATCCCACCGCCCTTGGTTCCTGTATGTCGATGCTAGGTTGGCCATGCTGATCAGTGTCGAGGGATGCTCCGTGCCTAGCATACTCATGCGAGCCTCGACAACCACAGTGGAAAGCTCCTCCGCCTCTGTCCAACGACCCTGGTCCATATACGTTGCAGCCTGGTTTGCCATGCTCGTCAGCGTTGATGGATGATCGGCCCCAAGCCGTGCCTTGTTTGTCTCCGTGACCTGGGTTTCTAGACGTTCCGCCTCGTCCAACCGACCCTGGTTTGTATATGTCGACGCAAGGTTAGCCATGCTGATCAGTATCGACGGATGTTCGGCGCCTAGTATCCTCGTGCGAGCTTCTACAACCAAAAGCAAAAGCTCTTCCGCCTGTGTCCAACGACCCTGCTCGATATACGTTGACGCTAGGTTGGCCATGCTCGTGAGTGTATCGGGGTGATTAGCCCCGAGCTGAGCCTTACTCTTCTCCATTACCTGTACTTCCAACTCTTCTGCCTTATTCCATCGGCCCCGGTCCCTATACATCGACGCGAGGTTGGCCATGCTAGTCAATGTTGAGGGATGGGTTTCCCCAAGTCTCTTTTTGCTCATCTCCAGCACCTGGATTTCCAACTTTTCAGCCTCATCCCACCATCCCTGATCCATACAAGCCGATGCTAAGTTAGCCATGCTGGTCAAAACATGGCCAGCTGTAGCACTATGGTCCCGCAACGCAGGGTCCGAGTTGTCCACTCCCACCTTTTCCCATGAAGCAGCAGCCAGACCATCTGTGGTCCTTTCCTGCTGCTTTCGGAGCCGATCCACTGTGAACAGCATGTGATCCTCGCAGACCTTCGACCCTTCGCTGACAAGCATACGGGGGGTTGAGCTGGGATCTTGGGTGGTTGAAGATCTCTGATCGCGCCCCAATTCCTCGGTCTGGTGGGAGATTGTGGTGCATAACAAGAGACCCTTGTTCGTGCTGAGCCTTTCTCCTTCCATACGTTGACACATAACCGCATTCGGGATGGTGCTTGTGGCGGTGCGTTGAGCAATGGTCTCAAGCTTCTGCTGAATATTTTCCAGATGAACCTCTAAGTCGACGGTGGTGGTCGCAATGAGGTCTCGCAAATCTTGTATAGCTCCGGAGGTAATCGAGGATGCGTTACTGAACATACGCCATCGGTCAGCAGGGTTGGCAGGATACAGAAGCGACACACTTACAGGTTCATGAAACAAAGAGCGACTGTGATCGTGGACTTGTATCCGATCAGCTGCATCCGAAAGCCTTCGATGCCATCACCGCCGTTGCATTTGAGTTTGTCCCAGTCGCGGAAAGTCGCACGATCAACGCCAGGTCGTGAGCAATAGGTGAGCAGCTCAGTTTGGACCTCGTTGCAGCTCCGCCTGCACACTTCTAGCGGGAACTTGAGCGCAGAGAGATCGACCTCACGAATGGGATGATTTTGTTTGGAAAGGTTATGTAGGACTGAGGTCAGGCCTGAAAGCTCGTTCAAGAGCTCTCGGACGTGGCGGGGGTGGGACTGGAAGGACTGGATCGTATCGTAGAGTTTGCTGCTAGAGTTGAAGGCGAGAACCGCTAGGGCAAGCACGCCTGACGCCAAATTGATTGAGTCGGCCATTATAGCAACGGGGTAAGGTTGGGCTCGATACCGCAGAAGGACCCGGCCGGGAAAGTAGGAAACCTGCTTCAGTCGAGAGTGGTAGTGCAAGGGAAGCATCGTGGTGGAGTAGTACCGAGGGTTGCCCCATGCTTGGTCGGACAGGTGAAGACCATGGGGCTGACGTAATTAGATGACAGTCTCAGCCCTGAAAGGCGGTGCAGATCACGTGTCATGTTTACTATCCACCACCTGAACCGTTCTGTGCAGTACGGCAGTAACCAGCTCGACAACCAACACGGTTTCGAAGCGTTGAAGTCTGACGAAATCCGCCAACACCTGATGCGCTGAGTTTTCGCAGCATTGTCACTTGCGACAATGGAAAACCGAGGCCAGTGTTCCAGTGCACAATCCGAGAGAGGGTGGCCTCACGATCAGTCCACACGGAAGCGGCCACGGAGCTCTCCGGAGCCCGCAGAGGCTAGAGCAGACAGCCTTGAACGAAGACTGGAGATATGGTTTCGAATGATGGAAAAGAAGCTTTTTGCGGACTGCGAGCCGAGAATAGAAAGAGTCACCGAGAGGTTGTGGCAGCAGGGGATGGAGCCGCGGTTTGAACAATATGTCCAGGAGCGAGTCGAATACCAAACTCAGCAGAAGCTTTCTCGCAAATGTGAAGCTATAGAGGAGCAAATAGTGGCCTCGGATCTTGAACCGCCGGTCGGAAATGGCGAAGATCTACACCTACATACCTCTACCATCTTCCGCAGAAGCGTGGACAGGACAAGTCGGCATACCCTGGGACTTACACAACAATTCGCTGGCATGTCTTCACCCCTCTCCTCTAGTCGTTGTATTATCAATGCTACATACTCGCTGGTATCTTGCTTACATTTCTCAATGCTAGAACTCGACCCGCGTTTGTATACCGTGGCTTGGATAGCCCCTCTGGAAATTGAGGCCCGCGCAGCCTTGTGCATGCTCGATCACACTCATCACGGACGGTTCGCATTAGGACCCGGCGACGATTACATCTTCATTGCTGGAGATGCTTGTGGCCACAATATCATCGTCACGACGTTGCCGGCCGGCCAGGAATATGGCACAGGGTCTGCGGCCGCCCTTGCCAGCCAAGTGAAGAGATTCTTTCCCAACCTCTGGTTCAGCCTTCTTGTTGGTGTTGCCGCCGGCCTTCCAAATCTTTCATGCCAGCCACCGCGCGACATCCGCCTTGGGGATGTGCTTGTCGCTCTTCCTCACGGTGAAAGCGCAGGACTCGTAGCCTACGATCTCGGGAAAGAAACGGATGCTGGGGGCTTTCAACCACTGCGATCCGGGCATGTACTGGCCACGACGGAGACCGTCGTCCGATCTGCAATCGGAAGTATCAAGCTTCGTGCGATAAACGACGCGGATCTATTTCTGGATTACTACAATGCCATACGAGACCGAGAGCATCCGACAGGCACGTTCGCAGATCCTGGTCAGGATCAAGACAAATTTTATAAGACTAATCAACAAGGATTAAGGGAGGAAGTAGAACGGCCTCGAAGATCTATCGCGAATCGGACGCGCGTGTGGTATGGTCCAATCGGTTCCGGAGACAAACTGAACAAGGACGCCCAGAGGAGGAACGAGCTACGTGATAAGTTCAATCTGATAGGGCTTGAAATGGAGGCAGCTGGTACAATGAATCGGATTGCCGTCGGTGTAATCCGAGGCGTCTGCGACTACGGCGATGCGACAAAAAAGAAGGACTGGCAGCCTTTTGCGGCGGCAATGGCAGCAGCATATGCTAAGGCTATCTTGTTGGAGATTCGCCCGCATAAGAGTCCTCCCTATAACGGAAATGACACGGCTTAGGATCCAATTTCCTACCGGCCTGTTTCTAACAGCGCAGCATTGTCAGCCTCAGGAGGCCCCGGGAAACTGAGGTATTCCTAGGTCCCGTCTGTTCCGGTGGTAAGGCTCACTTGTGCCACCTTTGTGTCTTTCGAATTGTTCTAATTTAGCAAGCCGCGCTGCTTATGTGACCCGAGCAAATTGTGTCCCAAGGTCGAACAGTATTTTACTCGTAATCGTTAGCTGCATAGCCCCTCGTCTATTGTAGTCTGGAAAGCACAAAAGCCTGTTGCATCTTTCAGAAATCAACTCATCCTTTCGCCGCATTCCAGTACTTTTATCGCCAGGAGAGTATCCTGTGACCCGATACTAGAGCGGGTGGTGGCGGTCCACGAAACAACGCTGGCCGAGACGCACCCTCATCGACTGGCGTCGCAGCACGAACTCGCATCAGCCTACGATATCGATGGCCGGGTGAACGAGGCGGTCGGTTGTTGATGAAATGGTGTTGAGGAAGGGACAAAAGATTGACCTGGTCTACCCTGTCGAGAGTACTGCTCTGACGGTGTCCGAGGTGGCAGTTACTGAGACTGAGGGGAGCGAATTGGTCTCGGCTCCTAGCATTGGGATCTTGAGTGCCGCCATAACTACCTCTAAGCGAGAGGCGTTGGGACAGGACGAAGGGCTCAAAATGCTAGAAGGCCCTGTCGACGATAACGCCGAAGACTCACCCTCAGTTATTTCTGAGGCAGACGCGGCTGAGATATTAACGATGCCTAATATCGACGTCACGCTAGACGAAAAGAACGGCAGCCCGGACAATCGGCCGTCCTACTCCATCTCCCCAGGGGAGACATCCTCGATCCATACCTTTGGAAGCTCGGAGATGACGATCCAGTACTCCACTGGCCCGGGTCACCCGAAGCCAGCCAATGCTCTCGTCTACCGCATCCGACAGCTCGATGAGAGCGATGTGGAACCCCTGAAGAGTCAGAACGTGCGTTTCTGCGATGTCACCTCCATGGATAAGGGCTCTGAGGTCACTTTGCCAGGGCCTTCGCCATTCTATGTTGATTTGGGCAGTACAGTCGCCGAGTTGATATTATATGAATAACCAACCTATCGAGCCCAGAAGGCCACTCGCTTCCATGCGCTGGAAGAACTTCAGCTTGCCTTGACTCTAGCAAGATCCCGGCGTACTACACGGCTAGTGGAGCAGTATCGCGACACCTTCACTAGGCTGCAGACAGCAGAGCATCACAGGGGTCGTCACGGCTCCCCAAGGTGAGCTGACAGTCACACCTCAGCTCAATCTTCCCGAGGAAGAGAGTGCGGACGAATTCGTCGATTGCTTGGACTACTTTCCACTATACACTCCGGACGTGCCCGTCATGCAGCCCGAAACTTCTCGTCGAGGCCGTGCGGGTGCGAACCTGACGCCCCGTGGTCCTTTGGCGCAAGGCAGATCGCACCATGGAGGTGGACGACCGGAAAGGCTGGCACAACGTTTGCACAAATTGTTACCTGTCGACACAGTACCTCCCACGCGCTGGGTACATCGACGAGACCCTGACGCACCGATCCCCTGGGCGCTGGACCTGCCCCCGTGCGCCCAGACCAGCTTCCGGCCGGTGCACTCGGTGGACGTCTCAGATGTGGTTGTCCGTTGCAGAGGGCCCAAAGGTCGGACCCTGCGGGGCTCCGCGTCAGACGCGCCGCAGAGTGACTGGACACCCGGGATGCGCGGCACCGTCACCGCCACCTGCCTGCCGTCCCCGGATAGTGCGTGAGTCCGGACCGAGCTTCGCCGGCGCAGCGAGTGTGTCGTCTCCACAACTCGAAGTGGAGTCTGGCGGCCGCGACACGAGTCCGTGTCGAACGACCGGTATGCCCTGAAAGCTGACCGCCGCGCCAACCGGCGAGGCCATCGGTCGAACGGCGTCCGCAAAAGCATCACGCCGACACGAGGGTACCACCGGCTTTGAGGTTGTGCCACATGGCTCGTTGCTTGAAGACGAGATCGCTGGTGCGACGTCGGCCGGTTGTCGTGGCTGATAATCCCGTAATCTTGCGGTGCGTCGACATTCGCGGGAAGCTGGTTGCCTCGGGGGGTTCGGCGTGTCCAGAGGGGTTGCGTGATCGCCGCTAACAGCGACGGACGCGGGTTAGATGTTCGCAATGCTCAGCAGCCATTTCCTTCACCTTCATGAGGCTGACCTATTCTAGTGTGTGATATCCCTTTTGTAGCTAGTGCTATTTTTAGAGCGGACGGGACTACATGTGACCTAAATCTGGACCTCGAAATCTTTTACTTCCTTCACTAGCAAAGCCCCCGTATGCGACCCGTGAACCAGTAGTGTGTCTAATTTTAGATCCCTGGACACTCGGCCACTTCTTCCCCCACCATTCCTCAACACGTTTGCTAACCTGCCTTTCGTTCTTTCTACCACAATTTAGGAAAAACCCATCTATCGAGGCACGCTCTGATACTATGTCGACAGCTCTGTCGAGGCGAATTCTCGCGTTCTATCGATTCATCTGTCTTTCCCTCACGAGTCCCTTGGCACTGTCCCAGTACTGACTCGCCTGAAACTAACCATCCTGAAGGGCTCCAGCTACAGACAGCTGCGCCTGTCATTGTCAGGTCAGCATGGCCTGACTGGACTCCTGGGTGAATAGTATGGAGGCAGAGTCTGAGACACGTTTCCCTCATACGCATCAGTGTAGTCACCTGGGGCTATCGTCCGCCTGGCTGACCGCCCCACCAACGAAGCGCTGCATCAGACATGCGTATCCTCCTTCCGCGACAGTTGTCATGACAGGCATGACAGGATGAAAGGTACGACCGCCTCTAGATGACACTTATATGTCTTGGACCGCTTCTCCGACGGCCAGCATCAGCATATCGCTGGGTCGCTTCGCATTCATGTTATAGCGCTGTATTGGATGGGAACTAAACCTCAATCGCTGATAGTCTCATCCGGTCGGTCATCCGTCGCCAGCGTCTTTGTCCAGATGGCCTGCTTCGTGGATCCTTGCCAGCGAAAACAGAAACTCCCGTCCTCCTGTGTTTGCAGAGTCCATTCCCTCCGATCAGTCTTGATCTCCTCTTTCTCGTCCCTGAAGCAGACTTGTCCCCCGAGCCAGTAGGTACTCACCCACAAATGCTCCGTGACATCTGCTGTAGACGACAGACCGATAACAGGTGGCTTGTGTGTTCGTCTGCTAGTACCTGGGGGGGGCTCGACTCTTAGATGGAGGACTTCTGGCAACATACTTCGAGTCAGGGCTAAGTGGCTGCCTTGATCGCTTTGCACTATCGGCGGTGAAGCCTGACATGAAGCTAGATGTAAAGCTTGTTGCTGAATCGCCTAGCTCGGGCAGTGCAGAAGCCTGGCTGCAGTCGTCGACGTCCGTAGCCCCAAGGACAGGCTCGTCGAGAGTGTCTAGGAGAGGGTAGTCTGTACAATCGACGAAATTGTCCGAACTTTCGTCGTCGAGACGAGGCTGAATCGTAGTTGTCGGGTCATCTTGGGGCGCTGTGACAATTCCCTGGGATGCTTTGGCGTTTGCAGCTTGGACAAAGGTGTGGCGGTATTGCTTCGCCATATCCCTCGCATTCCTGAATGCAGTAGCTCCCTGGACGAAGGTGTCGCGATCGTTCGTCATGGCATAAGCCTTCACCTGAGACATGTGATACTCTGGCGGCCCTCCGTCGATGGTCGGCGCCGTGGAGTGATGGGCGTACATCTGAAGCTGGCCGTTGTGGTATGTTGAACTGAAGGTGTACGCGCGACTGTCGTACTGTGGTTCCTCCCTGCCGTAATTCTGTAGGGTGTGCATGCCACGAGATCCAACCGCTCCGTCGTAGCGAGCTTGTCTTGTTGCAACAGCCACACTACCATCCGGGCCCTTGACTTCCACGAAGAAGTTGGGCGCCATGGGCTTGTCCTGCATGGATGACGGGATGATGTGATGAGCGAGCTCGTTGCGAATTGATCGAGAAAGTTCTTCGGGATACGCTCCGTAGTAAATGTCTGGCTTGGCGGGGGCGATTGTACCGTCTGTGAGCTGCTCCAGATTCCCAAATATCGTATTTCTTGCGGATGGGTGAATGGTCTGGTTGGGACCAAGGATGGCCGGGATCACATTAGCCAGCACGTCGTCTTCGTCTTTAGCCCGGGCATTGTTTTCCTGGAACGCCTCAAAGGCACCATCAGAAAACTTGGACGGCGAGAGTGACGACCTTGCTACTGTCAAGGCCTTTGTTACTTCCGCCAAATCCGGCTTTTGTGACGAATATGTTGCGTGAACGCCATGGTCTGTCAGATGCAGTTCGAAATCGCGGTTGTAGGGCGTTGACCTCTTTGATTTGTTGGTGACCGAAGTGGGAACGGTGGATGGTGGGTTTGTCGACTTGCTACCGCCACTTCGCGACGACTTGCTGGAACTCATGACGGCAGGNAGATGCAGTTCGAAATCGCGGTTGTAGGGCGTTGACCTCTTTGATTTGTTGGTGACCGAAGTGGGAACGGTGGATGGTGGGTTTGTCGACTTGCTACCGCCACTTCGCGACGACTTGCTGGAACTCATGACGGCAGGGATGGAACGTATCGTTGTCGGCTCGGGGTGCTGTTACATATGTCAAAAAAGCCTCTTAGTCTGGGCCTGCCCTGTTACATACTCCGCTTAGGTCACGCAAGTCTGGTCCACCGTGCCTCGCGAATCGAGCAAGGTCCCTGGGAATTGCGGTGTTTGCGGGGTGGTGGGCGAGTCCGCTCGGCGGAGCTCGAGGAGGGGGGGGATCAGAGCGTCGAGTACTGCTCCGTCGGTCGAGTTCTTTCAAAGCTCTGCGGGTTAGATCGATCTTTGACAGTCTGTCCCAAA
This sequence comes from Verticillium isaacii, assembly GCA_002851775.1. NCBI lineage: Eukaryota > Fungi > Ascomycota > Sordariomycetes > Glomerellales > Plectosphaerellaceae > Verticillium > Verticillium isaacii. The sequence continues at coordinate 18,006 of NMXN01000016.1, read as the reverse complement.
ACTCGGGAGGATATTCCCAAGATGCCCAGGTGTCGAGTTCGAGCTCGCTTCTCGTTTTGATCCTCTTCGCTGGAGGGTCTCGCGGATGACTCTCGGGACAGAGGTCGCCTGTTGGTTGCCTTTTGCGCTTCTGTGGCGGCGCCATGAGCAGGTGAGGGAAGGAATCGAGAGCATGATACGAGCGGAATGGGGGTTGTTGTATGCAAGTTGCCGTTGACGGCTCTGTTTGAGCTTGCGCTGGCTAAAGATGCTGCGGTGACATGGATAGCGCGGAAAGGCAACAGCCAACCATTAGCCGCCTGGAGTCAATCGAAGTGGAGTTGACCTGGCCAATTATGATTCCATGATGAGGTAAGAGGTCATGCTTAGTCATTGGTTACCACAGGACGTGCTGCTCACTCAATTCCAGAGTCGAAGGCCACAACAAGCACGATTGGAGAAGACCAGCAAACGACGGCCTGTTATCGAGATGGCCGCGCCAGTCGCCCAGTATCACCATATTCCTCTAGAAGACGCCGAGCCGCTTGCGGCGGTGGAGGAGAGGCTTCTAGTACAGCTGGATGAGTGGGCTGAAGGGTATCTGTCGAGTGGGTAGTCGCGAACCTGTGGCGGCAACTAGCCTCCAAGGCAAAGTAGACGCCGACCCAGGCGAGGGGCGGCTTCCGGAGCGGCCTGTTCCCTTCACGGGAAACGCGGTCTCAATCCGTCGCTGATGTTCTGCTTGACGTCCGCATCCTTTTCAGTCCTTTTCAGTCCGGTTGGGACTTGCTGCCCGACCTGCACCCATGTTCCTTGCGAGGCTGCATCGATCTGGTTCTCGGTCGGAGTGTTGCAGGTCGAGCCTCCATCCCGAAGCGCGGCCCGACAGATTCTCTTTGTATGCCTCGACTATGCGGGTTTCGTCTGTTTTGAGCCCGTCGTACGCTTGGTTCCAGAGCCGCTCTTGGAGGCCTGCCACTGAGGTTTCGGCAAGGGTAGGCGGCCGACGAGCGGTTGTAGGAGGTGGAGAGGCACGAGGTCGGTCGCGAGGAGCCGACTGAATGGAGGAGCAATGTGTTGACGGGTGATCCTTGCGGCTAAACTTGAGGGATCCGTTTCGGCCCCTACCGAACCTACTATTCAACCTGGAGGCTCAGAGCGAGTGGGCCCTTATTGGCCCGCACCCCCGTCTCCTTGGCTGCCTGTGACGCCACTAGGCCGACGTCGACGTGCGATGTCAAACAGCCACGCCGCCAGCGCGTGATTGCGCGACACCGCCTTCAACACCTTGAATGCTGGCAGCTCGCGCTTCAGCGGCTCGATGGCATTCCACCTCTTAGGCAGAACGGCAGGTCTCCTAGGCCGAACGATTCGATGATATCGCAGACGGCAGGCGAGGCGGAGCATTCACGGACCAGCAACGGATTCGCGAGCCATCCATCCTGCTAGCGACCACCCAAGTTGCCGGGCAAACAGCACCGCATTGCTAGACTCTTCCCTGCCGAGCCCCTACACCACGACCACGCAACCGCACCGACCGACAGCCGGCCCTGAGCCCCTGCCGGCGACCGTCACGGAGTTAAGCATACCATGGCAGCGCAGGCTTGGCTCTGCTAGGCGCAAATAGATGCAAAGAGCCACTCTGAAGCGCTCTCGTCCAGATCTGGAGCACGCGTAGCGTGGGGAGCCAGGAGGCACTGTGTTCGCTGACCGAAAGCTCTGTTCGGACTCCAGCAACCCCGATGGTCGGGGCCCAGCTTGAGGCCTTGCACCATGCCACCGACATCGGGCGAGGGAGGCATAGGGCTTCATGTCGACCTTGATTTCACAAGGGCAATCGTATCAGTTACTGACACACATCCTCTTCCGAAGTCCCGCAGCATGTGTATCGATGACATTGCTATCAAGAGCTACCTTCACGACACTACTCGGCATCCTTCTTGTCTCCTTCCGTCGCCCTTTTCCTCACCTCATTAGGGTATGCCCTCGCTCTTGAGCTTAGTTCCCGTCGCTGGCCGTCGAGAGTTGCCCGTTGCGAGAAGCGACGATTAGTCCCTGGATTGTCGACTATTGCATGTGAGGTGGCAACATCGGTTTCAACCCGCGCCGACGATCCAAAACGACTCCCATATCGATCTTGCGACAGTTGGCGAAGTGATTCGTCCGTCATGGAACCGATCAATTGCGCCGACCTGCCCTTCGATAGCGCCTTCTTGACATCGAAAACGTCGGCCAAGGTTGTGACCACGACTTGATCGCTATCGCCATCGGCAACAACCTCGCCAATCGTGTGTATCCTCTGACGGGATACCTCACCAGAAGCAAGTTCGCACACCTCNTAGCGCCTTCTTGACATCGAAAACGTCGGCCAAGGTTGTGACCACGACTTGATCGCTATCGCCATCGGCAACAACCTCGCCAATCGTGTGTATCCTCTGACGGGATACCTCACCAGAAGCAAGTTCGCACACCTCTAGACACTCCTTCAAAGCCTTGATGTCTTGTTCTAAACGACTTGTCTCACGGTCGCTGGCAGCCTTCCCATCCGATACCAGACGATCAAAGCGCTCCCGAAGACGGCCGAGGTGCTCGGCGACGTTATCGCGATTGTCGCCCAGTATCTTGCGTGTTTCCCGATGTGCTTCGAAACCAGTAGACTCAGTCGTGGCAGGGTGCGGCGGTGGTGTCTGAAGATGCGACCGTTGTTCTCGGTCAACCAAAGAGTCAAGATAAGATTGAGCATCCTCGCAAATGCGAATGCAATGCGCGGTCACTGCTCGCTCGTCTTTGAGGTCGATGTTGGAGGCGCCTGGAATTTCAGAGGTGAAGAGTGCCATCTTCTCGTCAATCCGTTGCAGATGAATCTTGAGGTCGTATGAAGTATCTTGAACCATCTCGCTATAACGCTCAAGGACGTCTTGGGTAGCTTTGGACATTTGTCTGTAACGAAAAGTTCAGTCTGACTATCATCTCACTGAAAAATAAACATACAATGTGATGGTGCCAAGTCCGACTGAAATTGTCGACTTGTATCCCGAAAGAGTGTCCATGAATTCGTTGATGTCACCCTTCATGAACTCCATCTTTGTCCAGTCTCGAAAGCCCATACTTGATTTCCCCTTGAAATCTTCCATGGCAGCTTGTAATTCGTGACACAGTTGACGGCAACGGTCGACGGGTCCTTCTAGAAGTGCTAGCATTGATGCTTCGACATGCGCTACCTCCTGCAGTGCGTCCAAAACAGTGATCAGGTCAGCGAGCTGCTCCACGAGCCTTCGCAGGCTCCTGTCGCGGTCCCTGAAGCGCTGAACAGTCTCCTTCAGGGACCTTGTCGTCACGATGGCAGCTGTGACAACACCAAGAATCGAGGCGGAGATGCTCAAAGGGTCGGCCATTTTGAATGTAGGTAAAAGTGATCTCGTTGTTCGACAGGTCGACCGTGGGGGGATGATGGTGGTTGCAATCTGATATAGCCACCAGTGGTCCTTGCTATGGCAGGGGGCTGGCGGGGCTCTTCTGTCCTGGGTCGAGAATCGCTGATGAGCTTGCCGCGCGGGTACAAACAGTCGTAATCACGGGAAAGCCGCGAGGAAATATTACAGCGCTGTTTCCCCTCACCATGAGGCCAATCAGATGGCCAAATGTTCTTGCGCGTCAGGCTGCTGCTAGCTTTGTGACGAGATGAACGAAGCTCTTGGCTGTTGGTCCCAGGGCCGTCCTAATTGGCCCAATAATGCCAGGGTGTCTCTCACCTCTGGTGCAGGTGGTCTGTGCTTTGTCTTCTGTTGAACCCACCAAGAGCTTCGACATCCAGCGATCTCGTGGTGTCGCGAAGCCCGGCCGTCAGCATAGCACACAACGACGCAGGCGGCCAGAGCTACGCGACCACACAAGGCAGCGAAAGCACACAAGGTACCTGACGAAGGATCAGTATCAAGGATCTTGGCTGTGGCAAGTCTCCAGCTGCCGTGAAAACGTCCGCGGAAGGCACACAGAAGTAGAGACGTAACGAACATTGCTACATTACACACCAGTCCTGAAGAACTCCTGTATGGAGGCATCCGAGGTTGACATGATCACTTGTACTGCCCCATCGTCTAGAGTGATGCGCCTCGCCTCAAACAGGTGATCGAGTGACGAGATCAGCATTTGTTGCCCGCCCATCCCCACCTTCACGTCCTCCACCACGTGGACTCCGCGATGTGATGCTTGCTCGGCGGTGTTAAGGAGGCCGGCGAGGCAGTGTATGGTGCTATGGGACTCACAGGCACGTCGCCGGAATTGGCCATCGGTGTCTGCGGTTGTTTTACGAACATCTGGAGCCTCTCCAGCAAACAGGCGTCGTGTGTCTTGTCCATTGTTTGCCCGTAGACGGAGGAGCACGCTGTTCAACCTTTCGCTGCACTCCCTCAAGGCGAGAAGAGTCATGGTATCAGCCCAAGATATGGCTTCAGCTGAAAGCCCTTCTGCGTCTTCGCTGGCCTGCTTCCCGTTCGATAGAGACCGAAGCCTCAGCTTGTTGATGTCGGCAAGCCGTTGCGCACATATTTCGAGACACATCCTTGTACGTTCTTGTTCATTCTCGAGTCGGTGGGTGTCGGCTGGTGTAAATACCGAGCGGGGGCTAGTATGGGGATTTTGTAACGTAAGGTTGATCCCCTTGAGATGGTCATCGAGGCCCTGTGTCGTAGATGGTGTCATCGTCTTACACTCGTGCAGCACCTGCCGGACGAGCGTACGGGACTGTCATGGGAGCCTGTTTGTCGAAATTCTAGCTGGCTATGTTGGAGCGCTGATCGCCATGAAGATGATCACTTTATACCAAACGCTTGTTCGTCAAGCCCTGGCGTCAGTCTCCATAAAGTGTGCCGTCGGCGAGTGGCGCAAGTTAGCTTCGGCGCCGTCGGTGTGTGCGGTGCAGCTGACGACTAGTGGCCAAAACTCAGCACCTGCTAGACAGCAGAATCTCAGGCGAAAGCGAGGAGAACCGGAGGACGTAGCCGAGACCTCTAGGCTCCTTTTGCTGATAGCGGGCATCCGTGAGTGGTCCCGGAAGAAGCTTTGCACCCTAGAAAGGGCCTCAATAGACTAGACAGTCGCGGTGATGAAGGCGAGGGACCCTGATGCACCGCACAGCGGATCTGCCATCTTGCGCCTGCAAAGGTGGCGGAACCTTAGGATAAATCTTGTGGTCACGAGGAACACGTGTATGACGCCGTGAGCCTTCAGCTAGGCTAAGGGACGGCGAGACCGGACAAATCGGACAGCGGGTGGTTCGTGGCCCGTGGTCTTAATGGTAANCACGAGGAACACGTGTATGACGCCGTGAGCCTTCAGCTAGGCTAAGGGACGGCGAGACCGGACAAATCGGACAGCGGGTGGTTCGTGGCCCGTGGTCTTAATGGTAACAGCTTTGTCGGGATGGCCTATTTCATTCTGTTACGCCGGACTTCCGGGTGCTAGACCGTAGGCAGGATCGGTGACGTCCATCGATGGGCTTCGAATACTGGGTTCTGTTTGATGGTCACGTAGTTAGCGGATGTGGAGAGCCGAGATGGAATACAGCGTAGACAAATGATCGGAATGTTCCGAGGTCACAAGCCTGGGGCTTTACTGTAGATGTTGATCATTCGTTGTCATTTGCCCGCGCAGTCGCAAGATCATGATGGTGTCCAGTTTATCCATAAACAAGGTGATAGACAAATTCGTGCGACGTGTTGGACGCGTGATCATGTGACTGCGTCTGTAGCGCAAGCCTCAATCTACTCTGGCTGTGTGGCGCAGCGACAGTGGCATTCGACGAGGCCCTGCGGCGAATTGGCTCCCCTTCCAAGTCAGACGCGAACACGAAAGCCTCAAAAATTGAACCCCGGTACACGCTGAGGGCTTCCCGGAGACGGTCGTCTCTGAGAGTACCCACTGGGAGAGAGTGGCCCCCACCAGAAGCTAACCTCTGGAAGAGTGGCCCCCGGGAGAGGGTGGCCCCGGCAGAGGCTAAACTCCAGGAGAGGCTGACCTCCAGGAGAGGGTGGCCTCTAGGAGAGGGTGGCCTCCAGGAGAGGCTAAACTCCGGGAGAGGTTGACCTCCAGGAGAGGGTGGCCTCCAGGAGAGGCCAAACTCCAGGAGAGGGTGGCCTCCGGGAGAGGCTAACCTCCAGGAGAGGCTGACCTCCAGCAGAGGCTGACCTCCAGAGGTGACTGGCCTCCGGGAGAGGGTAGCCCCCGGGAGAGGCTGACCTCCAGGAGAGTCATCAAAGAGGTCTTGGTCGATACGGGACCACAGTCTAGCTACAGGGGCGTGTGGCAGGCAGGGACTGGGAGGTCAAAACGGAGGTCACCGTTCAAGCCAGCGTACGAAGAGGGCCAGATCTGGCTCTTTGTTGACGTACCAGGATGACAAGGATGCCTCGTCGCGAGAGAGGTCATCATTAGCTGCAGTGGCGACTATCCCAGATGTTAAAGCGGGGCAACCTGTTCACGACCCACTTTCTGGGTCCATCAACCAAAGTCCAGATCTGGCCCTTTGAGTCGGATTTGTCACTGACTGAGAAACTAGGCACGCGGCGGTCACGTACGCGAAACGACGATGACATTCAGCACTCTTGAAACGCGAGGAGACCTGTCTCTTGTCCTTTTCCAGTCCTCGGACTACGTCTTGTATCTAGAAGAGACTCTAGCTTTGCTAGCAATAGATCCTCGATTTGAGCGTACTTCCTAGCCTGATTGAAACGTGAGACCCTTACATTGTTTGTCCCGTTCAGTCACTACCTGTTACAGTATTCGTCCCGTCGCTAAGACCCGTGATCCGTCCGGGAAAGCGAGAAGACAGTCAAAAGGAGGAAACCGGTTTCGGCTGGCAGCTGACCTTGATTCCCGCCCTCCATCCAATTCGACTCGTGGTCCGAGGACGCTCCTGCGGGCGATTTGGCTCTTGGTCCTAGGACGCTCCTACGGCCGATTCGGCTCTTGGTCCTAGGACGCTCCTACGGCTGATTCGGCTCTTGGTCCTGGGACACTCATAGGCAGATTCGGCTCTTGGTCTCGGGACATTCCCGGTTCTGAGACATACCGGGTCCTGAGACGTTTCTGGTCCTGGGACATCCTCGAGACGCTCTTGTCCCGTGGTCCTAGTACGCTCTTAGTCCTGGGACATTCAAGTTCTAGGACAATCTTAGTCCCAGAACGCCCTTAGGCCGTTCGACTTCTGGTCCTAGGACTCACGATGGCCGCTCAAACTCTAGTCCGAGGACGTCGTTAAGCCGCTTAACCTCTGGTCCTAGGACCCGCTCAGGCTGCTCAATCTCTGGTCCGAGGACGCCTTTAGGTCGCTTATCTTCTGGTCCTAGGACTCACCCAGGCTGCCAAATCTCTAGTCCGAGGACGCCTTTAGGCCATTCAACTTCTGGTTCTAGGACTCACTCAAGTCGCTCAGCTCCGAGCGCTGGGTCGCTCCTAGGCAATCAAGGCGGCCGATCTGTTGAAAGCCAATAGAGCAGAAATGTGACAGACTAGATGTCTTACATTCCCGATGTATTTGGCCCTCGCAAAATCGTCCTAAGATGCCCTCTGGTCGAGTACGGTCACAGGATGGACTCAGAGACGTTCAATCACAGTATCTGTATTGAATAACTACTCGGTCGTAGCGGATGCCACCTGATCCCTTGCACCCTGAGGCATCAGCTGGATAGCAAGTGAACTAGTGGGGCCTCTAGAAGATTCCTTTGCTTGCCCCCACTCCTCCTGCTCAATTACATCCAGAACTAGCTCTAATTCCATGCCGGTTGCCTTTCCTCCCCCCTCTCTCCTTTGATTTCGTCGACAAGTAAAGTCTGCTGGGTTTTTCTGATACAGTAGGAGCAGGATATGTTTTTGCCACCTCGGATCGTGAGGTTGGCCAAGAAGGCTCATCTAAGGAGCTATACTCATAATGCCTACTGCGACGGCGCATCTGGACATAGATGTCTACATCGTAGCGATCGCTGATCTCGTCACACCGACCCATCATGTTTTTGTACGCTTTCGTGAAATTCTCGTTACCTCGATCCCGTTTTCTGGTGCATTTCACACGATCAGTCATAGCGAGAGGTTCGGCGGAGTAAAGAGGCAGACTGGGCCCAACGAAACGATGTTTTGATGCGGAGTAACTCGGCTTTTGGAGGCCACTGAGTGGATGAACATCTGGGCTCAGTTATGTCAAGTTTTGGCTCTCAGCCTTCGAAAGCCCACCAGGAATATGTCCTTTCGGATGCCGACAGCGGGGTGGGACAAATAGGCCTGAAATGGACCTTAACGACGGGAGGGGCGAGAAAGGGCATCACTGTTGTACCCGGTGGGGAGAATTTGCATCCTTGATCCTAGAGGATGAAGGTGTGGAGAGGGACGAAGCAGGACTGCCGAAGACTCCACGCTAAACACTGTAACATGAAGAGTCACATTTGGACCTTCGTTGTCGAGAAACGAGGCACACATGACGGCGGTCACGTGTGAGGACGCGAGGCCGGTTCGATCTCGCTCTCGGTCGTGATTTTGCAGGTCAGGCCTGCATTTTGATGATCGGCCGACAAAAAACTCTCATATGTATCGGGTTCGTGCGTCACAAGTCCGTCGCACGCTTGGTACCAGGACACTCTTGAAGGCCCACCACCCATGTTCGGACACACGGTGAGGAGGGGTTTCGGGAGGGGGCGAGGTGTGTGGAGAGGCAGGTCGTGGGAGCTGGTCTTCGACTCGAACTTTCGAGGCAATCGAGACACTGTGGTTGCTGGTCACCTCAACCTTCAATCGTACGGTGTTTTCGGAGGACCGGCGGGCGATGCCGATGGAAGGATAGTCCTTGCAGACGGAGACCATGAATTTTTTGACAGTGCGGGGAAACGGGGGCTTGTCGTCGGGCGGGCGATCCTTGCGGTCATCTCCCTGCAGGGGAGGTGGTGGATTCTGTGGCAGCCATCAGACGCGTGGCGCTGGATGTGGCGGTGGCGACGATGGCCGGTGACTCCAATGAGAGGACTCGAAGCGGATCCACCTCGACTGGTCAGAATTTGACCACCACAAGTGGATCCCAAGCCACGAATGGGCGGTTCTACCACCGTTGGCGATGGGCATTCCAGAAAACAACAGAGCCATCACCAAAAGCAACCTCGCGGGACGACCTGGTTTCTCTCATTCAGGACTGCCGGCCTTACCGCTCCGCACCCCTGTCCCCCATGACTGGATCCGGCTCCGACACGACGCCAGCCCGGGCGTCGTGCCCGCCCGCCACCGACCTGACCTTCGACCCCACGCCGATCAGCGACGACGAACTGGTGTTGACGTCCGACCAACTCCAGCAGGTCCGCTCCTTTCGCGAAGAGCTTACCTGCTGCGAGACCGACGACGTCAAGTCCGCCTCGATTTTCCGAGGACAGGCAAAGCCTGTCCATGAGGCTCTGCCAACGAGCCGGGCGAACGAAGAAGGCTAGCATGTAGGTAAAACAGACAAACATGTGGGTGCAACACAACGTGCATGCGCTAAGATGCTAGGATTCAATTTGAATGGGTCTGGGGTCATTGCCACCCTCTGGCTCATTTCTGGGCTGATTCCTGCTAGTGCAGGCGGCCGCTCTGTCAATGGGTCGCGCCTGGCAGGCCAGCAGGTGGTCCGCGGCCACTGGATTGACTGCGCCGGTACTTAACTAGAAAGCGTAAGACCAATATGCAGAGGCCACTGCGGCAAGGCTCTGTCATTTTATATGTAACGATACGACATGCTGATATTCTATCGACCCCTATGAATAGAGGCGACCGCAAGCAGTACAAGAGAACTTAGTGGTCCGATCACAAGATGGAGCTCACCGACGCCTTTCACCCCCAGTCTTGTCCACTTGCTCGTTTCCTCCCCTGCCCTCGTCTTTGATGGTGTGCTCTCGCGTTGGGAGTATGCCGATTGCCCTATGGCTCCCATCTCCGCGTGGCCATCCGTCATCTGCCCGGTTGGAAAGGCTTTCATAAGATGGTCGTTTATGCGGCCGCGGTCCAGGGCTGAGAGGTGTATATCCTCGTTTCTGGGTGTAACCCTTCTCCTGAAGTGTTCCCGGCCTTTGTCTTTCTTCTTTTCTCGATCCTTTCACGCCACGTCTCTCAAAAGCCACACTGGTCTGTTGGTGAACCTCAGCCGTAGGATGAGCGTAGGTCTCATCGACCTCCAATGGCAGTTCTGAGTCCTCGTCAATGTCGAAAGACGTTTCACTGATGCTAAATGTCGCAGTGCCGGCCTGTTCCGCCAATTGCAAACAGTCTTCAACCAAGCGCCCAACCCCATTTAGTCCTTTCTTCAAGCCCACAGTGTCGTCACTGCTTGCCTTGCGAAGGAAGTCCCAACTGGCTTTCTCTGAAAGGAATCCTACGGATTCCAGAGCTTCCAGAAGTTTGTCGTATGACTTCAGAGCGTTACCAAGCCTGTCACAGGACAGATCCATGTTGCTGTGACTGGTGATGCCTAGCTGCGCCACATTCAAGTCCCTCTTGGCCTCCCTTTGATGACGCCTGAGCTGACGGATGAAGGGACCTACAGACTGGAAGATTCCGTCAAGTGCTGCTTGCGCCTTTGCATTATAGCAGATGCTCTGGCTCTTGGGACCACTGAATTGTGTCGTAAATAAAGGGTCCGTAAGCCAGTGAGAAGCGCCCGTCTTTACCGCCGCGAGCGTATCCTTTGCCTTCCCAAGCCGGCTCCCAGATGCGACACGAGACAGGTCGCCACTTTTATCAGTAGACCCGACATATTTTGAAGTCTGAGAAGCTGAAGGGGAAGGTAATGGAGAAGTAGAGAGGGACCACGTACCCCAGTCGTACCTGTCGTCCTCGGCCTCTCCGTTTATCTCCAAAGCTTTGGTGAGACAACATCTGAGGTAATCGTAATCCGGGTCTTGTTTGAACCCCAGTTCGCGAACGTATTCGAGGCTTTCGACAAACATCGCAGACTGGGCACCACATAAGCTGTCGACCGACGTTTGTTGCTTGATTTCGAGAATCTTGCCGAGCCTGTCTTTCTTGGTATGCCCCTTTAAGCCTTGCCATGGTAGGCCTCCCCTCATGAAGTAGAGGAGTACGTAGAAGATGGCCTCAAGGTCGTCTCGTCGTGACTGCTGCTTTCGGAGGTGCGTCTTGATGCTCATGTACCGTGCCGTTCCCACCGGATCCATGCCTTCGCAGGGGGGAATATGTTTCCCAGTCTTGGAGCATCGGTAGTTCTCCGCCATGGCAGGGTCGATAAGAAAAACTTTGTTAGAATGTTTTGTCCCTGGTCCATCGATGAGGAAGTTCTCCGGTTTTATATCGCGGTGTATCAACCCCTGTCTGTGCAAGACTTCCACTCTCGATATCTAAAGACTTTAGCTGAATCGCAGTAACAAGTGGAGCAATGCAGCGCCACGCACCATCTGTTTTCCGATCATGACCACGGTCTTCAGGGTGAACTTCCGCTCACAACGGTCGAACAAGTCCTCCAGGGAAGGTCCCAATCGATCCAAAATCAGGATGTTGTGGAGGCCGTGCCGGCCAAAGTAGTACACGTTAGGGATGCCGTCTGTTCGCAATTATTAGCCTGTGGTGTTCACACTTGAGGTATAGGAATTCTTACTAGATCCTTTGAGATTTCCATACGCTTCATATTCGGTCTGAAGTTGGGTCTTCTGATCGACCTGAAGTTGTGGTTTACCGGGTTCACAACGCTCCTGTAGCAGTGTGAGTCTGAGGATTAGTTATTTTGATGGAAAGTCACTGACAAATTTGATCGCTACTAGTCTATGGTTTGACAGGTCGATGGCTGCGTAGACAATGCCGAACGTGCCTTCTCCAAGCTTCTTTCCAACCTTATACACCGAGTTTTTGACCTGAAGAAGATCACCACCGGTCGCAACTGATTGGCATCCGGCAGCGCTGTCCGTATTCGCACTGTTGTTCGGATCCTTGAGATGGCCTTGGTGGCCAAGAGACGGGCTGGATGCCTCCTTGGTTGGTNGCAGCGCTGTCCGTATTCGCACTGTTGTTCGGATCCTTGAGATGGCCTTGGTGGCCAAGAGACGGGCTGGATGCCTCCTTGGTTGGTCTGCGAAGTGACATTGGATGGCAGCGTTTTCAGGACGGTGTTTTGCGTCGCTTTTCACTGAGTCAGCCAGTGTCATAAGGGGTTGTAGAATGAGGAAGAGAGTAGGAAAGACCTCGGGGAGATGGCGGCCTATATATGCATATCAGGAGCTGGGTGAGAGGGGAGGTGGCTCGTCAGCTCCCAATACCTGCGCCTTCGCCGAGGCAGGCCCTGCTCCCTCTTCACCCTCGTCGTTTCGCCTACGCTCTTATCATAGAATCGAGGTTCACGCACGATCATGATCCCATGGGTTGATACACAGTGGAGAAAGCATTGCCAAATGAAAAGTCGCTAAATCAGAGCTCTACCTCTTAATAAAGGGGTTTATCCACCAGGTCTCGAGGTCAGCACTCAGTACGTCCCCCCTGGCAATCAGTGACACAATCATTGAAATGAGACCACTGTCCCTACACCAGCGTCCAACTCAGTCCATCTCTTTTCGTGTCCGGCATCGTCCAACAGGTTTTCAAGCCAAGTGAAGGCTGACTGACAGACTTGAACCAACCTATAACCTTCAAGTGGAGGCCTATTGACCAGCTTTGCTCCCTCTTCTAGGAGCATCATTGCCCACAACCCGTCACTGAAGTCGTCCTCCGATACACAAAGTGTCCGCCATTGTCCTCCAAGATCAACAGCGTCAACTTGGAGCGGGTATTCTCGATCGATATGCTGGCACAATCCCCGGACTCCTTCGACGTCGTCTTGAGTGTAACAGCAGATATCCAAATCATTCTTCTGGCCACCGGCGCAGTCAAGGAGGAGCCGACAAAACGCGATGTCGTCAAGTGTATTTGAGCAGTTGGGTGGTGGTTTACCCTTATCCACTAGCCATAGGAGATTAGACGGAGCCCGAGGTTTGCCGTTGTCCATAGCGGTTGCTATGTAGCGAAGGTATCGTCGGAACATCGCTTCAGCAGCTACTCCAGCATCCTTGAAGCCGTCAGAACCAAGTCCGTGGTCAATGGTCATTGGCACGTACCTTTCGTATCATTTGAAAGAGCTCGGCTTCAAACCAGGCTCGGAGGTTGAGATCTATAGATATCAATTGGCGGAGGTCGGGCAAGCGGTAAGGGTTGTTGTTGAGAACTTGGATGGCAAGGCTGATAAAATGATTCCTGGCGAACGACTCGGCATTTGGGTCGTGCTCCTGGATCTCCCAAAATGTCGCGGTTGGCGTGACTGCCTTTACGGCGGAGACGTTCACACTATGATGTTGGTTAATTGGCTGTTGCCGTCTCAGCGTGGTCAGAATGCTTACTATGCGACTGCCCCGACCTCTGCCCCCAAGGGCAGGAACTCTGCGTTGATTGACCAAAAGCCAGCTTCCATCAGTCGGTCCATCCACTTACCAAGATCTGGAAATGGCATGCCGATGATCTGGATTGCACGGCCGATCTGCAGACAGTGGAAGAGTTCGGACACAAGGCCGTCCAGGTCTTCACAGCTTCGAAGGTCAATAGCGTGCAGGGGTGCCGTACCCGTTGATGCAAATTTCTCCCCATCAAACTGTACTAAAGCGAGGCTTTGGTGCGCATCTGACACATTGGATTGCGTCCTGTAGGCAAGTTATCAACAGACGTGTTGCAAAGCCAGGCACCATCGACGTACAGGGGTCGTTCTGATGCTTCCTGCACGCTGAGCCTACTCAGAGGCTTAATCGGTGAAGGGGGAGGGGCATCGGGTGAGAAGGGGAGCGGAGGCGATGTCGAGCCAACTGCACTTAACGGGGGACTCGGAAGACCATGGCTGCAGTACCAGTCCGGGATGTTGGGGCTGGCGACTCGAGAAGGACTCGCGTACGACTGAGCATCGAGGAGGCCATCGTCATCGCGGACGCTGTGACTGTGGGAAGTACTTGAAGCAGGAGCCAGAGCATGCGGGAAGCCTTCGGGAGGCGGTGTGACCCAGTCTTCCGATGAACCGGCTTGGGTGGGAGAGACGGGAGCCACATGTTCGGTGTCATCGGGATACTCGCCCCTCTGGGCGTCGCTGGAACAAGACACCGATGTCAAGCCCCGGTCAGACTGCAAGGGTCAGCAACGTAGTAAGGGATGTTTGGATGTGTACCTACAGTAATAGAGAAGCTCCTTGTCACCTGGATGTTGAGAGGGAGAGGCTTCACCATGTTGAAGACATCGACGTAGGAGAACAAGGGGGAGTGGAAGGGGGGGCACAGAAGTGCACTTTCGAGCCAGGAAGAATGCAGAGGCAGGGGAGTGCGGCGTGCAGCGATAGATCCTTCTCTGGACACCGAGAAGGCAACTGGCTGCCTCGCGAAGCTTTATATGCAGTGTCCAGCAACACCGGCAGCCATTGGGGGGCCAACCCAGAGCGATTGCCAATCGTGATCTTTGGGGACATGTACCCAAAAGACCGGGGTGTGCTCGCGACGACCTGAGTGGTTCAGCTTGGCAGAGTGGCTTGGGGACATGTCCCCAAAATGACCCTTGTAGACAAGCAGGCAAGAGGGGGATGAGACATTGTGTCGCAGGACCAAGAGGTGTGATCAAAGTAGAAGTACGTGGGCACGACCTTAGTCGTGCTCCACTTTGCTTCGACATTTGGTCCGGATAGACGGATTCTTTTGATGAGATGCTTATCGGGATTCATTCACTTAAGACGCATCGTATGTCGCGCTTTGTGCCTGGAACAAGACAAGTCAAGCGACCATAGACGCCTCGGGGGCACATTGCTACCCCGCTTAGCGACCCCCGGTAAGCGAGAGACCTTGACCATGCACGGTGGTCGCACGCGGACACTTACGGATCCGAGAGTGGCAATCTTGGGATCTCCCTCCTACCCTCAGCTGGGGATCTGGAGCTCCCACGTTCAACTCAACGGCACTCTTTCAACAATGGAGACCCGCAATCGAGAGCCGCCTCAGCCGTTTGCCCGCTTGCAGGAGGCGCTGGGATTGAGGGGCGCCCGGCTTGACGACCCCAAGGTAAGGCCCTCCAATGAATACCCGAGCCTCGCTCATCAAGTAGTTTATCGCCACCATTGACGGCCTTCTCGAAGGCATCGCCAAGGACGATACGTGGGATAGACTTCCCGGTGGCTTGAAGGAGACAATTTCCAAGCACTTCTCGCGAATCGCCCCTCCTCTGGGATACAGGGAGGAGATTAAGCATTGGGTGACGGCTGAGACCTCCCTGCACCAGGATCCAGTCTGCCGACTATACCGGCAACTTCAGAGCTTATCAAATCCATCGACAGCTTTAGGGAAGGCCAAACGACGGGCTTACTTGCTCGTGTTCTATGACATGCGGGAGCAGTTCTTATACTCAAAGAAGCACATACTCATCAAGCACCTCAAGTCCAAGCTCACAGGCGACGACGAAAGAACCATCAATGACAACTGTCATGATTGGGGGAAGGGAGGCCAGAGCCTCGACAGTATTTCTCGAGAACTGGATGGGCGCGGCGCGCTGTTCATGGAAGAATGTGACATCGTCGGTCGCACCACGTAAGTTGATCCAGACAGAAAGGGGCTCGCCTGCTAATACGGGAGTCAAGGTTGGAGTTTCGCGCAACGAAGACACCAGAAATTAAGAATATTGCCACGCGGCTCCGCGACCACGGGGTTTGCCAAACGGATGATACACAATGGTGTTTTGATTACGCGGCCAATTTCTTCTGTCACTGGGAGACAGCCACAGCTTCATACATCGCGGGCCTGCGCACGCTGAAGAAACGCAAAGCAGGACCAGAAAAACGCGCGCCAGCATCGCCAAAGCGGATGCGGTCCGACGCTCGTCGGGGCAACGGCAGTAAAACCAACACAGCGCCCGAGCGAACCGTTTCGCGACTTGTCCCATACCATGCGCAGAACATGTGGCCGCTGCCACTTCAGGTGAACGGCATGCCATACAGCCTAATGAACTGTGTATATCCTCTTCGTGAGGAATTCATAGACGAGGATGCAACATGGACCGACCCAGCAACGTTTGGGGCAACTAACATTGAGGATTTGTTACGTTCGACGCATTCCTAGATACGTCAAAGAGGGGCAGATTTTAACGCTCTCTGTCACGTATACGTAGCATCCAAACTCGACCTTCTGTCCTCCGATACTTGATTCTTCCGATGCCTCTATCGGCACGAATACCCGTGGCGGGTTGTTGATCGGCAAGGTGGCCTCCTCTCGTATCCGGACACAGTTGACCTGCGCGTCGCCACCGACCTTAGGAGCAGGCTTTAGTCTTGTTCTGGCATGTATCCAACGGGCTGGGGCTCACCTTCTCCCTGTAATCGAATAGCTCCATGAAATGAGCGACGCTGTCTTTGAGCTTGCGCGCGTCCCCATGCACGTCGTGCCGGTCATCCACCGGAACGAGAAGCGACTTAATGGTGGGCAGGACACGGATGAGCTCATCTTTCTGCGGGTCACTCAAGGGCTGTATCTCTAAGTGAGACGGCATCCTTGGGGGATGGTGAAAGCCACGTCGGGTCTAGAACGGGGAGAGTGGTTTGTAGATGTGAGACTTGGTGCTGAGCCTTTGCCCCTCACCTCTGCGTTGGTGCCGAGATGTGCGTCAGCCTGCAGTGCAATCACACCGACCAAGCACCCGCAATTGGTACCTGGACACATTAGCGATTGGCAGCCCCACATCACCAGCACACCATTGACCTCCGGCCTCGAAGCTGCACCATGATCGAATTGGAGAAGCATCTACATCAGCCGCACGTCGTGTTGGAAGGCGACCCCAGCAGAAAGAATCTCAGCAGGGGGACAGACAAAGGGAGGGACAGATGTCAAAGCATAAAATCCTTCTTGGCGCCCACGTGAGCATTCAATGAGCTTGAGCAACTATTCATATCACCAGTTGGCTACTCCTTGTCGCCGAGACTGCCCCAACTCCTGAGCTATTCAACGACACCTTTATTAAATAGAGCCATCAACCCCCGCGACCCCCCTTAAACCTACTTTCAAGGGCTACGTTCGTTCCGAGGAGGATGCAACACTTCTCGTGAACAAATGCCTTCAGGGCAAACTCGCTCACGCACCCAGAGGACCCTACCGACACGAAATCTCTCTTCTGATTCGGAGTGGTTCTAACTTTTGTTGTGGAAGATAACGCAACCGGACCCTGGAGAGATCATTTGGATTGGGGCCATCCGGTTTTGATCGACAATCGGTCTATTGCGACTCTTCCCGATGGATCTCTGACTCGAATGACCATCACCGTTATCCGTGGTGGCACGGAGCGTCGCGTCATCTCGTACTTCAAGCCCGAGGACGTCAGAAACTTGTCGACCCCGTCACAAGAAGCGCAGAAAGGAGTGCACGCCCTGCCATTGCCCTCGACAATGATACACCTCCGTCAACCATGGTCTCCATATCAAGTCTGGTTTCGCCTGAGGGACGAGTTGATTGAATCCTCATCATTGCGTGATCGTCAGGGTTAGACTGTGAGTTTACCGTGTCTTATTATGGGCATGGGAAGCTGACTAGCTTTCTCAGGTTTCCCTGAGGTGAAATCACGGTGATCTTTCATGGAAGCGTCCACGAGTGTCATAGTATTCTCAATCTTCTTCTCGGTAGTCAATACGGGTCAAAGGAAATACAACCGCTTCCCCAGAAGACTCTCTGCCAGCCACACGGAAGTGGACGTAGCTACACTCATGTCTCAAAAGCCAGGTTACCACCCCTCCACCCCCCAAGATCCAAGCCCGGTGCGTCGGTTACCACCCAGTCTACCAGTGTTAGCGGAGAATAACAGTAAGGCCGGAGAAACGTCTCACCTCATGGCGAGTCATCAACGCATAGAGCTTAATGAAGTCATGGCAATAGCCCCAGAGGATGCAAACAGGCAGGAACAAGACATCTCTCACATCTCTCCGAAACAGGCGGATTCTCTTGACAGTTTTGGTGAAGAGCCACCAAGCAACGAAGCCTA